>BGPR01001351.1:0-15419 GCA_013235015.1 Araneus ventricosus | reverse complement strand
TCATATTACAGTTGCATAGAAAGTTCTGAATAGACATTAATTTATTAATAAAATGCCACAAACCGTCAAACGGTAGATACTCAGTATCGGTATTTTGTCTTGTCTTCTTTCTACACTGGTACATGCGCTGCTGAAAGAAGTGCAAGAAATCCGAAAGATTTTTTTTTCTAAATCTAGGACGGACGTGACCTAGAAAGGATGTTGTACTCTGGCTCACGATATTCATTCGTATTTCGATCTATTCATTTCGAATTCGTGATTTCGTCTATCTGTATTTTGTAGGTCATATTGTGGAAATTATTGCACATAGTTTCAATATATTTTTGATTACAATGAATGCTCAGTAGAAACATTGATTTATTACCAAAATGCCACAAACCTTTAAATGTAAATACTCAACATTGATATTTTGCCTTGTCTTCTTTTTACACTAGTACATGCACTTCTGAAAAAAGTGTAAAAAATCCGTAAGATTTCTTTTTAAATCTATTACGAACTAGAATGGATATTTTGTAATCTGGCTTTCCATATTTAATCGTACTTCGATTATTCATTTCATGTTCCATATTTTATAAGTCATGTAACTAAAACTATTCCACACAGGTTCAATCTATTTTTGATTACATTAAGTGTTCTGAAGAAATGATTCCTACACTCTTATCATCAGATTTTAAATTTGTGACGTATGTGAGTAAGAAAGAATGTAATTCCTTCACTTTCGATATTAGATTCGTATATCCATATTTCGTAACGGCAAATTTTTGAAGGACATATCTTGTAGGGCACGTCATTACAAGAACTATTTTGTGATATATTTTTTAAATTTTTCTTTGCTAACTTTCTAATAAATTTGTGAAAAGAACTGAATTGTAACATTTCGCAGAATTTTCTAGGAGTTTTAAATTTGAATGAATAATAATTCTTTTCCAGTTTCTGCATGGTTTCTAAGCACAAAATATATGCATAATTAAATAAATAATAAGATCTTACAGTTCTTGAATTTAAATTAGGATGAAGTTTAAAAATTGGTGAATTATTCGAAAATTTTGAAAAATATATGAGAGAATCAAATTATATAAGAATGATTGTTATCCTGTGAAAATATTTTTTTAGTGAAAAAACATTAAGACAACTATTTTTTAACAAAAACCAAATGTTTATGTTACTTTTTATTGAGAGTTATAAACGGAAAAAAGCAATTAAAATATTTACCAAAAATAATACGTACAGTAAGAATTTTTCTGCTTATTGGAAATAAAAGATTGAAATGCAAGTAAAATTGGCTTTGGAGAAAATTGATTTTGAATAATTATAAAAAGAAAAATGGCGCTTAATATCAAAACAGCTGCAAATAAATTGTTATTTTGCACTAAATTTATCACGTTTCCCTAAACAGTAAAATTTTTTAAAAAATGAAATGCATATTTATAATATGAAATAATAAAAACAAAGGTATCGAATATTCTTTACATAAAAAATGGGGAATAATTTACTCAATATATCCATTTGTGCAAATAATAAAATTCGGAAGAAAAATATATAATGAATCATAATAAAATTCCTCATTTATTACTTTACTAAAAACTACTAAACTTTACTACTAAAATAGTAAAATTGTTTATTTTAATTCAATGCTAATAAAAAAATATTTATTTCTATTTCGGATAAAATATTAAAATCGTTTGCTTCATATCGTATATCATCACATATTTATGAGTTTTGTTTATTCGATTATAAACATTACAAAATGAAATAAACAGTACATAAAGAAGAACACTTAAGAAAAATTTGTTCCTGGAAGCAGGTAATTTACAACGCTCAGGAAGAACTCGAGTAGACAAAATAAACAGTTTATTGCAAGGAGCTCGGGTTTATGGCTTTTTTTATGGAATTAGTTAGTGAGTAATCTTTTTTCTAGCTTGTCACCTCGGCTGAATTAGTTGCATGCATTCAGGATTAGGTTTTTCGAGCTTATAGAAACATCGGCACGAAATCTGCTGCTCGTAAAATTAATTTTAAAATTTGTACCATATTTTGTCGTGAAGTCGTAAAGTGGAATTTATGTTTTATTTGATTTAAAATGGATTGTGTTTTACTGCATAGCGTTTTTCCGAATTATTATTTATTAATAATTGTAGCTACTTAAAATATGTCAACTTCTTTATTTTTTGTGTTATCTATATGTCTCTTTACGAATATAGATTGTGACGGTGAGATTTTGAAATATTACTCAAATTGAGATTTAACACAATTAATTACATTATGCCTTTTTACGAATTTAAAATTCATCTAATACCATATTAGTAAATGCACATGAATCGTAAGGCAAAAAGTTAGATTTTAAGAGTAACAGTTCATCACAATTGATTAATTTCAACATTTTAAACCAAAGGCTAATAAATTTTGCGTTGTGTAATTTTGATCTTTAAAATAAAACATTCAGGTTTTAAAATACGAATTTAAATAAGCCAGATCTGGATAACTCTCTAGAAGTCAGTATGTGAGAGATAGATGATGACAGAAAACATTTTAGATAAACATAACAATTTATTTAAAGTCTAATTTACTTCTTGGTTATATAAATATATGGAAAATAACATTTAAAAGCAGGAGAGGGCCCTTCCATAGATATAGATTTACTCAAATTAAAATACATACTTTCATGCCAGATCTGCAAAAATATTTCATTTTTTCTAACATGACAACCCATTTGTCAAATTTACCAAAACTATGTCAGAGGGTACACATATCTTTAAGTATATTGTTTCTGAGTTGATCTTGCATTTGAGATGGGCAGTTTTATCAGTAATAACAAAAAACACACCAAGATAAACATCTGTTACTCTCTAAATTTTAAATATAAATTGCCATGAATGGAAATTGAATAATATATACACTCAATGACATCTGTAATTACCATTTTCTATTTATAAAGAAAATTTTCACTTAATTGAGATATATATCTGAACAAGCTCTGATAGTTTGTAACATATTAAAATTTAAATAAGATAATAGCGGTAAACCTGGAGTCTACGGTGCCGGCCTGCTTCGCGCCATTTTTCTTGGCGCAATTTTATTTGCCGTCGCCAAATACTGTTTTGGATGTTCAGTACGCTTTTTATTGCTCTCTTGCGCATGCGTCACCTGAAAAGGAGAGATTGAGCACGCAATGCCTGCGGCATTTCAAGTGTGTACCGGGCAAATTTTTTATCTTAGAAAAACATCAGCGACTTCGCTTTCAGCATAGCAGGAAACTAGTAGCTACGCTTTTTTCATTGAAAGTTAGGATCTAGTTTTTTTTTAAAAAATCCGAAAACTAAAATTTCCGCACGCAATGCCTGCGGCATTTCAAGCGTGTACCGGGCAAATTTTTTTAACTTAAAAAAACATCAGCGGCTTCTCTTTCAGCATAGCGGAATACTCGTAGCTTCGCTCATTCATTGAGAAACGAAACACACAGAATAACATACACGGTACTGAACCGATATTCAAACCGAAGAATTCCAAACGAAGTTTTATTCAAATTCGAATGAATCGAGCAATCATATCGAAGAGATGAACAAAACAGTCCAATCGAAACGAGGTGCAATATAGCGTGATGCTCAGAACACCGATGAAAAGATCAATTTCCGCTCATGCGTGCATGTTACTCGTTAAAACCATCATTGCGCAACCAAAACAAATGTTCTCTCATCTCCGTTCTTGGCGGCAAAGAGGCGATCCTAAGATGAACGAAGTAGGTGGGGACCGTAGACTCCACATTAACCATAATAGCTAATCAGTCCAGAAATCATTTGAGTGAAAGCCAATTTCAGCTGCAGTTGATTTACTAAATTCATTTAAAATTATTTCTTACATTTTTTTAGAAAAATTTATTTTTATGTAAAGTTTTTACTTGGCTTGGCTGTTTCCGGCAAGGCGAATTCCAAACCAGGGATTCAGGGGATTCCTATTATTTGTCCTAAGTGCAAAGGCAGGAATACAGTCAAGATTTCTTTCTTATTGAGGACATCTTGTTGTCTACTGGTGGGCATTAGACTACAGATGAAAGCATGATGTACATGGCACTACTGGACTGGAAAGCTGGTCATGGCTCAGGAATTATTGGTGGATCTTGGGTAGTACATCAACTTCAGGTGGGCCACTGGCAATCAACAGCCGCACTCGAAATGCAGATGAGAACATGTCGTTGGAGATCCATGGAACTGATGGAAGGCTAGCTTTCGCTCAGGAAGGAATCTGCGGTGCACGGAAACATGATGATTGTAGAATTATTCAGTTTCCTAAGTTCTGGCTTTGAGTATTACTCAGAATTTATTTGTTGAAGTAGACTGCAGCTCATAGTGTTCTTTTCCTGCTGAAAAGCGGGGCCTCAGCTCGGAAGGAAATGATTTGATGATTCTATTAAGCCTAACACGCCTGCCGTAAATGATGAACGACGCAACGGCGAGCACTGCCTGTATCATGCCTAATCATTTGTTAAAGCGAAGTTCTTTAGCAGCAATGTCTCTCAGCAATTGAAATGTCATCTAAACCATCTCTCTTCACTGCTTCTTTCAACAAAACATCTCTCTCTCTCGAGAAACAAATTTTTGTCTCCCCTCCACAACGCACAAACCAGCCATTTTGAATCTCCCGGTGAAAGTCGTCAATACCCTGCCAACCATGCCAATTTAGAATATTTAGATATCTAGAATAGAACTAAATTTTACTCGCCAAGAGCAGCCAAAATAGCCAAGCGCTCTACAAGTGGTAAGATCACGCATTTAATCTCTGTGCAAATGACCAACCAGAGCGAGCTAACAGATATCTCTGACCAATCCTCGAATTTTTCAATAGGGTTTAACCTTAAGAAATTATTGCGATAAACTGTCACCGTAGAGCGAAAATTGGGCATGGAGCCTGTCATATGGAAAAGATCCAGAGAGGATGCGTTTCCGCCTGACCGAGAGAAACCGCTTGTCCCAAGGGATCTGGTCTGGTTTCTCTGAGGTAACAAAAGAAACGGATTCGAGTCTCAAAACAGGTTCGGGGTCAGTAAAGATGCACACATTTCCGCTGCAGAAAGGAAATCAGTGACATCTGAGCCTTTTCGTAATTCTACGAAAGGATTCGGTGTGTATTGAAACTGAGAAGTGTGGATCTGATAAGTGGGTTCAAAACACAAAATCAGGCGCAAGAAAAATGGGTAAAAACAGCTGCCAACTTGTTTTCGCTCTAAATATAAAACGTAGAGATTGTTGAATAGAGATAGAAGAGATATTGAATCTGTTTATAAAATTTGTATCTTAGCAAGTAAATACAAAAAGAAATTTGTCAATGCAACATGACAAGATTATGAGCAATTTAAATGTAAATTAATTTTAAAGCAAGATCGGGTATTTTTAATTCATGCAAAAATTGTGAAACAAGTTTTTATTTGAACCCAAAAAATCTTGAAACGTAAACATTGCGAATAAAACAGCAAATAAAAAATGACAGTTAAATTTACCTCTTTACGCATAATAATAATAGAGTTATTATTGATGATGCCAATCGAAAAATATTGTTGCATTTATGTAGAAGAATCCCAAACATTGATGGAAAAATACTTCCAATGTATTAAAACTCGTAAATATATTAATTTCGTAAACTTCGTTTTTACAAAGAGATTATATAATCGTCAATCTTTATAAATGCTTGAAAACGAGAATAATTTTATTTACTAACTAAATATGGCATTATGTGTATCTTTTGTATTGATTTTGTTTTCAAAACTTTTTCGTGTCATTGTGGGCATTTTTCCCCCAGTCCCTATTCCACGGGCAACGCCGTGTGCGTACTGCTAGTTTAATTTATAAAATGCTTTTCATTGCTGTTATGAGATTAAAAACCATTTACAATTTTTATTCAATATTCTAATCACATTCTTTTCCCACTCGTGGCAAAAAATGCTTTGCTTGAATTTTACTTCCAAATTCCTAAAGACAGCAATTTACTTGATATCATGATTCGGTACTCTTATATGGGCCTGGAGCACGTTGAATCTGCCTTTGAGGAATAAAGGTCCTCACATTGGTGTGGTGCGTAAGTTTGAAGAATAAGGTGACGGCTCAAGTGTCATCAAACAAAATCAATCCAATTCAACACTTTAGACTATTTTCAATTCCAAATTCCTTTTTCAATTTAATTCGCTTTTATTTTATACACAAGCAGTGCGTAATGTATTTTTTAAATAGGAGAGAGTTGCCTTATTTGGACGCCTAGGTTGGACCTTTATCGTAAGCTCAGTTCTTTTAAATATGTTGCCCATAAAGTAAGCGAATTTTATTTCAAAGATGTGGCTGTAGTTTGCGAAGACGTTTTTATGAGAGAGTGCTACGTGGCTGCAGTTAGTATTTACGATTAGTTAATCATCCAAAAAATAGTTTAACAAAAAACTAATAGTCTTTACACTTTTTTAAAGTATTTAGAAAAATATGATATTATATCCTCAGAGAGAAAATTTGTTTGACTACAATTTAATAAATTGTTTTATTAAAATAGTTTAAAGATAAGATTAGATGAATTTATTTGGGATAATTTTAGAAGTTATTCAGATTCGTCAGCAAATACTTTCCTGAATTGGAAAAGACTAAGATGGTATTGTAAAAATTAGTAGTTTTCATAAACTGGAATTGGAACAAGCCAAAGCAAAAAATGACAATAACGAAACAATAATGATATCAAATGTCGGTTCAAAAAGAACAAAAACTGAAGGACGAACGATACAGAACGTAAAATGTCATACTTGGGTCCATGCATTGTATTCTGGTTTGAATTTGAGAATCAAAAGATACTTTTGTTTAAAGAAATTGGTGGTTCAATTTGGAAAACCAGTTTCTTTATTTGGACCGATTTAAAAAAGTTTAATATGCTATCTTTTACTACTTTAAAGTGTATTTCTTAAAAAGCTAATTGCATTATTTTGAAAATAAATAAACTATAAATAATTCTACTGTTTTTATTAAAATTTCTTCTCTATCACTATTCATTAAAAGAATGTTCAGGTGATACAAAATCCCTCCCCCCTTGTATCGATTATTATTATTTTTGATGTATTTTGTACATTTGTTACAAATACTTAAATTTTGTTTCCTTTTTCCAATGATTTTTAGACAATTTTTGCAAAAATTTCAATTTTCCGTATATTCCTTTTTATGTCAGCTTTGACATAGTAATAGGAACAAATATTAAATAGTTATGCCACCTGTATAATAGTGCAATACCCAGAAAGCTAATAAATATGCTTCGCGAATAAGCTATATTGATCAATTTTTAAATTTCTTAACTTAATTTTACTTTCTTTCTAATCGTGAGGCTACATTTTTAAATAAAGAAGTCGTGTAAAAGATGTAATTATCCGCCAGATGGCGCTACCTCCTTCCCTCTATGTAGATGACTCTGACAGTGTGTGAGTGAGCAGGACACGCGAAGAAATCCTCTGTTGTTGAACCAGAAATGTATTCTTTTCTTTGTAAAATGTAAATAATTGTGAATAATCATTTAACATTCATTAAATAATTGCTTATCATTTCATAGAGTCCTCTTCATTTCGTCCGGAAATATTTTTTCTGTGGATTAAGTAATGGTTCGCTCAGTAAACCCGTGCTAGTGAAGCAGAGCCGTTATAATCGTAGATTTTTTTTTTGGTTTCTACAACAATGAAATCTTTCTTCTTAACTAAAACGGATCGCATTACTTAGACTGACAGATTTCTGATACCATAAGTGAAATCAATGCAACACAAAATCCTTCATGAAATTATGCGCACGAGGCACACTCCTTGGAAGTATTTTTACAATATTTTTTCACCGTAGTTTGTAACTACCCCCAAAAAAGATTTTTTTTTTTTAAATCTTTTTTTTTTTTTTTTTTTGCCTTTGCATTTTGTTCCCGTTATCAGGATCGGGAGAAAACTATTTACTCACAAATGTGGGAAGATAACGAATTTTTGTTTCGGGAAAGAAAAGGAAAGGGAAAAAAATTTTTCTTTCCCTTTTTTTGATATGATTTCTTCGGAAACAACTTTTTTTTCTCCCTCGTACCGTCATCTTATCGCAGCGTGGTTTTCTATTGTTTTAAGTTGGGCTGAAATTGTAGATAAACGTTCATACATTTTTGTCTCTTCCTATAACGCCACCTGTACAGATATATGTTTTTCATTTCTTTGCGGTAGATTCCTTAACAGAAGAAAAAACAAATAAATAAATCTGACGGTGCTGTTATGATTGCTTGGAATCAAAATGAAAGTAGGCTTGCCAAGAAATATTTTTTAATTTGTTTTTCGTCTCTTCTTGGAATTTCTGCTAGAATGGGGTTTTTTCCTACTTGCAGAGGTTATATAGCAGTTGTATTGTATTCGTATTCTGGTTTTAATGTTAACTTTTGCTATCCTCAGACTCACACATAAATAATTGAAATCTCTTACTTCTAGGAGCAGAATCTTATCTGCATGTAACGCTCGCTGAAACAAAGATTCCACTTCTTTTGTAAGAAACAAAATACGAGTTTTTGCATATTCAAGGACATATATGTTTTTGTAGCGTTCATTATAACTAAAGCAGATATAGAAAGATCAGTTTTCATGTACATAATTCTACTTTTCTTGTTGTAAAAACCTTTATGAAACTGTTTTATTTTCTCATATTGAAATATAAACAGTAGCCAAATGTCATTACTCTTCTATTAATTAAGATATTTCTTCTATTAATGATTCAGTTCGTTTTAGAGTTGTGGTAGCTTGATGCAACACCTGTATTTAGGAGGTGCTGTCTATAGGCACAGTCTCAATTTCCATACTGGAAAGTGGTAGTAGGTTCCAGATTTGATTCTATGCAAAACACACCTTGCACTGGGCATTAGTACACATTAACTCTATCGATACGGGACCGTCCATACGTCCCTTCAAGCAAAAGGTGATAGCCGTCCGAAATGTCCGAATGACACACTGAAATTTCCACCCCCTTTCGTTCAGTGTGATTGATTTCACACCCGCGGCGCATGCTTTCTTCGTTGTAGAGTGGGTCGCCCAGATGTGTTTGGGGAAGAGGGGAGTTTTCTTACAATTCGGACACTGCCAGCTGTCATTGTGGTTTTTGCGGGGGAAAGTGAATTTCCCTTATCTTTGATAGAGGAGCTCGGACGTTCCCGTATTTTGAGGTCCCTTTATAGGGATCAGAGGGTTAAATCCGTCAGGGTCAAAAGTCCACCCGTCATTGTGACGTGGAAGTTCGGAGAGTGGTCGGCACCAGCTGAGGTGTCTCCTTCGCTGTCTGACCGTGGCTTAAAACTATGAAGTCCATCATAGAATAACACCAATCTGGACATTAATATGATTAAACTAAGTTCGCTGAATTCTTTTCCAAGAACGTGTGTGAGCGCATGAGGGGCAGAAATAATGTTCCTTTCTCACTTTTAAATTGTTTACTAAGGTACAATAGTTTTCCCTTAATATTGGGGAATTCATGATGATCAATGATTGTTATGTTGTTTTTTGTGTGTCTGTTGAAAATGTTCCATAAAAAAAGGGAAATTTCAGTTACAAAAATTCTTTGTCCTCGATATAACTAACATGGGTATTAAAATAAAAAGAAAACATTAACCATTTCCAATTTTACTTTAAGTTACGGGGGTTGCAGGGTTTCACTTCATATTTTGTAACGACAAAATTGAAAACCAAATCATCCCTTTTTCTTAATTCTGCTATGAACGATAACATTCTTCACTTCGTTTATAAGGAAGAAATAAAGTTATCAGTCTTATATTGATATCTTTCCCTCCGATTATAGAACAGTTTTCTTGCCGTGATATATCGTACATTTAGTTTTTTAAAGAAAAATGACAATTATTTAAATTTCTAACTCTGAGACAAACTTCATGAGCTTTTATTTTCTTGTATACAAACAGAAATTATTGTACAACATCGAAACGATCGAGCCCGAGATTTCGATGAATGTCCGTTTTTAGTACTCTCTGAATCCGAAAAACAAAGACATTCTTGGAATTATGCCTGTCCATGTGCTTGTGAACATAACTCATCAAGACAGTGAATTATATGAATGAAATTTAGTATATGGTTTTATCGGCAGAATCGTAGATTTACATCAGATATTACCCTATTAGCAGAAGATATTCCACGATATCCTCACGATGTTGCTACGATATTCTGAATGCCGTAAAACATCGTAACGATATCGTACGAATATCGAAGGGCATCTTGTGCTAATAGGATAGACTGCCTCCGTCAAATAGTTGATTGTCTGACGGTCTGTCAGTTCCTGTGTATGTGAGCGCAATAACCCAAGACCGCAACAGACGTCATAGCAGAAATTTTGCACGTGGTTTTTATACCATAATGGTAGATCTATATGGAATTTTAGAGTCATTCGGTTAGTCAGAGGTCCAAAATGTATTATTTTCTTTATTTTAAAACCGAAGCTAAACACAAAACTTCCTATACCGCGGAAGAACACGAGCAAGTCGTAGGGTGAACACTTCCGCTGGTTTAATTAGTAGCATTATGGAACAAATTTGAGTTGTACTGCTAGAGGTTGATAAGAAATGAAAATATGCTAATAAAAAATTGCCGAAAGCTAGAAATTAGAAAAATGTATCTTTCTCTGTGCCGATAATGTTAAAGTGAAGGTGACTTTTGAGAAATTTATTTTCACTTTAACTGTAAAATATCTTCATTCAAATTTGGATTATAAACACACATTTTGGTCAATAAATCAGTATGTAATGCCAAACATTTCTTCCTTAGATTCCAAAAGCATTTGCCGAATTTAGCGAGGCTATCTTCACTTTTCTTAAGAAATCATCTCACAAAATCCACTCCAGTGACTTCTTAGCTCTACAAAACAGCATTTCTTTCCAATATAAAACATTTCTCGCAGCGTCAAATGTTCCATCAAAAATTACCCCCATCATCGTCCAAAAAGGTTCCTTTCTTACAAAACTTTGCTTTCAGGCGCCCAGGACGCCCGCTCTTCCCATTTTGTGCCCCTAAGCGAGCCATTTTCAGGATTCCCATGAGAGGCTGAAAGCTGTCAGTTTTTTTGCGGGTGGGACTTCCGCTGACAGAAAATCGTATGAAATCTGGGAGCTTTTTTTCCGGGCATTTTCGGTTTGACGTTCTATTTGTGAGAAGGACCCAGTGAATCACTGGTAGTAATGCTACTTCGTGTTTGGCGAAAGGAGACAGGGTGGAAAATGGAGTTTTCTTGCCTTTTTCTAGGCGTAAAAGTGGAGAAAAAGTCGCATCAAAGTGATTTGGTAATGGATCGTGGAGAAACCAGATGTAAAATCAGGAATGTTTGGAGAAAAAATCATATAAGAATCAATTTTTAAATAACTAGTGCTTAAAAAATAGGATCCATCATCCTGATATAAACTTGTGGTAGTTTGCTTAAGTTAGTTATATTAACTTCCCGTTTAGAAGTAACACGAGGGGAACTTTGGGACGGCCATAGTAATTTTGAACCGCGGTCAGATAACGAGGATGACATCTGAGCTGGAACCCCCTCTAAAAGCTTCCGTACCACACCAGCGAGAGTACGTTTCACCAACGACGTCACGTTTAACGTGCATCAGGCCAACATACACAAGCGGATCTTCTGTAGAATCACGTTTCGATCCTGGAACCATCCGTCCCCGATGCCGAGACCTTAGCATTAGACCAACGTGGCCCATAAACTTGTGATAGGGCTTTTAAAATAATTTATAAAAGAGCCAACGAAAAAACACTGCCACAATTGAAATTCCCAGTGGAAATCTCTAAAATTAAAAGCGATTATACGAAGAGCTGCTTGCAGTTTTTGTCAAATTCTTTGCTACCGTTGCTTCATTATATTGTTACGAACCTGCAATTTATTTTTTCTCAGCAATTTTAGTCTTATGGTTGGAAAGAGACATTTGCAGAGGTTTTATCGGATGCCCGGAAAGGTCTAGTCAATACCTCCTAACTATTTGGCGGCAAAATGAAGGTTTTTCGAATATGCTAGAATTTTGGTCCTATCTCTACTAGGGACGGAGTTATGGGGAACCTTCGAAATGATTCTATGTAACGTCACATCTGGTTAGGAAAGGTATAAAAACCCGGACGTGCTAAGACTAGCGAACGTCTTTGGAATGTGTTTGAACGTCTTTAAAGCCCCTTCGGAGTATAGTCCCCAGTGAGAGATTGTAAGAGGATAGACTCCGAAGCGGTACTGAAAGTGCTGTTATTGTTATTTTTCTTGATTTACTACCTGTTTGTGTTGCTAATTTGTACAAGAGCTGCTTTTCTTGTTTAGTGTGTTTCGTGTTTTCCGGAATATTCGTAAATAAAACCTTCGTTCTCCATTATCCTGCTTGTTGGACTGTTTTCACTGCACACTCGCCGGACGATTTTCGTAACAGTATATGCTGGTTGTTGCTTGTGGTTGCAATTGATCGGATTCTCCTGAGACAGGATGCTCTTTGAGGGTTTCTCAGGGTTGCAAGGTTGTCTTTGGCCAGGCATCTGGTTTGCAACCCGTCTTTTGGAGCCAAGTCGCTCATTCACTCCTTCAAGAATTATTTTCCTCGGCATGAGTTTAAATGTTAAGCAACAGAAATAATATATTTTGATACGAATTAGGGAAAAAAATTCTAAATAAAAATAAACTACAACTTAACACATTAAAAATAAAGAGATTGTTATTATAGACAGTATTGCTGAACACAGATTTCACTGCATTTCAGGGTGATTCAAAATTCTGCTCTCGAACAGTCAGGGGAGGTATGAAGCCCGAAAGCGAACCACAATCACTCGGATGAGACAGACGATACATAATATCCGAGTGAAAACTCTTTATTTGGCAAATACTTTACATTAGGACAGAACGTGCCGCAAAATATTCTCTATTCACACATATTCCGATACAAAATAGCAAACATATGGTTATGCACTACCCGACTGTTCGGATACTGTTCTGCATGCGATCATACCTCGACCCTTTAACTAGTCCATAGTCAAGACGCATGTTCAGTCTCAAGAGATTCGTAAACTGTTGCATGTTCTTCGTAAGGATTTAGACTTAAAGTGAACAGCATTGAAATCAAACCACAATGCTAGCGATTAGCGTTTCTGGTTAGGCTTTCATGTGGGATTTCGGTTTGTTTTGTGTTTCCTACCTCTCCTACCAGTTTGTACGTTGAATTTTGAATCACCCTGTGTAGAGAGTAGATAATAGCGATAGACATTTGAAAGCAATGGCTAAATATTATTTTTTTCTTTTATTTTGTTCTATGTTTTAATTATTTATTATAAATACTCGTCCTTGTATACTAGCCGCAACTGTGTTGTTTGTTTATTTTTGATTTGTTGTATGATACAGTTTTAATTTGTGACTTCCTATATTCTTTTATTATTATTATTATTATTATTATTATTATTATTATTATTATTATTATTATTATTATTTTTATTATTATTATTTTAATGCTATTTATTTATTGCTCAAGAAATTGCGTATTGGAAAGTTTGAAGTTATGTATAGGAAAATTTGAAATTGTGGTAAGAAATTGTGTATAGGTTGATATAGCCTTTTTCTTGTGCTGCAGTATGTTGTATCGTTAGGTTTTAATTTGTGGCCTCCTGTATATATATATATATATTTCTTTTTTTCTATTTATTTTCCTCATTATTATCATTTTATTTTAATGTTATTTAGTTATTAATCAATAAATTGTGTATAGGAAGGTTTAGGGGTACATGCCAGGAGGCTGAAATTATGAGAAATTGTGTTGGTTGTTTTAGCCTTTAGTCTTTGAAGTAGTGTACCTTGTGCCGGATTTTGTGTTCGAATTTGCTGGCGTTCTTAATTACTAGTTATTATTTATCATTAGAGTGTAATTCTTTTAAACACTCATACGTGTATCCAGCGTCACTAATACCAGTTTTGAATCTCCCTGTATACTGTTATATTTAGTTCTATAATAAATATCTTAAACATTTGCAGCATTTCTTTATAAGCTGTTCGTTTAAATTGAAATCTCATATAAAGTATAAATCATAATATCTTGCGAAATACACAGGCCATAAAACTTTTGGTAATTTTTGCCAAATAAATTTTGTGGAGAGAAATTAATCTGTGGAACGTCTCATTAGTGCTCCGAAGGTTAAATATTTATTCGTAAATTATCGGTTCTATAACAAGAGAATATGATTAACTTTCGGAAGTCTGCAAATAATTACTATGTTATCATAAAATTGCTAACTAATTACCTCTTACCATGAAATGAGAAAAGTAATAGTTAGGAAAAGGTCTCCCTTCAGAACATTTTTATTTCTTGGAAGGGTTTACATGAGTTGATTACTTCAGTGAAAGAGTTTTATAAACTATGTGCATGGGTATGAAACAAAATTTTACCGAAATTGATCAAAGTAATAGTATTTATTATCTGTAAACTGATACCATGCCTTTACCACTATGTATAAAATTTTTCTATACAAATCTATTTCTGTGCCTTCCAAATATACTAAATTTTCACTTTCTGCAACAAAAATTTAATACTGAGCTTTCGCTGTGCATTAATTCATTTCGATAAATACTTGTTACATTGTTGCATATCTTATAGGGTTATTTCTTCAATATTATAACTCAAATATATTTATTATTTCACACGCTCATTCATTTAAATGATAATACAGGGTGTTTCAAAACTCACGATAGTTAATTTAGGAGGTGATAGATCGAAAGCAACTAGACAAACAGAAATCACCATTAAATGTATGTTCTGAACTCAACCGTTGAATCTCATTCCAGTAATTTGTTCCATATTATATTGTGAACACGATAACTGGAGTAATTTTGATTAGATTTAAACCGGCAAGTATTATACTTTACGGAGGATGAAAATAAGGGGCTTTAAGTAGAATGCAATTGATAAGCTTTCCAATAAGGTGTCATAAGCTTTGGTTAAACAGCAATGGAATTTTCGTGAAATAGATAATACAAGTAATTTGAAAACAAAAATCAAATGTTTAGTGACAAAAGAATCTCGTTTCATTCGTCACAAAAGAATTTCGCTTCGTTCGCCAATTAAATTATCAAACGCTGAGCTTTTATTAAAAATTCCTTGCATTGGTATTCATTCTGACTGGGAATGTTTTTTCTTATAATCAGCTAAGAATCCCCATTGCAAATGGATGAACAAAAAATAATACCCTTTGTTTAAAAATACCGAATATCACGAACATACATCATCACATAACTACTAAACAAGCAAACAAAATATGTTCTCAATTAATAAATTTAAACAAAAGTATATTCGTTTCAACACAAACAATAGAATTCGAGAGAGACATCTGTATTACCCACAATTCCACCTGCCCAATAGGATCGCTAGGTCTGACTCCGACGTGAAGGGAAAAG
>BGPR01001350.1:177552-249409 GCA_013235015.1 Araneus ventricosus | reverse complement strand
GGAGAATTTTGGTGGAATTGGTTCTCGAATCTGTGAGCCTCTGGTATCCCAAAGCCCAGGTCCCGCCACCAGGGCCTTATTATGTATTGGGGTAGCTTATAAATTACTTTTGCTCGATATCATTACATACTAACCTTTTTCTTCAACGAACATTTCTAGCATTTCTTTCTCAACAGGATGAAGATCCCCACAGATGATCAGAGAATGCAATGGTTCACCAAGATCAACAGTGGCCATCCTTCGCAGTGGAGCAGCAATGATCTTCTGGTCATCTGATCCCACTTTTCTCAGCCCGACACAGACAGTGTCTTCAGTATAAGCTGTAACACAGAACAAATAAATGCAAATGATGTAATGAATATAAATAAAATAATTATGTAAAATAAAATAATTCCAATGTAATATAGAATTATTTCAAATCAAATTGCACAAGTGGCCACAGGAAATATAAAATGATTATGGAAATAAACCATAACATCTCAATCTGAAAATTTCTAGCAAGCATAAAATATTTTTAAAGTTAACTTTATATCAAAACCAAAAGTCAACCTTCAACTTTAAAAAAAATAATTAAACTGGAAAAAAATAATTAAATAAGACTTCATGCAGTTAAAGAAATAATATGTTCGGGAGTATTTGCAGAAAAGCATATTTCTGTAATATGATATTGTGTAAAAGATTTTTTTTTAATGCCTCAGACTTCTGTATACTTTTCGATGACAAAAAATAAAATCAGCAATATCATTATTACACTTTTTAAAATGTTTCCGAGAGATAAGAAAATAATTAACCAACAAAAGAGTAAAATAAAAAAATACTTACCAAGCCTTTCATCACCTTGACCCCGTTTCTTTTCTATTATTTCCAACAACTGCTGTGCAGCACATGAGACAGTCATAAATCTAGGAGGTTCATAAATTTTTTTTCCTCTGTAGGATAAAAACAGGGACAAAAATATTGTTAAGGATATTCATGGTATTTAAAATAAAACAAAGATATTAACAAAAAAAAAAAATTCACCAGAAAATCTATGCGAGTCTGAATGATGGGATCACCACAAGTAGTGCATATAACCTTACAAAACAGACTCCACTACAGTGTGCCTCATGCTCTAAGGTGATACATCCCATATGAAATTCGTATAACATTGCTCAGAAACTTTGTAGGTTTTCTAAAAATCAAGTTTTAGTAAAAATTAATTAAGTGTGCCTCATGCTCTAAGGTGATACATCCCATATGAAATTCATATAACGTTGCTCAGAAACTTTGTAGGTTTTCTAAAAATCAAGTTTCAGTAAATATCTGGGAAACATTTTGTATAAATTTAATTGAAATGAAATCCAAATACACTTATTCCAAAACTTCTGAATCACTCTCTATATTACAATTCAAAAGATACATAACAGATGAAAGAATTATCACCATTACTTTATTGAAATCGGAAAAATAATAGAGATGAAATAAAAAACTACAGAGAAGAGAAACAAAGTTGAAAATACAGACAGATTTTAATCAATATAACCAGACGCATGGAAACGAGGCATCAACCCGATGTCTCCAAATCGACTTCAGAAGGTGATTATGATATTGAAAGAGGAAAGTTTATAAATATGCCCAGATGAGCAGAAACCACTGTGAACATGAGCTTACAATTTGAATTGTTATAATTATAATCTCAACAAAAATTGCACTTTATTTCAACAATTTCCACCATAATAAAGAATAAGAGTATCCATATAAAGTGACTTACTTAATTAAATTTTCTATAGACTGTTCTTTTACTTTTATATCTGTAAGTAAAAGTAGTATATTACTTTAGATATTATAAAATGAATAAAAAATAGCATATTCTTTTATTTATTCAAATAATTATCATTAATTGAATAAAATTTTCTTAAGTATAAAGTCTCTATAACAAGGGCAGGGAACCTGTGGCCTTATGTGGCTTTCTTGAGTTTCTTATGTGGCCTTGCCAGTTATTTTCAATTTATATTGAAATATATAATTGCCTGTAATATAATAATCATAGGTCGATCCAGGAGAAAATTGGGGCCGTTTTGCGACCCCTTCACAAAATTCCACTGCATAAAAACGGCCCCTTCACAAAACTCAAATTCACAAAAACGGCCCTGTCACAAAATTCAAATTCGTAAAAACAGCCCTTTTACAAAATTTCATTTCATAAAAATGATGCCTTTTGATATTAAACGCAAAATATAGAAATATGACTGCTAAAATTAAAGGTTTTACATGATAAAATTTTTCACAAAAATATTTTTATTTTTTACAAAAATAATTTTCCCCCCACAAAAATGGGCCCTTAAAAAAAACCTGGATCAACCCTTGATAATAATTACAGAACAATAACCTTTAAGATACTGTGCCTATGGCCTTCTGCCCAAGTGCCGAAATGTAGCGAGGCCTTTTAGTGCAAAAAGAGGTCCCCCCCCCCTCTGCTCTATTACAAGAAAGAAAGAAGTGTTTCTGTTGATTGACATTCTACAAAACAGGCCACTAGATTAAGAGCTACCAAATTTGCCATGAACATGTTTGGAGGTAACATTATGCATCTCAGAGAAATTAAAAAAAAAAATTAATTAGGTTTTATTTAATTGGAAATTAGTCAAAGTTTTTTCATTTTTTAGCAATGAGTTGGGAACTTTACTTGAGATACTTTAGCAGGAAAATGACTTTTGCAACATTTAAAAATTCAGAAAAATATTTTTGCAATATTACCCGTTTGTCTGCCAAGACTCTTTTTAAAAATTTTAGGAAATTTTTAAAAATTATTTTCGAAATACAACTTGTAACAATACTTTGCATCATTGTTTTGAAATTTAAATTGTTTTCATGATTTCATTGAATTTTTTACTGACATATATTTTCGACTGTTAAAACAATGGATTAAGAAAAAAGTAGTTTGCCTTCTTTGGAGATACTTCAAATCAGATTTTCATTTCTGTTTTTATTTTGTACTATACCAATGTAAAAAATTACATATTTTGTAAACAGGGTTTTTCCTTTAATTTTTTTTATAATTTCTTGAACAAATTATTTTAAATGGCAAATTTTGTTTAATTTTTTAATATTTTTCAAAATATCCAGTTGGTATTATAGTTTTTTTTTTTTAATATTTATCTTTCAGCTCAAGCTCATAAAAGAGCAAGACTTATTTTAAGTTTTGTAGAACATTATAAGTTTTGTTAAACATTATTATACTGATATTTTTTCATGCTGGCTTCATATCAAGACTTTTTAAAACTCTTCCAAGTTTAGTAGTGCATACTATATTTTACCGTTAGTCGATATGCTATTTAGCCAAATGTGTTATACTTATAAAAGTTAATTCCATTATAACTGACATTTGCTTTTAGCTTCACTTTCTAACTTAAGTTCCTCTTAAGTTAACTTATTATTTGCAATTACGGCATGTTTTCTTGTTAGATATTATAATGCAAAAGTAATGAGGTAAATTTTTTACTTTTTACATATATGTGTGAAATATTATGATATTAGCTTGTTTTATTGATTTGTTTATATTTGGAAGTATTTTTTAAAATTTAATTTCACTTTATTGTTATTTAATTTCTTTCTCAAAATATCTACTTATTCTTTCATCCAATATCTACAAATATATGTAGATTTTTTTTTTTTACCTTTTACTTTTTTTCTTTCTTTTTTGCTATGAAATTTTGCCATTCCAGACAACTAAGTCAATGCTAAAAAAGCATGCGTAGAAAAATGGCAACAAATTTCAGTTTTTATTATATTCAAATTTGTCAGTTTCATCGTACGATTAAGAACAAACTTTCAATAGTTGTGCAGTCTGTTTTAATAGTTTATAAAGCCATCATTCTTAGGCAAATAAGCTTGTTGCTACACATAGTAGTATTACATAATTTTAAAATCAAACTAGAAGACAGCATATGCTAAATATGTTTACAAAATTTGGGTTTCATTTTGTTTCAGAAATAATCTGACAGATATGAATAATACTTGTTTTATCAATACAAAGATAGTAATATAAAAAGAATAATCAGAATATTTTAGTTTAGATATGCAATAAAAGTGCAGAAAGGAAAATATTACAAAGCAAATTGTTTTTCAAATCTTAAAAAAGGGACCCAAATGTCTGATAAAAAAACACATTATTTATTTATGATCGGCTTTTTAATGAACTAATTTGAAAATGCTGAAATAATATTACACAGTTTTTAAAGTATTTTTTAATAAAAGCTACGAACACATACTTTATAAAACCTGTTTTATTGCTTTTATTCACAATATCCATACTTTATGAAACACTTAAAGAAGGTGGACAAAAGTTATTAATAAAATCTTTATTATAAATAATTATTACCTTTTATCCAAATATTCCTATTTCTTCCTACATTCTCTTTACCTCAGACATTTCAATTAAAAATTTCAAAACATTATGAATTATGATAAATATAGTTAAATAACACATTAGAAAATATTTATGAAACCAGAAAAATTATTACCTTACCCAATAAACATAATGTATGAAGACCATTATTCCTATTCATACTTATTTTATCATAGAAGCTGTCTGGTTTCCATTCTTCAGTCCAAAATACAATTGAGACAGTTTCACCAAATCTGTACAGCTAAAAAAATTAAAGGGTGCAGCTTTAGGTTATTTTAGATATGAATTATTAAGCACAAACAAAGAAAAATCATAAAAATTATATTCTGCTATTTTCGCTTATTTCTTTAAAATATTTCAGTTATTAAACTATAGATAATTCATTGCTTATTGAAACAAAAGAATAGAACTTCAAATCATTATAAAGATAAATAGCAAAATGGAAGCATGATTTTTTTAAAAAAATCTAGTATTTACATCTGTCATACTTAAAATTCCTTAGTTATGAAATTACAAAAATGCAAAATATGATGACAGCATATTTGCTTTGCAACAAACTTAATATAATGTCATTCAATTTATTCTTAAATAAGAAAATCTTTCAAGTTCTTAGATATTAGCAATATATATATGGATGAATAATAATAATGAAATATGATGTACCATACCAACTATATTTAGGATGTTATTACATCAACTTCCCAAATAACTATATAAATTTAAAAATTTACAAGTGTTTCTGACTGTTTAAGGCATGCTAGTACAAGAAAATCATGAATATTGTCTTCGACGCATATTAATTCTCTCAAAAACCATTTAGTCAACAAAATGTTCTCAAATTATTTATAAAAAGTACATAACAAAATAGAAGTTTTTATATAGATAACAGCCATCTCTAACAAAGGAAATTTTGAAAAGAATTGAAAAGAGACATGACTTTATGTACAAGATTTAGATTAGATTGGTGTCCTGTTCTGAAGCTACACTAGGGTTATTTAGGCGCAGATCTCATAATTTTGAACTATGGTCGGATGACAAAAATGAGAATTAAGCACCTCTCACTCCAAATTTTCACACCATACCAGCAGGACAACACCCGACTCCAACAGATTTTTAGCATACATTGGGCCAAATACACAGAAAATCCTTTTTAGAGGAATTAAGTCCCAAACCCCCGATTCCAAAGATGAGATTCAGCAAATCAGGTCAATACAGAGTCTTTTTTGTAAAATAATCAATATTTATTTCTTTCAGTATCACAGAAAGAGAAAAATTAAAGGTAGTTGGTGATAAAACCAACATTTTTTTTTCTAATGATCATAATATATATGGTGTCCATAATTTATTTTACAACTTTAGACTTTAATAACTTTAAAACTGTACTAGATAATAAC
This sequence comes from Araneus ventricosus, assembly GCA_013235015.1. Taxonomy (NCBI): domain Eukaryota; kingdom Metazoa; phylum Arthropoda; class Arachnida; order Araneae; family Araneidae; genus Araneus; species Araneus ventricosus. The sequence goes on along the minus strand of BGPR01001350.1, from coordinate 243,628 downwards.
AAACATTTGAAGAAAAACGTGGAAGCCACAGGAGAAAGGTAAGTGCGTAAACCTGGTTCATAGACACAAAGTCCAATACCCAAGTGCCCCTGTTTATGGAGAACACTACCTGTTTTCATAAAATGACGTATACCAAGCCTGAATAGTTGTTTGGGATGGGGTTTCTTTTCATACTGTGTCTGAAAATTTCGTTGCATTTCAGTATCGAGCTTTGTCTTTATGAGTCAGGCTATACACTGAGCTTTCTCCTGTGGCATCCACATTTTTTGTCAAATCTTCATCACCTTTAAAATAAAACAACTTTATGAGTTGTCACATAATTTGTAGGTTTCTATCAAATTTTGGACACAATCAGTCCACGGGAAGTCTGCCTGTCTGTATATCCATGTTAATATGAACGCGATAGCTCGCACACTTGAATAGCTAGATAGATAAAATTTGGTACACAGTTTTATCATCAGGAATGTAGGTCTGTATAATACTTTGGCCAAATCCGTCAAAGGGTTGACTGTTTGTTGGTCTGTATAATTGCATACTTGTAAAAATTATATCTCATAAGCCATTTTGCTTACAAGGAGAGGGCACGACTTGGGAATTCAATTCGGGATATTAGTAGCATACCATTAGGGTGTTCACCCATCAATCTAAAAAAGTGCAATGGCCAGCCAATTCGGAGGAAATGGCCCTCAAACTTTGGGCACAACTTATATACCAGTAACTCTTCTTGAGAAGTCAGTGCTCAGATAGCTCAGATGTCAGCGCGCTCGCTTATCATTCGGAAGGTCCACAGTTCGGTCCTGGCTGAGGTTTCTTTATTTTTATTTTTTTCAAAATTATTCCAAATTAAATTAAAAAATATAAGAATATTTATATGATACTTGAATTACAGATAAAATAATAATAAAAATAATATATAAATACTAAAATAATTATAAATACATCTTTAAGGGTGATAAATATTAACTATACTTAAAATTCTCATTCTAAATTCATTGAAAGTTTTAAATTATTGGGTTTTTATATTCACAAATTCTTCATTCTTGTTTTATCTTGGAAACAGTAGAAAGCAGATGTTAATATATTGAATACATATGCAGATGGTCCAATATTTTAATGCTGGAATAAAAATAGCAGAGAGCAGCTGTTAATCTATTAAATGCGTAGGCAGATGGTCCGAAATTTCAATAATTGAAAAGGGACCAATGGATAAATGGCTTTACTCATTATCGTATGAAATTCTTTGACAGTGCTTTTACTTCTATTCCTTTAGAAACCCTGAACAAACGAGGTTATTCACCTTGGATTTTGAAGTGTTTCGCATTGCTTTTTGGTTAAATTAGCATAATGCAGAGAGTTAAAATATTCTAAAGTGAAAATGTCTATGAATTATGATACTGCTAGTGTATCGGAGGTTGAAGATGGAACCACACAAGAATCAATATACAGTGAAGTGTCAAAGTTGAGATTAAAAGATGCTGTTATTTATGATCAAGGTTTACTGGCTCAAAATAATTTAATTTCATCAGAATCTTCAGCTTCAATTTCTCATGAAGCAATGTTGATGGATGAAGAAATTTTCCAAAATACTTTGGACATCCTGGCTGAAAAAATAATTGTGAGTGATGGAGAACTTATTCATGAAAATGAAAGGTGTTAAGAAAGTTATTTTCTGCACAAAAATAATTAAAGTTTTAATTTAAAATTTTTAATTTAATTTGGAATAATATTGAAAAAAAATGCAGCCAGGACCGAACTGCGGACCTAGCGAATGGTAATCGAGTACGCTGACATCTAAGCTATCAGAGCACTGATTGCTTGTGAAGAGTTACTGGTATATAAGTTGTGTCCAAAGTTTGAGGGCCATTTCCTCCGAATTGACTGGCCATTGCACTTTTTTAGATTAATGGGTGAACACCCTAATGGTATGCTACTAATATGCCAAGTTTCATCATGAATTGAATTTCCCAAGTCGTGCCCTCTCCTTGTTAGATAAATAAAACTTGGTATCATGGATCTAATATTAATTATAGATCTGTTCCCAATTTTCATCTCAATAGGTTAAAAAAGAGGTGTTCAAATTCCATATACAATATTTTTACTTTTGATCTCAACGCGCATGCATACTGGAAGCAATCTCTGTGCATGATATTCAGCGGCTTCATGACGAAAGGCTTATGCTTAATGACTCCCATTTGGCACTTTTTTCTTCCCTTTTGGCTCCTTTTTCTCCCTTTTGGCGAATTCTGATCCTGTTCAGATTATTTTATTTCCATTTGTTTTGTTGTTTTTACATGTCCTAGAAAAACTTGTTGTGTTCTGGGAATAGAGCAGATTCGAAATTTTTATCCGAGCGAGGGTGTGGGGAACTGACACGCTATACGAGAGTTTTTGAGAAATGAGTATACGAGAAAGTTTAGGGGAGGCTACTCCCACTGGTTATTATCTAGTATAGTTTTGAAGTTATTAAAAGTCTAAAGTTGTAAAGATAATTTATGGACACCCAGTAGTTCATATTTTGAGTTAATATTGGTTGGCTCATCACTGCACAGAAAAAAATTAGGCAATAACATCATTCTGATTTTATATTATTATAATTATTATTCTGATTTTGAAGAAAAACATGTGCTACTGAATTGCAAAATCTGTGCATAATGAACTAAATGAACAAAACAGTTGCATTCACTCATACCTGCAAGCCACAGCATCCAACTGCATTCATTATAGAAGCATTATGAACAACTTTGTAAGGAATGTTCTTCTGGAAGGCTCTTAAAATCATATCTGTATGTGTTGTGGCACTATAAAAAATTAACAGCATTAATATATAGAATAAATACACTTACATAAATGTTTTTTTAATCAAGAAATATATGAATAACATTTAAATGCTTATTCTTATAATGATAAACTATCTAAAAGTTAGATTTATTTAGAGAAGAATATTATTCATCAAGATGTGATAATAAAAATGCTGCTGATTTTTAGTGATGCACTAAAATTATCTCGCAGAAAATTTAGTAATAAATAGCTAAATTTTAATTTTTTTTAAATGAATTTTTATGAAAATGAGGGTTCAGGTAGTATGATTAATTTTCTTTGTAGCAAACTCAAACATGGTTACAAAGACAGTCAGTAAATACAAACTAAAGGTCATTATTATAAATATAATGTAAAAAATAAGGCGCATATCTCTTTTTTTTACTTAAGCATGAAGATCTTGAAATATAAATTACACACTTTTACTTTCTGAAATATTAACTCAAATTGTTGAAATTTATTCCTCATCTTTAAAAAAATATAAAAAAACAGCGAGAGTGGTCCCCCACCCCAAAAAAACTTTCTTGTATCTGCCCTAACATGGGTGGAGGGAAAAATACACTAAGTGCAAGTAACATGCTCCATAACCTAACACAGGTGTGGAAAAATGCGCTAATCCATCATACTTTTTTTTTGGCGCAGAATGGCAAGGAAACAGAATGTGCAATTTTAACTCCTTTTTTTCAACCGATTGAAATGAAAATTGGGCACGGATCTACAATTAATGTTAGCAGACATCATACCAATTTTTATCCATTGAAGACAGCATGTTTAGGAGTTATCATGTTCACAAGTCTGCATTTATACAGACCAACAGACAGTCAACCGTTTGACGGATTTGGCCCAAAATTTTATACGGACCTACATTCCTGATAATAAAACTGTGTACCAAATTTTATCCATCTAGCTATTCAAGTTTTTGAGTTATAGTAGTCCCATGAACGCGGACAGACTTGCCGTAGACGGATTTTGTCCAAAATTTGATAGAAACCAACAAATTATGTGTAAAGATCACATATCAAATTTCATCCATCTAACTCTAACCATCTTTGAGTTATAGTGCTCACAGACACACATAATTCCAAAATTGTGTTTTTTGGACTCAGGGAGGTCTAAAACATGGAGATTCATCAAAATCTCGAGTTCGAATTTTTTGATGATTACAATTCTTTCTCTTTGTATATTTCATATACGAGAAAGTAAAAAATTGTAATTTAATTCATTCTGTATTATCACTTTATACAAGTTCTTTACTCTTTAAATAAAGTATACAAAAATCCATTAATATCTTGTTAAGCAAAAATTTGTCATTTTAATTTTTTGTAGCATTCCTGTTCATTCTGACAGTTACTTGATAACATTAAGATGGAGAATTCCTAGACATAGAATTTCTAGACCAATGGATATATAATTGTGATAAATTATTTTTTGAGCTAAGGCAATAGTAATAGTTGAATTCCTATTACAGCCATATAGTGGTCTTTTTTTATCCTTTGTCATCATAAATCCATTTAGTTCTCAGAATCAGATTTTGAATAATAACTTTGCATGTTCTAGAATGTCATGAATCTGTCACAAGCACACTCAATAAATTCTTTCATAAACTGTAAATGCTCTCTCTCCTCTGTAATCTTTACAGAGAGAAGATGTAGGATGTCTACTAAAGGAGCTTTCAATGATGTGAATTCAAGAATCTGCTCTGTGTATCAGTTATTTTACATATATATTTCCGTGAACATAGCATATATTTCTTTTACTTGTTGGAATATATGAGGAAAAAGATTGTTCTAATATAAATAAATGATTAAAAGTACTTTGCAATATTTTAAGTTATAATATTTAAGTTTTGAATTATTTGCTCAACATGATCACAATATAAGTTTTGAAGTAGCATCCTCAATATACTTTAAGAATTGATATATTATTTTAATAACAGAATAAATCAAAAGATAATTAATTACTGTTCTTTCTGGATAAAAACAAGCAAACAAAGGATTTCATTTACATGCTTTGATTTAATTTAAAGCATTTAATTTCATCAATTCTAAATTTTTACAGCATCCAAAATAAGTTAGAAAGTTGAAGCTTGAACTTCAATAAATATGATTTAAAATGTTTTAATTTTCAAACTGATAATCTTTAAAAGCAAAATCACCACATAACAATAATGTCTTCTTTTTAAATTATAAATTTTCATGAAAAATAAAGAAAATTTCATAAAAATCACAGAAATTCAAAATTTTTAAATATGGTAAATGTAAAAAGTAAAACGAATTTAGATAACAATAATGATAAAAGGACATACCACATAGACACAGGTTCTAAATACATAAAGAAATTATAATAAATCAGTTTCAATTTTAAGACATTAAATTTAAATTTCATCTCCTACCCAAAAGGATCTCCAACTACAAGAAAAGCAATATCCTCTTCTCCACCACCCTGAAGTATGGAATCTAATTTAAAAGAATGAAAAGACCTAAAGAAACAGCAGGTGTGTAAATAAACAGAAAGGCTAATTTGAAATGGATATAAAAGTCCAAATTCAGTTTGCAGTGAAGCTTCCTACATAATTTTTTAAAAGAAAAATGTATTTATGAAATGAACAATGAATTCATACTTCAATTTATATATATAAAAGGCTATGTTCGTATGTGTGTTTACTATAAATTCAAAAAGTACTCGACCGACTTACGCACGGTTTTTTGCAAAATGATCCACATTGTCCGGAGAATTTTTAAAGCTATTGAAATCCTCAATCTGAACATTAGAATGAAAGATACAAGGGCCTAATAATATTTTAATATTTGGCTACCGTTGGCGGTGGATGATAAAATGCTTGGCGCAACTCCTTATGCAGAGTTGCTTTTTGTAAACAGGGTTATTTTTCGGCATAGCGTAGACCTCAGGAACAGAGGCAGGGCTGCCATATTGGCCTTTTTAAGGCCAAATTCTGAAAATTTGGTCTTTTTTCAAAGCTTTTGGAATTTTCATTTGGCCTTAAATTCATTTTTGGCTTTATTTTTGCTTATGACTTATAGAAAGATTTTTAATAAATAATTTTATGATTTTTTAAAAATAAACTATTGATACGACACTTTTCAAATGGCCCACAATGAGCTGTCAAACGAAGTAGTTCCAGAATAAGAAAGTAAGTTTCTGTCACCTTTCTTCAGCCTCTAGCAGTAACTGTGTTTGTCCCTGCACAGCATATATGAATCACTTTCTCTGTTTTTATTCTTTTCTTTTCATGATCGAATTCTTATACAAAAACTTCCACACAAAAGCGTAAGATATTCTTTTTCTTATCAAAAAGAGAGAGATAGAGGAATGGAAAGAGGACATCACATTACAGTTCTTTTTTATTAAAAAAAAGGAAGAAAAAGCATTTATGTCTGCAATTTTGGTATTGTTTGAAATACCCATCTCCAGCAAATAACAAAAATAAGGGATATAAAAAAAAGGATACTTTTCCGTTAGCCAGGAGCAAGCGAAAAATCGCCACCAAATTTCTTACAACCATTCTCTTGGCGACTTGGCTCGCGTTTGGTTCACAATTGGCGACATTTGCGCCCGGCTAACGGAAAAGTACCAAAAAAAGACAAATATAAGGGATAGAAAAAAAAAGCTTTCAGAAACAATATTTAGAACGACACAACATATTGGATTTTGGGTGTCAACTATTTAAATAACATCGAAAATAAGAGCAGTGCATCTTTAATAGTTTTTATCATGTTTTGGAAACTCAGCCATCTATTATGAGTTTGAAATCAGATTTTTATATTAAGGTTTTTTTTTTTTTTACTGTTAGTCATTTACTATGAGTATCAAAGAACTTTTAATTTATTGTAATCATATTGAAAAATAATATAGAACATTGAAGTTCACAAGGTAAGAAATGCTGTCGCACATGCACAGAAGTAAGCTCATGCGTTTTAAAATTTTGTGAAGTTCTGTAATGTTCAATTTTTTAACGTTTCGTTGTTTCTTAATGTTCAATATTAATTGTGATGATTTTGCTGCATTAGATCTAAATGAACAATGTGGCAATAGTCAATTACACATGCAAATGAATCAATTAAATCAATTGGTTAAACTTGATCATATTGCATTTCAGTATAATTCGAAATTGAATATAGCTTGCATCCAGTTGTGGTTGTTGAAAGTATGAATAAAGTTTGCACAAATTTCAAGGTCTTAAAATTCAAGAATGAAGCACCTGGGTTATGTTGTTTGAATGGTAGAGTTAATTGCCACCATTGAAGGTACCACTTGAGCCATTGTTCTCATTGGTCGCTGGTACTACAATACAATTTGAATTATTTTTTGAATAAAATACAAAATTATAACACATTTTCAAATGACTTCATTTGGTGCAATGAATATAATAACTCATAATTATATGCCAACATTCAAGATTCAAGGACAAATATACAGGCTCTTTGTTTTCATTTACAAATGCTGACCATAAATTTCTGCAAATATATTTCATTGGAAATTCAAGTCATCAAGTAAATCGATACACACACATCAAAACACACGTACGAACACTGCCTTTTATATATATAAATATCTCATTTTAAATAAATACAATAACTAATACCAAACTTTCAATTGTGTTCATTTAATCTATATATACTCTCAAATCTAGCAATAGCAAAGCATTGTCGGCTTCTGCTAGTTTAATTAGAAATACAACAATCACATTTCTTATCAGATTCATTTGCTAAGAAATTACAAGCTGCTTACTGGAGATATCAAGCTATAAAGCCATACTATAATAAAAGAAGTTCATCAAACAACTTTACCGATACTGAAAAATCCATCACTATAAAAGATATAATTTTAAAAAACTGCTACAGAGAAAAGAGTATTAAAATTATAACCTTTTATATGATTATAAAATTATTTAATAAACAATAATTTCAATTGCTTCATAAAGGTTAGGAAAATATGAGCAATGAAATTAGCCTTTTTTAAAGTTAAAGTCAGTCACTCAATAAATTTATTTTCAAAAATAATTGCAAATCACTGACAATTACAATTCAATCAATGAATAAAAGATTACATTGGACCAACAGAAACATAAATTCATTTAAGAGCAGCAAAAATACAACACTAATGTACATATTCCTTCAGTTTAATTCTGTTTGAATAATAATAAAATTTATATACATAGAAACAATATATTACTGAACTTCAGCTTCTAAATTATTTTTGCATCTAATACTTGATTTTAAATTCACCCTTTCACCTCTGAGTAACGTGACCAGGATCACTCATTTAAGCAAACACTTATTTACATGGTTTTGAATATTTACAGACAGAAGAAAAAAATAAAAGAAAGAAAATTAAATGGTTTAAAGAAAATACAATTATTTACTTATACCCACTTAAAACAAGAAAATGTACCTGAATCTTGTTCCACCATCTCTCTATCTGCCACAATAACTTCCCTTCCATAAAATTCTTCCTAAAAATATTTTATTAAGTTCTTTTTATATAGCAAGAATTTTAAAAAATGATTCAAAGCAAAGGAGTAAAAACATTTTTAACATACTGAGAACAGCAAAGGCAGTTAGAAGGGGGAAAATTTGAGATAAAAAGCTTTTACTTTCTTTATTACAATATCTGTTTGTAAATAATGAATTAGACAGAAAGAATTATAGACAAGCACTTAAGATATAATATAAAAATATGGATTTTGTAAAATAATTTTATTAAAGTACATAAAATAATTAAACCTTAAAAAGTAATTAAAAGAGATCATTTCACGGCTTATATGAATGAAAATATTTTAAAGTAAACAACAAAACACTTAAAAAATGAAAAGAATTTATCACAATACCAATTTCTCCTTTCCAACAGTTAAAATTGACGTGTACGATTCTAAATAAACGCGTTTAGCTTTTTTCACAATTTCTAGACCTTTGACAGTAATATCTTTGGGATCTCCTAAACCCAAACCAATAAAATACAACATATTTTCAGAATTTGAAGACAGAAAAGCCTGGCGTGGTGCGGTGCCTGTATTTATTTTTCGTTTATTTTTGAGAAGAGAAGTGGAGAGAATCGATTGCAAAAGGTATCTTTCACCAGTACTACTAAATGCTAATTTCATCACACTCTTATATATTTTTTTTTATCAGACTAGGGTTTAAAATCAAAATATAAAATAAACGCAATGCAGTATCAAATAAATTAAACTATGGCATAATAATCGAATTAACTTTCAAGCTGCAAAATCGCAATCATTCTCACATGAATTCTTGTCAAGAAAAGAAAAACCGGCTGTTTTGGTATTTTAACCGTAACTGTGCCAGCTATTACTGTCATAACTTAAACATCAACTGTTCGTACGTTGCTTCTTCCATATTTATATTATTTATTGCTTATTTAAAATCACATTGGGTTTTTGGTCATTATAAAATGATGTCGGCTCCTATGGGACAAATTGGACCTCCTATGCATCCTGGAATGCCACCACAACAACAGCCTCCACCACCTCCTCAGCCTAGTCATGTTCAACAACAAATTGAACTCAAATATGATAATGTTAGTAAAGTGAAGACCCTGATTTGGTCTTTGAAAAATTCTTTTGCGGTGAGTTTATTATCAGTATTGTCATTAGAGTTCTATAAATAAGGACCTTTTGTGTGTTTGTAAAGGGAAAAAAAATTTGATTATTTTTTGCAGTATTTTTTGTATCATTCATTTGCTACCAAGGGAAACATATATTGTGGTTGTAAAACAAAATGTGTATATCAGCACGCAGTTTTGTCAAGTGTACAACACATGACGATAAGATAAATTATATTTTTATTTTCGAAAGTAAAGTGATCTTGATTTGTTGCAAGATTTTGTCAGCCATAATTAATTATGAAGTATTTTTATCCTTATCATTTGAAAACCAAACTATATGACTGATCAATATGTATTTAATTTTTTATACATCATGTTAAGTTATGATACACTATATGTATGTGGTTTTTTTTTACTAACTTGTGTATTGATTCTAATGTTGAATAAATTTAGTTGCAGTTTTTTTAATATTAATGCTTTGTTATTATATGTTTGCTTCTTTTAATTTAATTTTTATCCTCCCTTTAGAATGTAATGAAAGTTGCTGGTGCTAGAGTGAATCATATGGCAGCTGGGTATGTATAAAATTATGAAGTTTGTGTATAATCTTGTTTAAATCTTTAATTTTATTCTCAAGTATTAGAAAAAATCAGACTTTTCAAGATATGAAAATACAATAGTATGTTGAAAAAAATAATTCATCCAGAAAAAATATTTGGAGGAAATAAAATTCAAGTTATTTATACTTTAACAATGCTAATTCAATGTAAACTTTGCTGTAACTATTTTTAAAGTTAGTTGATTGTAATTTTCTGAAATTCATTGATTCAAATTTATGCAATTTAATTTGTGTATAAATTATAGCTATTGATAGAAGAAATTATACCTGTTTAATTATAATTGTAAGTTTTTGGAAGTACAGTTTAATATTTCATTTAGTGTTTTATTATAAAACTTATTTATCATTTTAGGGTATAAAATGAGCATTTTTTTATTTTTTTCCTTCTTTCTTATGACAATGAAAAATCTGTTGGCACTTCAGTTTAAAAATTGATATCACTTTTAAATTAAGTATCTTTGTTGTCAAATGTCTGTTCACAGTTATTATTGTTACTATCTTAGTTGTGTACTCATTATATATCACTCTTATTTTTTGGGTTGAATGTCAACCCTGTGAATTTACACTGAAAATTTGGAATGTTTCGTTCATTCCACCATGCTTGTCTTAATATATGCTTTTCTCTTACGTGATTCTTTTTTTTTTTTCTTTTTAAAGAAAAACTATTGAAGAAGCTCCTCCTAGATTTGACAAAACCCTTGATGACTTCTTCTCCATTTGCAATCAAATTGAATTACATTTGGTAAGTAAAAATTATATGTGAAACATCTATTTGTCTGATTGTGTTGTGTCCAAACTGTGCAAAATATCATAAAAATTTAGTAAAAATGTTAAAAATTTCTGATAACTTGCCTTATTCAAATTCGAATTTCTCTGTGTTTTCACCTACATACTCAATTAAAAAAAAAATGATATATTTTAAAATAAAGTTTAACTTATTTGTTGCTCATATTAGAAAATAGAAACATTATAATTGTATTCTTCCTGCACATGTTTTTCATGCATTTAAAAATTGACATTTTTCAAGATTTGTTTTTATCCTTTAACTTTGTAATTTACATGAAAAAATTACATTTTTTTAATAAGCCGATTGCAGAACTTGAATGTAAAGATTCCATTTTATGTTATGCTTTATACGGTATCTTTAAAAACAATATAAAATCTTGCTAACACATCTCTCTCAACATTCGCTGAAAGAATCTTTATGAACAGTTAAATATCGGCCTATGAATTGATTTCCTGTAAAAAAATATTAATAAAAAATTTTGTCTACAAACAGCATTTTTTTATTAAAAAAATAAACAACTGAAAACTTGTTATTTGGAGCCGTTATAACCACCAGGTTAAATTGGAGGTGAAAAAACCTGAATAACTGAAAACTGGTTATTTTTGCAATAGCCGTCATCCCTAAGCTCATCTGAGAAGGGGGCACTACTTTTTTTTTATTCTCATCTCCATCTGAAATTCCCTTGCATCCATTTTGCGAGCAGCATGATGTCTCGCCATTAAAAAAATGCTACTGTGAAAATATAAATCACTTCATGGAATTAGTTTCAAATAGTTTGCAAAAACATTGAATTCATACAGCCATTCCTCTTCTAGTTGTTAATGTTTTAATACTGGTCCTTAGTTTGTATTGTTAGAAATCACTCCATGGAGTTAGTTTCAAATACAGTAGAACCCCACTAATCCGAACTAATTGGGACCGGTGCCTGTTCGAATTACAAAAAATTCCGATAAAAATAGAAAAGAAAAAGTTGTGTGCTAAAAAAAATGTAAGTTGTAAGTACTCCTTACTACTATCTCTTGAATTCTTTTATTCAAAAGCAATAGAAAGAGAAGATGGCTCCCTTTTCATTAGAATAATGGATGTGCTCCTGTATGAAGTGACTGTATCCTTGAATTAATTAGTTTCTTCAATGTGTACAAAATTATGCATGCTGAAAAAGTACGTTTTTGTTTTTAGTATGTATATTTAAATCTTTTCAATTACATATAATTTTCGAAAATAAAATCGGTTAGGATTAACCGGAATTTCGGATTAGCGGGGTTCTACTGTAGTTTGCAAAAACATTGGAGTTCATACAGCCATTCCTCTTCTAGCTGTTAATGTTTTAATACTGGTCCTCAGTTTTTATTTTTAGATGCCTAGAGGACTTTGTTCAGTTCTTTTTACTGTTCTAGTTTCCAACGAGCAATTTTATGGCCTCTGAATTAAACTTTGGATTACTCCAAAGGTTTCTGCTACAACCAGTTGTGTTTGGCCAGCTGTAACAAAGAATACACTGCATACATAACCTTCTCCTGTGTTAACTATATTGCTAGTTAATTTGCATGTTCTGAAATTTGAAAATGATAGTTTTCTTTTTTTAAATATTTTTTCCTCTAAAAGTAGTCCATTATTTGGTTGCATCCTACCAAACCAACATTTTATTGTTTTGAATAGTGTATAATACATATACCGATGAAAGTGTAAATTAAGAATCTTAGTCGATCAGTTGAGAATTAATTTGCTTCATTTAAGCCTGAAAATTGATTGTATGCAATATAGATAAAAAATGATATAGAATATTAGAAAATATCAATTCAAATTTATATAATATTTTGTACATGTTAGTAACATTTTCTTAGTAACTAGAATTTTAGAAATCAAACAACAAGAAACATATCAAATATATGCTACCATATTAGATTGTTTTAAAAATTTGTATGTGTGAGAGAGAACTACATAATCATTTACTTAATTAGCGTTAACGTTATGTAATGAAATTTCAATCTGCAGTCTTATATTTCAAATGCTGGAGCTAAATATGGCTTTATAGTTATTTTTAAATGTTTTTTTATCTCTAAGCATAGACTGTCACGTGAAATATGAAATAATTGGAATTTAATTAATATTCAAGCTGGCGAGAGAGTTCTTCAAAAATTCATGTATGACTAAACATCTTTTTTGTAAATAGTTATAGTCTGACCACAGATTCCGAGTATACCACTTTTGGACGATTTTACACCGGAAAGGGGTGTCAGGCAATGAGTCATTTCCGGAGTTCTTTGTTAGGTCACACTCAGTAAAATGTAAACATCACCCTTCCATTCTTCACTTTTCCCCTATTTTGATGAAAATAACTCCACCCAGCACATGCTCAAAAGCAATGAAGGTTTCCGAATCCGTTGCTGTACAATAAAATAAATTATTTTTGATATAATGAATGGCTATTTTTTAAGTCTGGTGCTACAATTATTTGGGATACTAGTTTAGCAAAAGGTTATCTCACATCAACTGATCTGACTATAAAGATATGTCTTTTAATATACATATGATGTTTCCCTTTATGAAAATGCAACTAGCAGCTTTTGTCTTGGTAAGACCTCTGCCAAAGCATTTGCTACTTGCATATTGTTAAAATTAAGTCGATTACTATGCAGTCAGTTAATTTATAATCAACCCTGCTATTTGCACCACTTCCAAGATTAACCCTTTGAGGACGACTGTCGCATGAGCATGCCAGCTGCCTGGTAGCGCTGAGCATGCAACTTTCTTCAAAGGGTTAATCAATAGATCAGATTGAATATCTAACAAGACTAAAAAAAAGGATGAATATCTAAAAGACAAAAATTAATACAAGCAATAGATCAGACATAGAAGTGTGAAAATTTATTCTGATATTTCGTTATTCAATAATGAGAATGAAATAAAAAAATTTTGCGAAATTTTGACAATGTAGGATTTACTTGAATATTGTTCAAAAATTTGGCACTTCCTGTAATAGTTGTGTTCTGAATATAAGCCAGTTCTCATCCACCATGAACTAAATGTATTTAGATTATGCATATCTGCTAAATGCATGAATGCTTTAAGGAATTCATCAATATTTTAATTCTCATGTCTAGTCGAAAATTTGTGCCAGATTATACTTCATTTTCACTTACCTACAGAAAGATTTGACTCCCATTTTGTCTATTTGGTTTTGTATCTCTTTCCTTTTATAGGATGGGATAGGATAAAGATTTTATCTCCGGCATATGCTCCAGAACGGAGTTCCTAGCTTGTGCCGGGTTTAAAAATTATTAGTTCAAGAGTATCACAAAAAAAAACAGCCTTCGTTTCAAGTTGCCTTAAAAAACAAAACAAAAAATTGCTATCAAGAGACGGGCTAGAAAAATTGCCGATCCAATTTGGTCAAGAGAAAAAGAAAATGGCACCCTCATAGGAAGGTCGCCATTCTATATTCCTTTTCCTCTTTCCTTTTAATATTTCAGCTAAGTTCAAAACGAATCTTAAAAGTTAAATTCCTTCCTTAGAATGTTTGGAATAAGATACCATTATTATTTTAAATCAACTTAATACTATGCGAATCTTATGGGATATTTGTGGTTTTTTTTTTTTTTTCATAACCAGTTTCATCAATATATGTGTTTCCCAAAAGGTTGCATTGTTTTGAAAGCTATAATCTGTATTTCATTTTGAATTGAACTCTCTTCAAATGGCCAAACCGGCTTTTTCTATTTTCATGCTCAATTCAAAAGGAGATTATTCTTACTTATTTTTATATTTTCTTGAAATTCCATATGTTGAATATTCTTGAGCTTTCAGAGTTTCCATTGTAAATCAGAAATTACAGTTTATATTTTTTAAAGCTCACTTTTGAAACCATAACCCATTAATGCACAGTATCCAATTTATAGGACAGTTACATTTCGCTTCCGTGGCTAAACTGAATACATTTTCTTTTTCTGTTCGCTTTGTCTAACCAGTCAGTATGTATTCCAAAACTCCTAAAGAATTTTCAACTGGCATTGGTCAGATATTGAAGTCAAAATATCATCTTTTTTTTTTTTTTTTTTGCTAAATGTAGATAATGCAAGGAATTCGAAAGTAATTTTTATTTTTTGATATTTTATTATGCTTTAAAAATCTTTTAATACATATGTGTAAAAAAAGTTTTTTTAAATAATTTTCTATCAATTTTTCAATATTTTTTCTAAAAAGGAAAAAGAGGGAAAAAACCCTCCTGAATTTAATTTTACTTTGCAGTTTTCTTAATCATGGTGTTTTTAACATAATTTAAAAGAAATTTTCTGAAATCTATGCTTTAAATTAAGTTGGGTGGTAACTGGCTAAACTTATTCGAACAAAGAATATATTGCTTAGAGGGTTAATCAAGAGTGATTAATTTTGTTCATGGAGTACGGAAAATTGGGGTAAAACCAGGTACCTAAGACTCCAAGGCCTGTTGGAATTAAACTATTCGACATAGAACTTGTCAAATTTTACTAAAATATTCATTTTTTATCAGAGTACAATATATGTTTATGGAAAATTCATAGTTTTACTACTTTTTTACCAGCGATATTTTTTATTTAAAAAGTCATACCCCCAGTTTTTACTTCACTAGTGGGGTAAAACCAGGTACACATGTTAACTTTATGGGAAGTTAGGAAAACCCGATTTTTAGTGGAAATGTAGCAGGCATTTCTATTTCAAATGACAATTTAAGAATATTAGTTACAAAATTCACATGTAAAGCAGTTGTCTTCTTTCTCCGTGCCACTGCAGCTTTTGGGGGTCCAGCTAAGACGGTTTCTACATTGGATTAACCCTTTTCATTTATTAAAATTAGAAAGTACATCATTAAAATCTAACCAATCAACATCTGATGTGTTTTTATCATCTTCATCAGAGGAATGATCAATACTGACAGTCCCAGTCTTGCGCCACTGGGAGTACCCGGTTTTACCCTGAGTGCAGGGGTTATAAAAAACAAAATAGAATCACGCAACAATTGGACTAAATCTTTATTGTTTGATAGGGTATGAATCCTTAGTAAACACATAATAAGTTGGACTAAATGTAGTTTTTATAACTATAATGATTATTAAGTAAGGATAGTTTAAAATCAGATGAACATTAGAGAGTTGACATCTTACAACAAATAAACCTTCACAGTTGCAGTGAATTCAACAGCTGCAACTTGCCACTATGACTGTTCCTTTTTCTTGACTAGTAGAGTGCAATTCAATACCTGTCCCCTAGAAAAAAGAACTAATAGTGCCAGAATCAAGGGTATCCGATTTTACCTCGCTCCTCCTCCTATGTATTTATTGTAATTTTGAAAACTGAGTGTATAACATAATTCTATATAAAAAAATTCTTTGGTTTAATTCCTAGAAAGCCATTCAGGAATGCACACTGCAGCACAAAGACAGCATTCAGTACTTGCCTCTGCATGTGACACTGGGTAAGCAGGACGCATCCAGTGGGCCCTCTCAAGATGGAAATCTGTCCTACACGCAGTATGTGAGCACTGTGAAATCTCAGGTCAATTTTACGAAATCCGTTCAAGAAATACTGTCTGAAGGTGTTCGAAATATAGCAAAATCGGATGGCAATTAAGTGTGTATATACTTCACGTTATATCGAAGAAATGTATGGACTGAATGATTAGATTGTAGTTTGTTTTTATTTGTATCATGTATTATATGATTGATGTATTCATATTTGCTTAATAAATTGCTAAAAGTTTCTATTTGTTCTTATTGTAATTAGAGCTCTTGTAAATTGTATCCTCTGTTAATGAAAAAATGATTAGCTGTTCCTTTCCAACAGCATTAACAAAAAAAATTACATTGCATTCAGTATTTAATTAACTCTCGTAGTAGCAGAACTGGCTTTTTCCTTTTTTCACTGTTCAGTTCCAAAGCAAATAAATCATATTTTTTAGTATTCTTTCTAAAAAAATTCTTGGTAAAACATTCTTCCAATTAGGAGGATTAAAAAGTTTATAAAAATTAATATGATTTATTTTATTTATTGAAATAAAATAAATTTATGAAAAAACTATATTAAAATGATGTTTATCTCCACTTTAAAAGTTCCTTTTTTCGGTGCTGAAGGACATCATACCAAAATAATTGGCCACTTGGAGTTGTATTTAAATGTAGACACATCCTATTAATTTTTTAAACATATAACAAACAATGTGACAAATTAAGATATGTATAACAGGTTCAAAGGTCACTATGTTTATCATACTTATCTCCATATATTCAAAAATGAAATATTTTATTTAGATGATAAAAATAAAGTTGAAATTCCTGTACAAATAGCAGAAGTCAATAAATTTTCCAAAAAAAAAAAATTTTTACTTAGTGGGTTGGGAAATGTTGCAGCCTGTCAAAATAGTTTAATTTATCAAATTCAAAAAATCAGTTTTTTTTTTTTATTGTTGTGTTTGTTGCTAGATGCCTCAGTCAACTAAACATAAATATTTAATGTACGATTCTTATTGACAAAGCTGTAAGGACTTCGCCTGTTATTAGCTCAAACAGGAAGATTAAAAATTATTGAAAATTTGAAAAAATGAATTTGATTGTTAAACACATCAAAGCTTGTGGTACAACTTGGCTCATTTGTTATAATTGCTTTTGATTTGAATGGGATATTATTCCACAAAAATGTAGTTATTTGAGGTAGGTAAATTTAAAGAAAGTCACAAATTCTTAATGGATGTTTCTTGCCCCTCGTTCTAAGTTAAGAGTTTTGTTAGAAATTTCAAAAACTCATTTTTTTTTTTTTGGTAAGAAATCTGTGATATATCTTTTGAAAAGTATCTTTTATTCACAAGCGTTTGTAGCTACTATAAACGATTTTTCATTGGAAACAATTTGCCACATATACTTATTTATGAATTATTGTAGTAGTATTTACATTTCTTGCCACCTTTCCTTAAAATTATTGAAAATGAAAGATTTTAAAAACACCCACAATCAAAATGAAAAGCACTATTAAACTATGATTAAATATATAGCAAAGGAGAATGTGTGTGTTGGCTTTCTGCAGACGGCTGGACCTGGAGCTACGGAATTTGGTACAAATATACTTTGGAGGGTGGTAATGTGCATCTCGGAGCTTTTTTTTTTTTTTTTTTTAAATTAAGAGCAATTTTCGCATTTTTCATTAATAACTTCTGAGAATATTACAGCACTAAAGTTCAAAAAATTACCTTTGCAATGATATCAATTAAGTTGCCATATAATTTTAATAAATTTTTGAAAACTTTTGACCATAATTTACAACAACATTTTTCATTGTTGCAACACAATTCAAATCATTTTTATTGCTTAAACAAATTTTTAATTGCGAAATCTTTCATTGTTGAAATCTGAGTTAATATCCTAATACATTTTGCTTCCATGTTTTATTTCATCAAAATTTTTGTGGAATCTGTAAACCAAGCTCTCCGAGATATTACCTATATTAAGAAATATATCTATTAAGCTGAATGGTCATCTTTTTCCAGCATGTTTGAATTCAGCTAACATATCGCTCACCATAAAAATATGCCACACCATTTTAATGTTCAAATCAAATGCATATTTTGTAAGAGGAATAAGAAAGTGAAGATGGTGCAGACAATGTGCAATTAGACATTACATAATTTGGTCAGTTATTTGATTCCATTAGGGACATTTATGTAGACAATGAACAGAACAGGTGCAAGGCCACTAAAATGACATAACTACACATAAAATATGCTTTAAAAAACTAACAAAGTTATTTTAATATAATGTTTCTAAGAGATTTATACCATATTTATCATATAGAAAGTTATAGTATCTTAGATAATTTTTTTAGCATAATAATCTTTCCCTCGACAGCGAAAACCTGTTTCGCCATAAAACCACTTTCAAAAGTTTTTAAGGATTTACAATTTTGTCCCAAAATCTGTGAATTAATTCTCATTAAATAAATAATTTCATGGGGTCTTCTTTCCTAAGAATAGATTGTGTTAAAATACGATTAGAAAAATTTCCTTAGAACTTGTAAGTTTGTTAAATAATTTGATATATTTTGCGTTGCCTTAAAAGCAAATCTATAATAAATATTTTTTACACTTGCTATTTAAAAATGAAAGAAAAAAAAACTGCTTAGTCTTATATCATGCAATTTTTTTATATTTTTAAACAGCAATGTAATTCTACATAAATGTAAAAGTTATAGAAAAAATAAATTTAAAAATTATTTTTAAACTTATTCACTTTCTTTTTAAAAAATTTCTTACATCATTCTCTTATAACATTTTTGAAGTAATTGGTTAACTGTAAAATTTTTAAAAAGCAAAAATGCAAGTGATGCATAACAGTGCGACGTCAATCTTAAGGATTCCAGTTTTTTAAAATTTATTTTGTGAAGTAGAAGCTTCTGTCTCCAATAAAAATCCATACAAGGGCATTTAACTGATTTAACTGTATGGCAGCCATTGTATAAAAACATCTTACATTTATATAAAATGGAGATATTTATATATCTTTTATATAAATGTATGATATATGTATAAGGATGGAGGCATATATATATACGATACATTTTCATTAACCTCACCTTTATAAATTAGTATACACAATTAATGAAAAAGCATTTTCTAAATAGTTCCAAGCGACTCTCAACCTCTTACATCTTTCTTAAAAACCAATTCCTTTCTTCGAAATAATCTTGTTTCCACAAAGTTGGAATTTTTGCAGTCTTGCATGAACTTGAACCTTATTTCACTCATGCGAGCTTGCTTTAGAGGCTATTAGAATTTTTCTTTATAGTAAAGGGTGTTAATATAAAAAAAAAAAATGCACTGTTGCTGAATGTGGAAATTTCCCTACATGGTTTAACATCTTTTTTTTTATGTTTAATTTTGATGCAAGATAAAATACAATTGAAATTTTGAAAAAATAATAGAATGTTTATTTGAAGATAGTTTAACAGAAATTTCTTTCAAAATTTTTTTTAAAAGCAATGAAAAAAAGCATAAGAAATTATGTAACAGTTTTCCAATTTTATTTTGCCAATCCTGAATGATTTTCTTTTTTTCATTTAACATGGGATATACAATTTTGGATATTTTCAAGAGTATGCTTTCTTTTCATATTGATGACTTTTTCAAAAGCCATGTATTTATAACTTGTTAAGATTACCTTCAAATAACTGGCAACTTGAATTTGGTTCATACTTTCTACTAATCTAATCTCGTGATCAGCATTTCAATTGCAGATTTTCATTATTCAGACCACAATAATAGCATCCAGTCTAATAAATAGAACTGAGCATCTACAAACAGTTCATTATCCAAACAACAGATTCTGATGGCTTATAAATTTTATTGTATACAAATAAAAATTCATACACAATACAAATAAAAATTCAGAAAATTTACATACACTCGGATCAATAAAGCTCATTGAAAACGCAAAATGCTTGTTCGATTTATTCGAATTAACCATTTGTATTTCACAATTCCAGCAACAAAAGAATGGTCACAAAAAACAGCATACACTTTGGACACACCTATTGAATTAGAGTTAACAGAAGTTTTAAATTTTCAGCGACATGAAAATAGCCAAATATATTGAAAATGAGACATTCATGCAAACAATCATTAAGTTCAGCTAATTACATCCAAAATAAATCACTCCAAAATGCTCGACACTTATCAATATCAGAAGAGATAATTTATTAAAATCTTCAATGAATACATTTTATTTAAATTTGCCAGAGCGGGTAGAAGAAAAAATTATATTCAGCAACAAAACTCATTAATTCTTATGTATTACAGAATTCGCTCATTTTTCATATACTAAAAGATAAACCTACTGTATGGCTTAGCTGCATTAATTCCATTTGACTGCTACATATGAAAAAAGTAACTTCAGTTTGCAGTAGACTCTTCCAAATTGCTGATAATATCATTCACATATCCCACTATACATCCTTACAAAATAAACATTCCAACTATACATCCTTATAAAATAAACATTAATAATACGGAAACAAATGAAAGAAAATAGAAAATTCAATCCCAAAAGGATATTTTTCCATGATAAATCATTTTTGTATGCAAATATAATAATTTTGTATGATAAATGTCTAGCCACGACTACTCTTTTGGACTGATGATTCAGTATAAGAGTTTTACCAATTTAAAAGATTTCTTAACTATTTCATAAAGTTTCTTATTTATTTACAATTAACACAAAAACTATCAATAAAATTTTCAAATCTCCATATGGATCATTCTTAAACAATAAATATACTACTTTAAAACACTCCATTTTTAATAAATTACACACTCTAAATGAAGGAATTCAATAACAGCATATAATTTAGAAAACAAATTTATACAATGCTAATTAAAATCTGCACATAAGTTTTTCAAATTAAAAATTTGGAAAAACAAAAATTCTTAAGTAAACTGGTACGTTTTTAAAATTTACTTCACAAATAAATTTAGCTAATATGTTTAATTTCAAATTCACACCAAAAAAATTTAACTATTAATGGTTTCACATACAATAATGTTAATATTTTGCATGTTACACAGGAGAAAAATAATAACGACACATTTAAAATAGTGCAAAATAGACATTCAAATTAATATACAAGATATTTGTTAACTAGCACAGAATACTGGTGAAGAGAACAGTTTTATTTATACACACAAAAAGCACTACCATGTGTTTTTATGACAAACATCACATGTTCTTAACAGAAGAAAAAGAAAGAAAAAGTCATTTCAGAACTTCCAATGATAAAACTGTCTTCTGCAAGAATAAACATACACAAAATATTTGAAAGAAAAATTCACATTTCATATAAAAATGATAATAAAAATCGAGGCATTTTCAGAGAGAAATAAAGAGAACAGGATTAATCGTAGAAAAAAAAAAGGTGAGGATGCACTCAACTAAATTACAATATAGTTAATCAACCCCATTGTCATCTTGCAGCTCGCGAAAACTCTACTGCAGACATTCCAGCCGACACTCCGCAAAGCATCAGCAAAAACTCTTAAACAATATCATTTGAGCAAAGGAATCACTTTTGGAGCCATTCATTGAGTCTTTGGAACTTTCTCCATTTGGCAGTGTTTATCACCATAAAGCAATGTATATCCGTGTCGAATTTTTTCACACTTAGTTTTGATATGTGGACCTTCTATATTTGGAATCAGATCTTTTGGCATTTTGTTTGCAGACTGGAAAGGAAAACAAGAAAGCATTAGCTCTGAAAAATGTGAAAAGGAAAACTTGCTGAAATATTTTTTTAAAAAGTTTCTATTTCATTTTTAGCACAGAAGTTCACGATATAAACACATATCTCCAAAAAGTAAGAAGGTAAATGTCTGTAAAGTAGCAATTTGATCATCCAATGATCATCATTCGGCTCCAATACGAGTAACTCATATTTATTTGCATATTTTTTTTAAAAAACTTCCATAGTTGATATACAGTGGGTGGCCAAATTAATGTGGACACTTTAAAATGTTCATATTTTTTAGAATATCTCCCGAAAATCTGCATAGATTTTCTTAGAATTTTGAACATGTAAAAAATAGGCTTGAACTAGCATTTTAGATTACTCATTGAAGATTCAGTCACGAGAGCATTTATGGAACCATCTACAAATTGATGAAGACAAAAATATTTTGGCCCACCCCGCTTCACAGAAAGCTGATTACGAGTTAAAACTTTCAACAATGGTTATATTTAACGTGCATAATATTTACATGCAATTTTTCAAAAATATTCGGGAATATATAAAGGTTTTCTTAAAAAATCCCAAATTTTTTGCTTATATCATGCAGAGTTTTCCATTCAATCGTATGAAACTTACAGAATACTTGACAACATGTTAGAGAAGCATTGTGTAAAAATTTGAATATTCGGGAAGTATGAGCATTTGTAGTAAATAACTGTTTACTGCGCACGAGCGAAATGTGGCGTAAATTTTCTTTCATAACTTCAAAGCCAGATACGTAGGGCAACTTATGTAAAAATTCCAGTCAAATATCATTAAGATTTAGAAAGATATCATTACCACTTGGTGAATTTCGGTACCCTCCAAGAGAAGCTAAATGATGAGAGGGGTTCCACAAATTGATATTTTTGAAACTTGAATCTCAGAATTATAATATTAAATATTATGGAAGTATAATATCCTGAATACCCAAATATACTAATTAATTAACTGCATGATTTAACATTATTATTACTCTGTTGTACATACTGCTAACAAAAATACAACCTGAAATTATATTTTATTTCAAAATTTATTTTCTGTGGTTGTAAGTTGCATAGGCTGCAAGTCAAGGAAAAAGTATACATAATTAGAAAAGATTACAGTGTTTTTTAATGGATCATTTCTCAAAATGTAATAAAATGTTTTATAAAAATCATAAATCTAAGGGTATAACAACACAATTTTCTGTCAAAATAACCAAAGAATTTAACAAGATTATTTCCCTTGTTCCTCTATTAAAGAGTATTCAGAACATTTTAAAGGGAAGGATACCGACTTTTGTTTGAGAAGGTATCAAATATAAAATGCAACTGAATTGTGTTGATGAACAGTTATTCCGCGAGTTACAAGATTTTAAACAAAGCTGAAAATATTTTTCCATGGATGTTAGAAAACATTTGGGAGAAACATAGGGTTTTAGATTTGGATTGCAATCCTTTTATTGAGGGTTCTTTTTTTTTTTTTTGAGAATTCAGAGGTTAATTCAAATATTACAAGGGCCATTCTCCTGTTATGCACGGGACATTTGCAGACTTTTGAAGTATGTAAAAATAGTAAAATAAGATGTGTATTCATTTTATTTTGCAATTGAATTCAAAAGCAGGACTGGTTCTCAAATTTCAGGTAGAAAACAAAACAATAATTACAATTTTAATACTTAAAAAATGATTTAATATGCTCGTTATGCACAGGACTCAGGAAGAAAAAAAAAATTAATTTCCACCTTGACTTCTAAATGTAATAAACTCTGAGAATTTATAATTTGTATATTACCAATATATTTTTTTCCTAACAGCTAAAAAATACATCTATCCAATTATACTACATTTTTGCCAAATATATTATTCAATAAAATTTAATTAATTTGCGTTATGTACGGGGCATGTCTGAATTTTACTCATCTCAGCAGTAGGAATCAAAAATTATGACGGTAATTAAATTTCTAATGAAATAAAAACTACTACAGGTGACAGGCAAGGTATTTAGGTAAAATTTTGGAGAAAAAAAAGCTATATATTTTACTTAATTATATATGCATTTTGGGGTTTTTTTAATGAGACCATTACATAATTCATAATATTTACTATATACATAATATGGACTATTTTTAACAGGAAAGTAACACTAATTCATAGTTTTGAGTAAACAGGTGGTTAATTTGATGACCTGAAAATCAAATTTTATAAAGCAATAAAGATAGAGGATAATAGAACATTATAGTGAAAGAGACATGCATTAGGGAAGTTTTGGATTGTATGTGTGACTACTTTTCAGTAATAAGTTCTCATATAAACACCAAAAGAATTTCAAGAATTCCAAAAGGATAAAAATTACCCTCAATAAAGAGTCTTACAATTGGATTTTGCCATGAACTATAGCTGCTCATGCCAGGATGAAGTCCAGAGTGCACTTTTGACATGAAAAAGCATAACCTTATTTACAGCTGCAGTATTTGTAAATGGAAAATGCAATACTTACTTAATGCGTTCTGACACTTCCGAGAAGGAAAAAAAATACTGTGAGAGCTTACAATGAAAAATTTATGAAGAAATTCTGCCAAATGCAAGGGAAACCAACTTTTTAAAAAGAGATAATATGGACATATATATGTAATAATCTCACTTAATTTTATTTCAAATTCTAATATTATATATTTTAAAGTCTTAATGTGTTCCAAAATCACTTTTCTTAAACTCCAGTTTCATTCTATTTCCCGCGCTGGAGGTATATTAAACCTCTCGTTTTGGCATATTTATTACTAAAAGAATATGTTGATTGCCTTCACATGCCCACCAAAAATCACGATGCGTCTCCTTGGCAATACACTTTTCCCCTAAAACACTTACGTAATTTATTAAAAATAGCCAATATTCCCTTCACTTTGATCATGTGTTATATTATTTTTCCCTTATCTGAGAGAATCGGGGATTTTCTGTACATTTTTACTTAAAACTTCAACTAAGATGTTGGTATGTCCGCCACTCTCAAAATTTTTTTATAATAAAGCAAATTGGTTAGCAACTCTGCTGTTTTATGACTGCAACAACGAAATCATTTTATATATATTATGGATAATATAGATGCATGACCTTGCTGCTACAAGACCTTAGCATTAAATTAAAAAAAAAAAAACTTTCCACTGGAAATATTTTGCAACAGCCCACGGAAAAGGTGCGATGGATGGAATTGGTGGTAAGGCAAAAAATGCTTGGTACGAAATGTTGTCACGTCAAAAAAAATCAACAGCCCCAATTGTACAGTCAGCAGAAGATTTTGCAAATGTTGTTAAAAAAGCTATGCAATCTACAACATATGTTATTTTTAGATAAAGAAATAAATAGAGATAACAGTGTGTGGGTTAAAGCAAAAGCAATACCGGGCATTTCAAAAATGCACGGAATTAAATGTTCACTTTCTTGTGGTTTAAAATTTTTTTACAAATGCTATAACACCAATAAAACAAAATGTTGATATCATAACAGTTAACAACAGAAATATTTCTATAGAAAATTGGGTTGTGGTCAAGTACGATGAAAGTTTATATGCTGGAGAAGTTGTACAAGTTTTAGGTAATGATATTGAAGTTTCTGCCATGGAAAAGTCTGGAAAATTTTGGAAATGGCCTAAATGAGAAGATAAAGCATTCCAAAACATGAGTGAAGCCAGTAAAGTAACTCAGCCACCTATAATTATAAATGCTCGAGGAGTTTTCGACTTTCCAGATTTTTAGAAAAATCTGTCTTATGCATGGGACATGAAAACAAGTGCTAATATTTCATTTGATATTAAACTTTAAGAAATTTTCTTTACAGTATAAATTAGTATGGAGAAAAACAAAGTAAATTTATAAAAGTCTGTTTTGCCGTAAAAAAAATGTGAAAAATAAAAAAAGATACTGTTTTTGTTCAAATAAATAGTCCTTTTTTGAAAAATTTTATTGTTATATTTTATTTTTTCTCTCATTACTGAATAAGAACATTATGTATATATATATATATTTTTAAAAAAGAAATTGAAATGCAACCATATTTTTAAAATTAAGGGAAAACATGTAAACATGTTGATTATAATGAGAAAACTTAAAAATTAGAATGCTGACTTTCAAGAATTGATTCCATGTTAAAAAATTCAGTTAAAACAAATATTTTATCTCATTCCCTAAGGTTTAACATATATACTTTAATATTGCATAAATAAAAAACATATACAAGTAAAAAAATATTGGGGTTCAGAGGTTTACAGTGGAGAATGGTCCACAAGATGAATTTATATGCACATCCATATACTATCATGCCAGCCGTGAAAAGTTTGAATAAAAAAAATCTCTCTAACCATTGAGATTATTACGCTCATAAAAAGGGGTGGTTAGGCTTCTTGATGTTTGTCTTTTCTAATATTAAATACATGATTTTATGAAAAGAAAATCCATGGGTTTTTACTTAAAGTCATAATGGCTGTAATTATTTGTAATTCTAAATGTAATGTACAAATCAATATATTTTATTTCATAAAACAATAAAAATCTTCACAACACAGCATAGGAGATAAGGGAATAATTACTTTCTGGGGCGTGAGAGCAACCAAACATTTCCTGGGAAGCATACGTTACATAGAGAAAACCGTCCTCGTCTTTGCTTTCTAAGTATACTTCTGCAACAGTTTTGGACATGCTAGCAATACTTCTGTTATTTATTAGAAGATAGAAAGCCTGGTTGGCACCAAGATGCATGCGATTTCTGAAAGATAGAAAGACACAATTAAAATCCCGACACATTGTTTCACTGCTCTATTGCTTGTGCAAATTGTTACGGACAATCCTGTTAAAACACCACACCAGAAGAGGGAATCCATGAATGAGAAATAAGCATGGGAACCGAAGAAATAGAAGTGACAAATGAGATAGACTTGATGCAATTACTTCTCAGTCTTGATTTCTGTATCTATATACACTTGTTTTATATCTGTTAAATAAGTTTTTATTATAATAAATATATGAAAAAGTGTATCTTCTTGTGTTTTTATTCAACAAAAAACCCCTTGTGACTTGCAATATACTCATATCAATAAAGTTCCTGTTTCATTCAATTCAGCGTTAAAAAAAACGCATAAAACAATACTCCACTTACCCAAATCGCTAAAATACAATTTTATCCCCCCCCCCCAAAAGAAAAATGAGAAGCGCACTGCAGAATGTCTAGAACTTTCAGATATTATTTAGAACGAGATAAAAAAAAAGGTCTCTACGTAAAAAAAAGAAAAAAGCCTGGTTTGAAAATTTTTCCGAAGAAAATGACCAGATTTCGACGTTACAGTTTTCTACCCATTGCCCCCCTAAAAATATGGGAAGCATACAGCAGAAGATTTTGAGATATCATTTAGGATGACATAAAGAAGCTTTCTGTGAAGAAATACCTTGGGTTAAAATTTTTCCAAAGAAAAATGGTAATTTTATTGGACTACAAGTACAAATAAGAAAACTGTTGGGAAATGCAGATTAATTTGCAAGAGCATAAAAAAAGAATTACTCCATTTATGATATTCAAATTTTGCATTTAGACATTTTTGCAAAAAGAGCTAACAAGTTTATCTGGGTGCATGCACATTTTCTATCTTTTGTGTAATAGGGTGTCATGAGGTAAGTCATGATCACACACATTTCTGGGGTAAATAATGATTACCAAATTTTTATTTTTAAAAAAGAAACTTTTATGAAATGCGATATATGGCCAGGAATCCATGAACATTTTACTTAAGTATAACTACATTTACTCAATTATAATTTGCTGTTTAGTTTATTAAATTAAACATCTTTTAAACTGCTTACTATACTTGCCATTTCAAGGATGGGTTCCTAAATATGCACATTTTTACAAAGATCCTCCTCCATCTCTTAATAATAAATATGTTGGTTACTTTCTTTTTATTTTACCTAAAAATAGTGTTAGCTTTTGATTAGCTGTTTCACACTTACTGCAAATATTGAAATTAATTACAGTGAACTATATCAAATGTTACCCCCTCTAGATGGGGTAATTATTGATCACTGGGGCGATTTCTAATGATTTTCATTTCTTGTCATAAATATCATCAGAAATAGCTAATAAATATAACTTTAGTTCTTTTAAATGACAGTTAATATTCATTAATTGTAATCACTATAAAACATATTTTAATTGTAACCACAAGGCTTTTTTCCTAACTGTAAGCAAAAAAAAAAAAAAAGTGTCCCGATTTTCATCATTTCTAATTTCTCTTAACTTGCCGGTATCATGATTCTATGTTTGCATATTTTTTTAATTGATAATTTTTAAGCTTATTAAATTAGCCTGCTAAAGATGGTGAGAAACTATAAACCTAAACCAGCGGGAGTGTTCTCCCCTAAACTTTCTCGTATACTTCCCCAAAAAGGTGCCGTTTCCCCTTCCCTCGCGTGGCTAAAAAAATTTGAACCTACTGTTACCCAGAATTTCATTATAGTGATTGAAAAATATCTAGGTAAAGAATCAAATTCAAAGAGATGTGTACCGAATAAAATGCATGTATCACACACCTCCACTCTTACCGGTTCAAGGACAAACTGATGTAATTTGCTACTCCGTAATGAAATTCCGTTCCTTTCGTGTGCACAGAAGTACGCATGCGCGTGAAGATAACGGATTCTCTTCAAAAGTAAATAATACAGACCGACAGACAGTAAACCCTTTGACGGATTTGGCCCCAAATTTTATACGGACCTACATTTATGATGATAAAACTGTGTACAAAATTTTATCCATCTAGCTATTCAAGTTTTTGAGTTATAGTGTTTGCATGACTTCGGACATACAGACAGACTTCCCGTGGACGGATTTTGTCCAAAATTTGATAGAAACCTACAAATTATGTGTCAAGTTCACATACCAAATTTCATCCCCGTAGCTCTAAAAGTTTTCGAGTTATCGTGTTCACAGACAGACACACATTCCAAAATCGTGTTTTTTGGACTCGGGGAGGTCTAAAACGTGGAGATTCGTCAAAATTAGAGAAACGGTTTCAAAGATTGAAAATGAAAATTTCAGTGCTAGAGTTGTTGAAATTTCCTTCTCAACTTTACACTCTCAATTAATGAAGTTAAAGAATCCATCAATAGTAAAACATGTGGTAACTGTTTTCTATATTCTTGCAGAACATGAGAATGAGTTGGCTGCTTGCCTAAAGAGTGTGGCAAGATGGGATTTCCTTCGACTAGTAAAGAAATTAAAATAACTTTTTCACCATTTTGTAATTAAAATTAAAGAAGGCACAAATGAATCAGTTGTGCACTTACAAAAATATTGTTGCTTCAAAGATGATATGCATGGGGAAGATCATACGAGTTTGTTTATGCATAGGCATAATCTATCGGCAAAAAAGCGCAGTATTCTCGAAAGATAACCAATTTTAAAGAAAGTATAACCATTTTTAAAATGACTCTTCACAAAAAAACTAGGTGAACAGTAATTACCCCAGAAGGGATTAGAAATTACCCCAATCCAGGGGTAATTCCTGGTCACTGAAAATTTAAAACACTTTAAATTCTATTTTAATTTTCAAAGAAAAGAAGTCTGCATAGGGCTCATCTCTTAAGTAATCAAACTTTCATCAAAAATTAAAATTCTAGCTTGAACTGCTTTTTCTCAAAATGGATGTTTGCACTTTTTGATCAGGAATTATCTAAGCTCACCCTAAATAATTTTTTTGTTAAATGCAGAATCTTGCATTCTTCCTACAAAGAAATAATTTATCAATACAATTATTCTGAACAGAGCACAACCCTTGCAGGAGAGCATAAAGCCTTTGTGTTAATACAGACTCCATACGCAGGATATTTCTTTTATACCTAATGTGACCATATGTCCCATTTTTAGGTAGCCATTGCTCTTAAGTACCGCCTTGGGAAGCAGTAAGATCCCGTTTTCAGAAAGAAAGCAGACCATGGTAAATTTATTTTACAAAGCACGAAAAATATTCAAAAATACTTAATGGTGTAATCATGTTAGGGCACAATACTTCTCCTGCATAAACTAGTTGGTCAGAAACTTGCTAGCTCACACTAACTACATTACACAGCAAAAAAGAAAGAACAAAGATAGAATGCAACACTGGGAATAGTTCAACCGAAAACCATTGGATGAATTGTTGAAACAATTTTACATCAATAATTAGAATTATACAAACTTTCAGATAAATACTGAATATATTCTATACTTGCCTGACATTAATGCACCCTAAAAAAAGTATTTTCTTGTATGAATAAGATCAGGACAGGCAAAGTCACAATTCTTAAAGCAATGTCGATTACCAGAGAGCTAATTTTAACCCTCTGAGCACCCAATTATTTTGAACTTTTAGCTATCAGGTTAGAAAACTTAGCTTTTAAAGTAAATGGATCGATCTTTTTTTGTATTGAATTATATCTCTGAAATCTTAAGAATATTTTATCCATGATTGTTTAACCCTTTAAGATCGGGCTTATTTTTTAACTAATGGTTTTAACGACGACTACAACTCAAAAATGGACGATATCCACCATCCAAAGAAAAAAAATACATCCATAGATTCTGAAAACAAGAAAAATCATTTATTCTGGCATTTACTGCATAAAACTAACCAGGAACAGAAATATAAGCTAAAAGCTAACCCGCACTATCATAAGGGTTTGGCCTTAAAGGGTTAAGAAAATATACATATAAATACGAGATATCTGCTTTTGAACTGAACATGAAAAACGGAAAAAGACGTTTGCGCCACTCGGACGGTTAAGAAACCGCGCCAAGAATTTTATTCTTATTTGAAATCAACATCAAATATTACAGAAGCAAAAATTCGTTCCTCAGGAAAAATACACCACAAAAATTATTTATTTTTACAAGTTCCTTGCATTGATAAATAGAAACTGGTTTGGAAGTGCAGAAGGACAGCCCTTATTACTAAAAT
Organism: Araneus ventricosus; assembly: GCA_013235015.1. Classification (NCBI taxonomy): domain Eukaryota; kingdom Metazoa; phylum Arthropoda; class Arachnida; order Araneae; family Araneidae; genus Araneus; species Araneus ventricosus. The sequence goes on along the minus strand of BGPR01001350.1, from coordinate 212,588 downwards.
TCCAATGGACATCCATTTCAAATAAATAAAAAATGAAGAAATACGTGTTTTCTTGCATACACATATCATAATATGAAAATTAGTAGCTATCCATTTTTGAGGGAAAAATAAATGGTATAATAAATAAACATTAATTATACCAGATATGGCATAGTAAAACTTCTCATCAGATTTTATATATGTATATGTTTTCTTGTTTTTTTTAACAGCGTGATCTTTTAGTTTCTTGGTTAAAGTGGAGTCTACGGTGCCTACCTACTTCGTTCCTCTTAGGATCGCCAAATCTTAGCCGCCAAGAAAAGAGACGAGAGAAAATTTGTTTTGGTTGTGCAATGATGTTTTTAACATCATCGTGCAGGAAATCGCATGAGCGGAAATTTATCTTTTCATCGGTGTTTGAGCATCATGCTATATTGCGCCTCATTTCGATTGGACTGTTTTGTTCATCTTTTCAATATGATTTATTCAAATTCGAATGAATTGACTAAACATCATTTGGAATTCTTTGGTTAGAATATCAGTTCAGTACTGTGTATGTTATACTGTGTGTTTCGTTTCTCAATGAATAAGCGAAGCTACGAATATTCTGCTATGCTGAAAGCGAAGACGCTGATGTTTTAATAAGTTAAAAAAATAGCCCGGTACATGCTTGAAATGCTGCAAGCATTGCATACTCAATCTCTCCTTTTCAGGTGACGCATGCGCAAGAGAGCAATAAAAAGCGTACTGCACATCCAAAAGAGTATTTGGTGAAGTCAAATAAAATTGCGCCAAAAAAAATTTGGTGAGAAGCAGGCCGATACCACAGACTCCAGGTTTACTAGTTACTTTTTAATATTACATTTTACATCATTTAACAAAGGATAAAGCATATCAGAAAAAAATATGGCACATAACAGTTACATAATTAGAATGATTATTCTGAAAAAAATAGAAGGCAAATTATACATCAAACCCGCAGAATTAAACAAGAGTGGCATAATTTCAGAGTTTAATATGGAATTTAAACAAGAAAGCTATAAAAAAATTTCATAGCTAAAAATTCCAAATAAATAAGTATGAGAGTGATTCATTTATGGATACTTCTACAAATGATAAACTTCTTTATCTAGAAAAAAAAAATGAAAATTAAACCACATAACAACAAGTTCTTAAAATTTTCACAAAGCTCACCTTATAATTGTAAGGAACTGAGATACAGTGAGTTCTTGTGGAACTAAAAACTTTGTTTTGTCCAGAAGTGGTAACTGTGACTCTTTATGATATCGTTCAACAATCACCTGAAATAAACATAATTTTTTTTTAAAAAAAATTAATAAACAAATTCATTTCCATCAGTAAAAAGTAACTTTAAATGAGCATTGGCTTCATAAAAGTTCTATTACTTTAATTTATACCTAGCAGAAAACCATCACAACTCATACAAATAAATCAATTCATTATACTAATAAACTAAGCATTTAAATTTTAAAAAAATATTAAGTACATACAGGAATCTTTGTGGGGAATTTTGTTCGGATGTTTTCAACTTCCTCCTTCCTTGTTGCTACAAATGATAAAAATGTATATTAAAAAATATGAAATACAGCTGCAAAAATGTGGCTGTTACATATGTAATCATCATATTTATATTCCAGTTATAGATAATCAGAACTCTGTCAGTGCAAAATGTAAATTATATTCAACAAATTACAATTTAAAGCAATGTGCACTACATATGATTTTTAAATGTTAGCATAAATATTCTTATTTCTTGTACTCTTTTCAACCCTAAATTGCAAAATTCTAAGAAATCTGCAAGTCACATGATTTCAAAACTAAAAATAGAATACGAACGAGCATGTTAACAAGTCTTAGAATTTAGTAATAGATAGAACTGTTAAAGCTGGATTAGGAAAACCGATATCATGATGCTTTATACCATTAACAATGGATAAAAATTTCTTTTTTTTAATATAATATATATGAAGAGTTGAATTCCGCATATCTTTAGAATCGTTAACAAATCTTATTAATGTGTATGGCATAAAGATTCTTTTTTTGATTAAATAAATGTAAAGTATTTGAAAAGGAAGATGTTGAATTGATTATGAAATGTTAATTATTTTCCAAATATTATACACATAACAAAAATATCAAGATGAAATTTAATTTGCATATCTTCTCATTATGTTCACTGAAAATTTATATTAATGAAAAAATGAGTGATATAATATAGGCTCACAAATTAAAAATAAAACATGTATAAGTTGATAAAATAGACTCATTAATTCAAAATAAAAAATGTACCAATTGATTGCGATGCTAAACTGTAATCCTGATAAACAATCTATATATATATAAAAACACGTATGTGGCATAGAAATTGTTCTTATTATTTATTGGCAACAGTCATATGTAAACAAACCGCTGTACGAACGTTTCAGACTGCTTCACTGAAAGTTTTTACAGCTACATTTAATTCAACGCTTCACTTAGATAATTAATGGAGATGCAAAATATTATTAGAAATGCTTGGAAGAGGGCTTACTGAGGGCTCAACCTCCATTCACTCAGAGGAAAGAAGATGTAAAAGAAATCAATATGATAGTAATAGACATCAAACAGAAAGTTTAATTGAGCACAAAAATAAGCTTAACTGTCGCCAGATAGGTAATCGCTATGACTTGCTCATGGAAATTGATGTTCAAGAGCATAAATGTGGTAATTTGTCTGGAGGTGTGTACTTTTTGCAATGTGCTTTATTTCTATGTATATAATTTCGGTACTTACGTATTAACGCCACAGAAGCTGAAGTTGCGCTAATGCGCCAAGATTTGGCGGTTTTTAAGTGCCGCCAATCTTGGCGCATTAGCGGCACTTAAAAACCACCAAATCTGTAGCTACAGTTCTTCAGCTTTGGTGGCATTAATACGTAAGTACCATAATTTCTTAAACACAGATGGTATTTATCAAGAAACAGATCACAAATAACTGATACAAATTGTTCAATACTAGTTGTTCATCATGCATCTGAAGATCCGTTCTTCATGATACATTAAAAAAAAATATTTCATAGCATAAGCGTAATTCCTAACTAAAAAAGTATCTAAGTATTTTAATAGCTTTATATAGATTAGATTTTTTTTCTATTTTATATGCATGATTTTAAACATACAATAATTTAGATTTCTCGTAATGTACATAATGTGTACATGAAAGATTTTGGTGGTTTTCATAACTTCCAACTAAATTAATATGACATGTGACTAGCGAATGGTGGCTAGTATCATAATATACATATAACACTTGCACTTTAAAAAAATATTATATATACATTTTTAAAGCAATTATTACATCATTTTTTTAAAAAAATTAGTAGTAGTTATAATTCAGTAAAATCACAAATATAAAGTAACTAAATCACTTATATTAACAGTATTTCATTAATATACTTTGATATAGTTAACCAAAGAAATAAAATCAAATTTGAATTATTGAACAAATTAACATTTTTTAGAATAAAAGATAAAACTGAATAATCAAACCAATGATTATAATAAATCAAGTGAAATGTTTGTAAAAAATAAATGACTTAAGTTATACCAATATACTTCGAAAGAGAATGCGAAACACAATTAGGGCATACAATCAACAAAGAAATTCAGACATCCAACAATTTAATTAATCACCAGAAACAATTAAATTTTAAGTAAAATAGAAGGAATTTTTAAAAAGCATTATTCGAGACAAAAATAAATGCGATAATTCTGATAAATTCCCCCTACATTACAGAGAAGCTTATATGTAAATAATAAATACCATCAGAAAATGTGTAAAAATTGACAAGTTTATAAAAGAATATTGTTGGAAAAAAATTATACAATTTTTCAATTTAATGTTTTAATATCAGCGTTACTCAATCTACAATACTGTAATCAATTTTACTGAAAAGTTGATTCAGCATCTAATTTGAAGCAGAATTAAAAATTGGATAAAAAGTTGAATAGCTGAATTCAGGCTAATGTCATTGGCGAAATGACATTTGAAAATGCATAAGGAGCTTTAAATGTTAATCAATTTGGAAGGTATTCATGAAAGAGTTTTGCTTAAGCTAGTTAATTAAATATTAGAAAAACTTTCCAAGGCAAGCAATTGATAAGAAATGAATGACCCTGACTTTTCCTAGTCCACCTGAATTTTTCAACACTGTGTGGTCGGCCCCCTTTTTTCAGTTATTCTTTTTTAGGTCTTCACATTGAAGAGAATATGAAGCCTTGTGACCTACCATGACCACTGAACAGCCAAAAGATGTGATATTTGTTAATTAATTTTTATAATTACATAAAGCACAGCAAAAATATCATTAAGAAAATAATTTTCCATATTTCAATATAATTCAATAATAATCCTGTGTCATCATTCTTTTAAAAATTTTAGTGTTAATAAACAAGTGAAAATTTGGCTTAATTCTTAAGTAATTAAAATCTGAAAAAAAAATGGCTCCAAAGTGAACAAATTTGGTATCTGTAGATGCAATGGTCAACACACACACACATATTTGTTAAACAGAGCATGATAAATAAATCTACATTTTTTTTATCTTACAAGAAGGGTTTCATTGAATCTTCCTGTAAAGGTTCATATTATTACATTTTTTATATCAAAAAATGCTACATAAAAACTGACATCTCCCATTATTTAAATACAAAATAAAATAGATTCATTGAGTATGCTATTTACAGATATCAAGTCATTATTTCTTTAAACTCCCTGAACCTGGCTAGAGTGAGAATTCCATTGCTTCAAAACCCGGAGTGAATTTTCGCTCACAAAAACACAATGGAAGATCATCACTTTCTTTACAGAAATTGCAGGAGGTCGACATCTATGATTGCCCGATCAATCGTCACCAAAGAAAGGAACTACATTTTTCCTAAAAAAATTCACCAGGTGCCCAAAACCGCCAGAGTCTGGCTTCTGTCGAAAGGGCAGTTTGAGACGGGATAGGGCTCATAGGATTAACCTATACTTCTGTTAAAAATTATCAAACGTTAAGTGTGTCTAGGACTAAAATACAAGACCAATGCAGAATCAGAATTTTTAAAAATTAAAATGGTCAATCTGTAGAAGAAACTGATTCTATCGGACAAATGAATGAAAGTATTGCTGGTGGAAAACATACCATGAGCTAATAATTTTAAAATAATAAATACATGCAATAATCACTTCAGTATCCTGTACAAATAAATTAGCATTATTAAGTTAAAAAATTGATGACCAGACTTAAGAATACAGTGCAATTGCCAAAATGGAATTTCTTTTGGGAAATTATTCATGAAATGTGATATTAATGAAACTATTTTTCCTTTACCTTTAGAAAGTTTTTTAATGGTTGGCATGATTACAGTAAACTTGGTGAAGAGACCACACTAGTTCTTAAATCTTATTAAATTTACTTTTATTAAAATCTGCTTTCACAAAATTTTAGATATACTTTTCAAATCAGTTTAGTTATATTTATGCCCTGTTTGAAGCAAAACAAGGGCTATTTTGGGATGGAACTAATAATTTAAAACCATGATTAGATGATGAAGACAAATGAGACAGCATCCCCTCTAAAAACTTCCACGCCACACCAGCAGAAGGCCATTTGACCCTGACAAAGTTAACCCTTTTGGGACGGGCGATGCATATTTGGTACGCTTGGAGTTTTTGCCCACAGACGGCTGATGCATATTTGGTACGGTTGGAACTGGCGCTGACAGCCGGGCGTTGCATATATGCATTTTGAGCTGAAACAATTTTTAAAGACCACTAGATGGCACCCTGTGTCCATTTATTTTAAACTGAACATAATTATCGGAACCTGACCTTCAGTTCGTTCACTTTCTGCCTGAATTTGGTATTTTCTCATCAGCTGTTGAGGGGGGGGGGGGAGCCAAAACGTAATGTAAATAAACAGAGCTGGGATGTTTCACTCTCCACATGGTTTGCTTTGGTGAGTGCGTTTCTGTATCTCACTGAATACTTTTATTTATTTCTTTTCACTTCTATGTGGGATTCCTTTTGGGTTTTACCTTCAGTCTAGTTGCGTCATTCTAGATTCTAGTTACACATCTCATAATTGCGTACTTTGCTTTTGATTTCGGAAAGCCTTGACTTCAGTTCATTATGGCTAGAAAGCGTTATTTATCTGAGGCAGAATATGCTCGTACGATAAATGATCCAATTAGCAGATGAGAGTGATGATTCATTTTAAAAAGAGTTAAAAAGTTATATTTCTAGTGTTTTCTTTGAAAGGAAAGAAATTAAAAATTTAATTTCTTTCCTTTGTTTCTGTTTTCATTGTAAAACTGTGAATAATATTCAGGGGTGAAAACAGCAAAGATACAAAAAAGAGGAAAATTCACAAGAGTAGCTACATTTTTACGTGAATAACGACATACATTAAGGAAGAGATAAGTAAACACTTATTAATGAATGATTTACTCATCACAAAATTATGAAACAAATATGGTCTTGCTTACAGCCATGTATGAATTTTTTCAATAACAAATGCTTATTTTTAACATTATAAAATCAATGTTTTTTTACTTTCTTAAAATAGATGCAATTAATAAATAATGTTTTATAATACCAATTTTTATAAAATATATATAATAAACCTAAAATATATAAATCAGATTTTACTTTATAAAAGAAAAAGGCACAAAAAAGTCCTGCATAATTATCAGTTTACAAAATGTACAAAAAAGCGGAAAATCGTGGATCCACGGAGGACTTTGATCCCTGAATATTTCCTATATTTATGCCCAAATTAAGAAACACAATAACAGATGTAAATATAATTTTGATATAAATTACCAAATATAAACTGAAATAGATAAATAAGAAATTAATCTAGAGAAATTTATTTTATATTTTATTATATTATTCAGGAAGTATTATGAGTATAGTAGATAAATTTTTAGAAATTAAGTTATTAAAAAAGTGTTCTTTTATATAAAAAAATTTTTTAAATTTCTCATTACAGTTCCATCTGCAATGACTTATACTCAATTACTGAAATCAAACTCACTAACGTTATCATTTATCTTCATTTGTTTTTAATTAAACACCATGGTCCTCTTCCATGTTAAGGGTTCTTTGAATTAATTTCTCAAGAAAAAGTAACATATGGCATGAAGACAGCAATATTCCCTATTACCACCATACCTCAACATTTTTAAGCTGATATAGGTTTTATTAAAATGAAAAAGTATTGAAATTAAATTGGAAATAAAACAGCTGGCCTTTTAAATATTTAAAGTAACAAAAAACTTTCCCTTTTTTTAAAGAAAAATCCAATTTTTAAGCCAAATCCAGAATTTCTTAAAACTTTTATTAAAATTTTAATTCAGCTTTCGTATTCTTACTCTGCATCTAAAGCTACATTTTACAACTCTGCATCTGCTATTCAGAAAATTGTATGAACGTTTACCAAGTTTCTAAATGGCAGAAACGCTAAAAATTCACCCACAATAATCTTCATCGTTTTCCAAAAAGTAAAAACATACTGAAATATTTATCATATAAATATATTTAGTTTACGTATAAATCTACAACTGACAATAAAAAAAAATAAACAAAAGACAACAGATCCCAATATAATCATATTTTTTAATCCACACAAAAACTACATTTCATCAAAAAATTCTAAATGAAGGTTCCAAATGAAACTTCTCAAAAATTCATACACAGATTAAGGTGAAAGAAAACAAAACATCAAACTATTCGAAACTTAACTGATCAGCTAAAAACAAACACGAACTGCGTATCAGATACCAAAGAGTTCAAAATGTAAACAAAATTGAAAGTTCATCACAAAAGTCATTTATAGTAAGAACAAACTAAGAGCCCAACCCATTACTCACCTAGAGACTTTCTCTGTTTAAATGTCCCCATAGCATTTGCGTTTTTGTCGGAATGATCATGGAATATCTTATGCATGGTGAATTTTAAGATTCTTTAGCCGCAAAGGGCTTAACTTTCTTCAACTTTGAAACTAAAAAGGAAATACCTAATCTAACATGTGACAGATCGATAGGAAACAACAGTAAATTACGCAACGTCACGTTTTGAGGTCAATGATACTGCCAGATTCTTCGTCGGTTTAAATTATCTTATTTCGAAATCACCAAAAGATACTTTTTATTTGAATTCTCAACATGAAGAGAGAAAAGGAATCATATCGTTGTGAATTTCCTTACTGTAACTATTTTACATAATGAATTATTCATATTTTTCGATTCTTTCCAATTTTTCTACAATCGAATATCATGAAAAAGTTGATAATTTTCGACTGTTATTATTGGCCAAGTAGAAAGGAGGGAATCGTTCTTGCTTTTGATTGGCCACAAAGTAAGTAAATGGTTGTTGCCAATTCTCAAACAAAGTAGATGTATATTTTTTCAACGGGGTCTATTCTGGTACCCCCGGTTGGATTCGGAGACGTCACTTTTTTCGTTTTTAACGGCCGGGAAAGGTGACGTCTCCCAACCCAACCGGGGGTACCAGAATAGACAGAGTAGTCTTTAAAGAGAATGGTCTGAAAGCAGATGAATTCAAACCTCTAGTCCGAAACATCGTAGATTGATATTGTTTTAGGCTTGAATGAATCGTCTGGCTTGAATGCATCAACCGTTGCATTCTATACGTAGCGATTTTTACTCTTAATTATAGCAAAGATAGCATTCACACAAAAAAATACATTTAATATCGTAGCAACGCGGGTGCGTATAAGCGCAGTAACTAAAATAATAAAAGGTATTGTTGTAGAATATACTTAAAAATATTTCTTTAAATTAAGGAAAAGAATTGCAAGGAAATAAAATTGGTATCACTGAAGAGTTAATTTTTTTTTAATTTTAAAGTGGTGTAAAAAGGATTTTTGTGTGATAATATGCTCCGAAGTTATTGAGAGAAGAGTTAAAATTTCGATTATGTTTTAATCAAAAATCTAATTAAATTTTTGAAAATCCCTTTCTTAGTAAAAATCTACTACTTAAGAAGGAACTACCCAGATAGCAATTTTAGTTTGTAGCAAAGTTGCAGAAATCTTGCTCTGCAAAATCTGCAAGCTTGCAACAAATTTGACATGACAAGAGTGCAAGCTTGTTTCAAGCTTGCAGCACGTTAACGTCAGCTTCGAAGTCACCACGAGACGAAATTGCAGCAAGCTTGTCACGTCAAACTCATTGCAAACTACAGCAAAAACAGAGTACGAACGCAACCTATTGCTTGCTAACCTGACGCTTCAAACCACTCGGCCAGCTACACTCCGAGAGGAGAAGATAGATTGTGCTAATAGATCTCGCATATGATTTATTTTGAGCTCTTTTCTTGATTTCATTAATTTTTTAAATTTTGTGTTGAGAACATGATTTGAAATCAAAGAGAGAGCGATTTTCGCTAGAATAAGTTATGAAATTAGGGTTCAAAAGTAATTACTTTTAAAATGAGAAAAAATGTAAGTTATTATTTATTTCAACAAACATTGACTGTTCAGGTTTAATTTTGCTTATAAATGTTAAAATTTCAACATTCAGAAAAAGGCGATATAGTTTTCTTTAAAGTGCGAATTCTATATTTAGTAAAAAGATGGAAAATGTTTCAAAATTTTTTTTAATAAAAAAGTCAGTTTTTTCACAAATTATCATTGAATTATTGAATTAATAAAAAGAAGGATGGTCTAGGGGATGCTATTAAACATCAGATGTTTTTTTAAGAACAGTGACAAAGATAATTATCTCTTATTGTGCTATCATCTTCGCAGAAAGCTTGTTTTGCAAACGTGCTGTGAATTTGTCATGACACCTTCACAGCAAGCTTGTATTGCAAGGAGGGGTGGCACTAGTCGTCACGGCGAACTTGTGGCAAACTCGTTTTGCAAGCGAGGGTGGCGGTTCATTGTTAGTTTGCCACAGTTTCGCTTCAAGTTGTACGCTTCAAATTTGCCATGACAAGATAATAATATCAAGTAAAAACGAAACTTGCTGCAAACGTACGTGCTATCTGGGCGGGGCAAATTTAGTAGGTCTAGGTCTAACAGTCTGCCCTGTAGAGCGTTTTGAACGATTTTTGCGACATGTCTCTGTGTATACGTGAATCACAGTCTTCTAAGCAAAAAAAAGAAGTTGGACACCTCTTCTCCAAGTGAGAGATGTATTAGTATCTATTTTTGTCTTTATTTATCTATATATTTAGGATAAATGGCAAAAACACAGTACCAGTCCTCCAGCCCGCATAAATACCAATCCCACTATAGGTGCCTTTGGGAATGTCTTTTACCACGCCAAGTTGATCATTGTGCCCGCTAGGGTTTCCGTGTTTACTTTATTTGGCTCGAAACTGAGTTTTTTCTTCATCGTGTTTTGAAAACCTTCCATTTTTATTTACAATTAACAACTAATAAGAAATTATTTTCAACTTTACGACAATCAAGAAGGAATTCATTCTACTTTAAGTCACACACATACACACAATAAAAACTACGAAGTAGAAATGTTTACATCCTTATAACAGATTGCATCCCTCGGTCGTCGTCGAAATATAAACACTTTACAAAGCATTTCTCGCCAAAAAAGCGAAATATCTCCAAATATTGGAATCGAAAACACTCCCCATAGGCGTCTATAGTGAGATTGGTTTTTATGCCTCCAGCCCCAATCAGTGGACTGAATTCGACAATTTTTGTTTCTTATGGAAGCCTATGACGCCTAGATATGTCATCAATGGTCGCATGCCACCCATCACTCTCCATTTTCGAGCTATATCGTAAAATAAAACTTTGGCAGAGTGCATCAGCCTCTAAAACCGCCAATTTATTTCGCCAAGTTGCAAGCACAACCACAGGCTATTAATATTACTGGCGAACAGCTGGTCGTCGAAGGCGGTTAGAACTTTATAAAGAGGAAAAATATTTCACTGCTATATCTGTTCTTACATTTTGCTACAAGAACAAAAGATAAAACAAACAAATAATTTTAAAAATAATTCTAGGCCTCACTTTTTTTTTACGATAGCTCTCATCTTTTTCAAATACATTTATAAATTAGCGTTTCTTTGATAAGTAACGTTCTAAAAGTTCAAGAGCATATCTTTAGTGTCTATTAAAATGTTTTAGTTCATTTGTTTAAAAAAAAGGACAGATATATAGCTCATTTTTCTAGACTGATATGTCTTTGTCGTTCGACATTATTTGTAATTCTTTTAAGATTTCTAACCAATACCTCAATAAACTGGCAGAAAACTCTTGGCCTTGAGACTAGAGGATCACGAATTCGATGCTCACGATCTTTCGATTTCAGTGGCGAATCCAGGGGGTGTTATGGGTCTGCAGCCCCCCGCCCTCAGAGCGAAACAAAATTCTTTCTTTTTCTTCAAATCACTACACCTGTTTGTTCTTAATCCATTTTTTAAAAAAATAAAACGAGGCAAAATTATTTTCTGGCCTGGCAGAATCAAAAATTTTTCCGCTTTTGCAGTCATTCCACTAGTATTTGTAGCGTTAACTCGGTCGAAAACATTTTTGGCTAGTTATTTCATTGTGTTTTTATTAAATTATCGAAAGCATTGTAGTGTCTTTTGTGATTCTTGTTCTCTTATATTCTTCTCTTATTCAGATGATTAAAGGTAAAGTGTCTTCTACATAAGCCATGAGGTCACGACGATACAAAATTTTCATGACCTCAGCCCCCCCCCGACCACAATCCTGGAATCGCCACTGTTCGATTTAGTTATTAACCTCCAATCCAAGATAGCGCTCATCAGTTTAAATTTAACACTGAGATGCAAAATCCGTATGGCGCCAAACAGCGATAATTTGGCGAGTGCTGTAGTTTTTTACTTTGAATTTACTTCGACGATATTTTATTTCCATCTTTTCTTGACGGACGAAATGCTACTGTACCAGTAAATTATTTTTCATTGCGCATGGACTGGCACAAGAGTTGTACCACTAAAGCCTTGAAAAATCATTTCCTTCTGTTTGGCAAATTTTTGTCAAGCAGTACATTTTATCCTGTTATTGTTATAATTTTTATTTCGCGTTAAGATAATTTTCAATGAAGATTATGTCAATACATCTAACCAAATTGATTTTCTGCATGCATCTTTGTCTTAGAGTCAAACGAATATTCTTTATACTCGTATTTTAAGTACTATTCATTTGATTTTTAACATTCTAATTTCTCTCGTCTTTAAAATATTTTTCTTCGAAATACAGTAGTGTCTCGCTAATCCGGGTCCCACTTATCCGGACATCCGGTTAATCCAGCAGGGAATTTTTGAGGGGATGTTTTGTTTTGTTAATTCTACATTAGTTCGTATATTAAAAACTTAGATCTACGCATACAGTAGTATTAAAATTAAGTTGTAGGAAAAGTAGTAAGTGTATTTATGAGGCAAAAAATAACATTAACTTTTATAGTTTTACCCATTTATAACTTGTATTACGTGCATTTTAAGGTAAATTCCATTTAATCCGGCCTTGCGGTGATCCTGAGAGGGTCCGGCACCATCTATTCAGAATAAGCGGAACTCTACTATACATATATTCAACTTTGTAACATTTATTATGAAAAGAAATAAATCTATTAAGCTAAAGAAATAGATCCATTACATTTAGCACAAGAATCGATAATGTAGTGTTAATTTTTGAAATTGAAACAAATATTTAATGAATAAACAAGATATCTACATAATTTTACTAATAGAAATATCCTGGAATAATTGTGAGCTCTGACTTTTTCTTTAAAAATAGTCAAAAGTCTACAAACTAAATCAGTAATGAATATTTAAATGGAAGTAACACTAATTCATACATCTTAAGTACAATTTTTTTTCTTTTCGTTTCCTAATTTAATTATTGTTCTGCGTTAATTAGCTATAATCATCCGAAGAAGAGTCAGATGTCTCCGAATTTTGGCAGCCGTGTATTTTTATTTCTTCAAACGACTGTAAAAATTCTCGTCTGGCGTTTTTAAGACTTGCAAGAAACAATTTAAGATCTTCAGCATTTGAAAGAACTGAACTCAGAAGGAAATCACGCAGACGATTATTTTCTTCAATTATCAAATCGAATTCCTCTTTTGATTTATTCTTTGTCTCTTCTGTCGTTTTCTTTTTGTCCTTGTTTTTAACTGTAGATTTTTCTTCTGGTGGAATTTTCAAGATTTCGAAATCGCATCTATTTTTGGTGCATAACTCTTCAGCATTAATCAAGACCGCCACATTTTTGTCCAAAATCTCAGCGAGAGACGATACTTTTTCTTTCACAAGCTCAATCTCTTTCTCTGATTTTTCGTACAAAGTTTTAAATTTCTGTACATCCGTTGCCCGTTCGTCTTTTTCTTTTTTAATCTGGAACTCAGAATAAACTCTAGGTATGGACTCATCTATTTCGAGAGTATCTGGATTCAGCATTAACTTCATGAGATTTTGGTGACTCACCATGTATTCTATTGTTTTGGCATTGTCTTGCGTTTGTGCTTTGAACACTTGGAGTTTGTTGTTGGCGGAGATTATTTTCTTCTTCAAACTTTTATTTCTGTAACGCGAGGCTCTGTACATAAGAGTCAAATCCTTCAACTGGTTTTTCAACGCTTCGAGAGGCTTGCCTTGTTTCATCAGCGCCGTCTTCTCGTCTTCTATCACTTGGCAATACAAGTTTTCTTGCTTTTGGGGAAGCAGTTTGATATCGAATTTCTTCCGTGGGTCGAAAGGCCCTCGATAATAAGGCTTATGCACTGGCTCTAAGAACTGGGATTTCAGAGCCGATAGTTTCAATCTGAGATTTATTATTTCTTGGGCTCGGGCCAAAAAACCCATTCCGCCACCAGATCTAGCCAAAGCTGGAATATCAACATTGTCTCCCATTTCTCGGCGTAAAATGGCCGAGTATTTATCGATTTCTTCTTTGATGTTTCGCATAGCTTTTTTAGTAAGAGCCAGTCTTGCACGGTTTAACTTTAATTCGTCTTCCATTTCTTCGAAACACGATTTTGGTGTTTCAAATCCTTTCGTCTCCGGTTGAGGACCTAATCCTAAAGATGCGTTGTTTTGCAAGCCATCTCCGCCAGCCATCTTTTAGTGAACGAATTTTCAATAATTAGTTTATTTTTGGGTGAATAAAACTATCGTAATATATTTTACAGATTTCTATTTCTATTACCTTATATGTAGTCAGCACTGTAAATTGAAAGAGTTTTTAGAAAATTTCAAACATGAAACACGATGGCGACATAGCAGCTCATGCTTGGATACGAAATGTTTTCTTGCTTCAGTACTATGCTAGAAATAAATCATTAAGTTTGTTGTGATATCATGTTTTTAGACGACTGCAAACACGAGATTTAAATAAAGCTTTCAAAATATTTATCTCATCAAAGTTTGTGTTATTTTAATTCAATTCAAATTATAAATACCTTTAGTCTAAAAACCAATTACTTCTCTCTTTTTTGTGGCAAAAGTACAATGCACAATTGCCTGTTATTTTGGAAAAAGAAATTATTTGAAGACGAGCTTAGTCAGCTCCCATTTTGATCTCAAATTCAGTTTTTTTTAATTTCGATTAATAATAATTAATCTAATAAAAACGGACTGTTCAAAATTGTATGTGGAGGTGCTGATTACTCCGAATCGACCGGCACACCGTAAAACCGGTCATTCATGAGTGCTCCACTCCAGGCAAATGACCTGGTGGCTCTCTACACCATTCCATTCTTTAGCCCATCCATTCAGGCAAGTCATTCACGGCCGCTCCACACAATGCAAATCTATATGCTACGGGTCACTCCGAACCCCTACCGTACCTACTTCCCCCCGCCTGCTCCGATTTCCTCTGAAGAGAACGAGAGAGTCTCTCCCCTGCCTTATCTACACCGGTCGCATTTCAGCATTTATGGCCCGGCAGTCCAAATGGAGCGGTTGGATATCCAAATTTTTGACCCACCGCTTCAATTCTCATCGGTTTTTCGCATTGACGACAGGTTTGGGCATGGAGTGGAGCGCTCGTGAATGTCCTGGTTAATAGACACTCCGTCATCGCAAATTCTTTGAAGCTACAATTTTCCGACTCATGCACAAGATTTTTCTCTACATATCATTTATAAAGATGTGTTTATTGTTAGGAAAATCATCCTGTGTGTATGGTGAAAACAATCCAACAAGGAGGACAACGGAGAATGGCGCTTTATTCACGAATATTTCGGAAAATACGAAGAACAGGAAACAAAAAAACAGCACTTGAACAAATTATCTACACAAACAGATAGCAAATCACTAATAATAACAATAACAGCACTTTGAGCTCAGTTCACCAGCTTGCATCGCAGACAAAACTGCAAAAAGATTATGGCCTCGTTTGGGCTCCTCCGATATTTATAGTTTTCCGACAGTGCGTGACGTCATATAGAATTCCCTCGAAAGTTATCCATAACTCCGTTACAAGTAGAGATAGAGCGATAATTCTTGCATTTTCTGGAACCTTAATTTTGTCGCCATGTAGCCAAAATGGTCGCCAAGGTCGGGGTCATTGATTTCCATCCAATACGAATCCCTGTAAAACCCTCTTTTTTCCTACAAGACTAACATAGGAGGGAAGCGGTATTTACATATGTGAGCCGAAAAGTTCATGAACCACACGCGCAGCTGGTTCGTAGTATTTGGTTCGGTGAACCCAATTCTGTCGACTTATAGGAGAACACAAAGGGATTCGCAGTTCACGTTGGGACGTGTTAGATGGTACGGAAGCCGAAAGCTGAGACGGGCACCGGGGCAAAGCACTGGCAAACGCCCCCCACACTCAACACCTCCCTGGGCCTGTTCGAGTGTAGTTCGTTGTTTCAAGCGAACTTCTTCGAACTGAAAGATTTAAATATGCAAACCAGGACATCTTCCAGAGCCCCCTTCAATTGGCCACTGACAAGCGATGATTAATGGTTCCAGGTAGGTTTGCTCATTCCCCATAGTTCGCGGTTTGTTCGTCGTGAAAATTATTTTACTCGAACGACTCTGTAACGTTTCGTAAGTGTATACGTGCCTTAAGATAGATCCTTCTCTATGATTTCAGCATTTGGGGGAGGGAGAATTCGGCAACGGACATAAAAAAATTGCGGAAAATTGAAACTATATAAGGACCATCAACTTATGGGTCCCCAAGACCATCAACTTATACCCCATGGATCTCAGACGTAAGGTGTTACCCAAATATTTTAACATTAAAATAATTTTGGACAGTGAAAAAATTTCCGAGTCAAATATTTTGACAAGATCCGTCAGATTCCAACGAACTTTTTTATGTTCTTTCTGCTTATGACCCAGACGTACCAAGTTCAAAGAAAAGAATATGCATTATTCTGGATTAAATTTTTGAAAAATTCCAATCGGTTAAGCGAAGACGCACTAACTCTTAATTTTACTTACAAATCAGCAGTGGCGGTTTTTCGCACTGGTGTTAGAGGCGCTCGCCTCGTATCTACAGACATTGAGGGGCCTCAAAATCTATTCGACATACATCGCAGTGTTAAGCTGACAGCGAATTTACGACATTGGATAAGGTAAGGCCATCAAAACAATTTTGCGCCTTGGGCCTCATATTGTCAAAATCTAAATCAGAACATTTTAACACTTTATAAATTATTTTAAAACCTGCTAGCTTGTGCACAATTCTCTCATTTTTGAGAGTTTATAAATTAGCACCAAATTTCCCCTGATATCGTGGGTATGGATATTCCTTTCTACCGTTTGATTGCACCGCACCTAACTGTTTATTTCTCTTCCAAGAATTGTTTTTACCTTTAACCCCTTTTTGATCGGCGTCGCACGTCATGCGACGAAGCGAAAAATTTAATCGTTTAACCTTCCTGCGGGTGCGCTTACGCAAATTTTACGACATATCGTGCATCATATTACATATATATGTAATAATCTCGCTTAGTTTTGCTTTAAATTCTAATATTATATATTTTAAAATATTAATGTATTCCAAAATCACTTTCCTTAAATTCCAGTTTCGTTTTATTTCCCGCGCTGGAGGTATATTAAATCTTGCGTTTTGGCATATTTATTACTAAAAGAATATTCTAGTTACTTCCACGCGCCCACATAAAGCGCGAAATCAGCGACTTGTTGGCACCATACTTTTCCCTAAAACACTTACGTAATTTACTAAAAATAGCTATTATTCCCTTCGCTTTGATCACGTGTCTATATGTTAAATCCCTACCTGAGGAAATGCAGGGATTTTCTGCTCTCTTTTGACTTGAAAACTTTAACTAAGATGAACGTATGTCCACCCGCTGGAAGGTTAAAGTGATTTATCACTGCTTACGCGTCTCGTTATATTCCGCGATTATTTTTTGTATTTCCGAATATTGCTAAGAGATGGCAATAAAATGATTTCAATGTGGTTTTTACGCTCTGATGGTGAAAAAAGATTGTAAAGCAGTTTACATGGTAAGGTTGTAAAACCATTTTAAAAAACATTTCTTGCATATTATTAATAATATTTTTATGCAGTTATTTATCTTAAATACCTCGAAGCAATAGATTTGAAAAATATATTATCAGAGAGTATTTTGTTTTAATTTAAAACTTGGGTGCATATTGCAGGGAAAACTGGAGATCAGTAAACGGGATATCATAAGTATGACCACCAGTAGGTCAAGCAAAAACTGCTTACTGACAAAAATATTTTGCATTTTCGAATTCAGGATAGAACATATATTAATTTTCAGCAATAAAAAAAAGCTTTTTTTTAAAAAAAATCGGAAATTCGAAAAAAAAATCCGATCTATGGTGTCCCGACTCTCTCTGTATTTCTTGAGTTAATAAAATACATACCAATAATCTAAATTACAAGGAACTTCTTAGCAGTTATTTTAACAATTTTAGTTATTAAACGATTAAATTATTAACAAAAAACAACAACAACCAAACATTTCATTTATGCAAATTTAAAAATTGTTATGTTAATTTACTTGAATTATGGAATATAAGCGGAATTCCGTAGTCATTACATCTGTTAATCTAAATTTCCGAATCCAGTTTTGAGTAGAACTTATCACATGTATAACTGTGATTTTTTTTTTGTGTGTGTGTGTGTGTGGATCTCAAATATTTTTTAAAAGCAAAAATGTAATACAAACGTGAAGGCGCAATCAGTGCCATAAAGTTTGAGAGGAATAAGAAATGTTAAAACTTCTACGAGTGTTATATGGTATTTTCAATTTCCATACAATATATATCACATCCAGTTAATTTTCATTTTAACCATCGGGAGTGTTCTCCCCTAAACTTTCTCGTATACTTCCACAAAAAGGTGCCGTTTCCCCTTCCCCCGCGTGGCTAAAAAAATTCGAACCTATTGTTACCCAGAATCCAATGACTATCAGAAGTTTTTTCATTATAGTGATTGAAAAATATCTAGGCAAAGAATGAAATTCAAAGAGATGCGTATCGATTTTCCTCTCTTACTGGCTCAAGGACAAACTGACGTAATTCGCTACTCCGTAATGAAATTCCTCTCCGTTCTTCCAGTACGCATGCGCGTGGAGATAACGGATTCTCTTCAAAAGTTAATTATACTGACCGACAGACAGTCAACCCTTTGACGGATTTGGCCCAAAATTTTATACGGACCTACATTCATGACGATAAAACTGTGTATGAAATTTTATCCATCTGGCTTTTCAAGTTTTTGAGTTATAGCGTTCGCATGACCTCGAACATACAGACAAACAGACTTCCCGTTGGCGGATTTTGTCCAAAATTTGATAGAAACCTACAAATTATGTTTAAAGACCACATACCAAATTTCATCCCCGTAGCTCTAATAGTTTTCGAGTTATCGTGTTCACAGACAGACAGACATGATTCAAAAATTGTGTTTTTCGGACTCAGGGAGGTCTAAAACGTGGAGATCCGTCAAAATCTCGAGTTCGAATTTTTTGACGATTACAATACTTTCTCTTTGTATACTTCGTATACGAGAAAGTAAAAAGGCAAAATGATAAATTTTATTCGGTAAAAATAGTGTATAATACGGAGTATCCTAAAAAATATATGCTCTTTGGATAAATACTGCATGAACAATTATTGGCATACATTCAAATTTATAACTTGGAAATCAATTTATGCAAATCGTATCTTAACAAGAAACACCACCTATTTCAAGTTTTTGAAATTTCGAAGACGAAGAAAGTATTAATTTTTCGCAACTAATAGCGAATATTTCTTAATTTTTTTTTTTTTTTTTGACATTGGCATAACATGCGGTTCCATGCTTATATCTGATGTTGAAAAAATTCAGAAATATTCATTATTAGTTGCGAAAAATTGAGTATTTTCTTCCTCTTCGAAATTTCAAAAAATTGAAATAGGTGTTGTTGTTTGCTAAGCGACGAAATGTAGAATCTTGCCAGTTATCGGAATTTTTTATTGTGGGCAGCTGATGCCTTTCCGTCTGATGGATTTCGTTCGAATCGACACTTTCGTACCAAATTTCATCCTTCTAGCTTATTGCTTTTTCGAGTTATCATGTTCACAGGCAGCCAGATCGACAAATTCCCAAAATGGTTTTTTCAGACTAGAGAGATCCAAAATGAAAATTCAACAAAATTTTGAGATTGAATTCTTTATCGATTTCAACGTTCTCTCTTTCTATACGCGAAAGTAAAAATGGAAATTCGAATGTTTTACCATTTTTTAAAGTCTTCAATTTTAAAAAAAAACTGTTTAAGCAGGTTTTCAAAACTGAGAATGTTAAGGAAGAAATAATTTTATTTCATTCATATGACTATCAACGAGCAATAAATTTCAGCTTTTTAAAATTTAGAATAAAATACAAACTTACTGATTTAAATTTAATATATAACATATATTGAATTCAAATCAGTAAGTTTTATCATATATGAAAATAATCTGAAACTAAGATGAAAATGTCAATGTTGTGTACACGATATCAGTGACACTAATAAACCTCATTCTCTTTCTCATATTTTTAATTATACTCACAGCAATGTGGTTCTGAAAAACAGAACTGCAATTTGCGTTCGAATGGCTTTCATTAGAATAAAATCTTACACATTCCATTTATTGCAAAAACGAAGGTAACGGCAAGAGAAGATGGAACTGTTTCACCATTCCATTCAAGGAAATCAAAAGTAAATTTTCAACATTCACTCACGCAGTTTTAGATATGTAAATAAAATGAGTCATTAGCCCATGATTCTTATTCTAAATACAAACAGATGCGCCATTAAAGGATAACCAAAGCAATAAAGTAAAGACAAAAAGTCAATTCGTCACCGAGATCGTAGCAAACGAAAGCCGTTAAAATGAGAAATTAGGTCGCCATTTTGCAATACAGTTGGCGTTAATTTAAAAAGAATGTTTTAGAACTTTTTTTTTTATTAAGTAATTTAAAACACAATCTCGCGCTAGCTCCAGACATGAAACTTTCCTAGAGATTTCATAAATTTCTAAATATTATTTTTGATTCAAGAATGACTGACTGCAAGAATATTCGTAAAGAGTTTTCGGGAAATAATGTTTGCACAGAGTACACGAAATCAAATAAGAAAATGATTGCAATTCTTGATAAAAAGTTTGAAACGTTACTAATTTCTTTTGAAGAAAGTACGGGAATCAAATGAAATCCGGTTTCTAGCATATTTATTATGATCAAAATAAAAGTAGATAATTTACGAAATTTCCTTCACGGACATTTTTATTCGTAAAAGCAATAGTTGTGTTGAAAAAACCTTGCAATATAAATCCTAGATTAGAAATCCAATTACGTTACTTATTGTCATTGCATTTAAAAATCACACACTAGTATTATCAGCTTAACAAAGTTAAGCTATAAAGGTGAAATCATTATCAATAACAATGGCAGAGGGTTTATCATAGTCCAGGGTTTTGGACAAAAATTGCGAATGTTTCCACACTTTTTAGGCAATCTGAATAGCTTTAAACAGGGGAAAATCCAGGATTTTGGTCGGGGGGAGGGGGCTGAAGTCCTAATTGTTTTTTAAAAGTCGTGACCTCATAACTTAGATAACTCAAAACACTTTAACTTTACGCACCTGACAATAAGAATCACAAAGGACACTACGATATTTTCGATAATTTAATAAAAACACAATGAAATAACTAGCCAAAAATATTTTAGACCGCGTTAACGCTATAAGTACGAGTGGAATGACTACGAAAGCGGGAAAGTTTTCGAGCCTGTCACGCCAGAAAGCAATGTTGCCACGTTTTATTTTTAAAAAAAGAGATTAAGAGCAAACAGGTGTAGTTATTTGAAACCAAATCAAGAATTTTGGTTTGGCTCGGGGAGCGCGTGCAGCGAAGCTCCATAGCACTCCCTCTCAGTGGCGAATCAGGGCTATCAGACTTAGGCCCCCCCCCCCAAGAGCTAGAACAGGATTCTATATTTTATTTAAAATCACTAGCTGTTACCCGCGACTTCGTGCGCGAAGAATTTCAATTATTCTTTTTTTTAATTCACGAATGTAAATGCTATGTTGTATTTTAAAAGGGGAAAGTAAAAGTTCTGACGGTTGATAATACTTAATTAGACGGCTGACAGGACTGTACTGTACATGTACGCTGATATAGTTCTGTAAATTGTTTATCTATACTAAAATGCTTTTGTATACCACGTTACTTGCACGGATGTAGAGGTTGTGTCGGCTGGACACACGTGAACACGCCACATATGTTGCCCATGCGAAAAATATAATTTTTCTAAATGTACGCCTGCCACGTTCAGTGTCTGGCCCTGAGCCTGGCAAATAATATTTTTAAAGGGATTTGTTACCTTTTGAACTGAGATGATAAATCCTTCGGTATTATCGGAAGGCGTGGAATTAAAACACTCTGACTTCTCCCTATATCCAGGGCCGTACCGAGGTGATCCTGCGCCCTTGGCAGAACTTGCACAGCTACGCCCCCACTCCCCTTATGTGACACATTTTCATTAAGTTTTCATCCCTTCTATAAAACCCCTACACGGAAAAATCTACATTCCTGCAAATATTTTTATACACAAATCTAGCATATTTTATGATTTATTAAATAGGTTTAATAAAAATTACGTATTCTTAAAAAATACTTTAATGAACTATATTCATGAAAAATACTGTACTTTTCATCAAATAAATTACAAATTGCACTTTTTTTCTAAGACAGAAAATAAAACAAAATCTATATCTTATTGCTTATTGCAATTATTGAACATTGGCTTTTGTGTGATACATAATAAAGAAGAGAATTTATTTATGTATAGAGTATAGTACATAAATTACTAATTAGAAATAAAAGAAATTAGAGCTGAAATTAAGAGTTGAGTATACAGAATGTCCACACTTATCATGGTCCAATAGCTGATTTCTAAACCGTTAGAGATAGACATATAGTTCCAATTCGAAAAATGTTTTCAATAAAGGGAAGAATTATATTTGATGTTTCTTGAGTCATTAAATATATTTCTGAAAGAGTTACGAATACTGACTTTTTATATGGTACCCCTGTTCTCAGTCATATTTCGTAAAATATTCTTGACACTCTAACATTTTAAACAAAAAAAGTCGCACTCTTCTGCGGCTAAAACTGAGCGAGTAATGTTGCTTTGAATTTCATGATTTTTAACCAATCAGCGGCCTCGTCGAGCAAGTGCTGAGCATTGATTAAAATGTAATAACAGCATGTAATTGCATGTTTTTTGTTTAAAATGTAAGAGTGTCAAAAATATTTTACTAAATATAATTAATAGGACCGGGGACTGTTTAAAAATTTAGATTTTGTAACTTTTCAGGAATACATTTATTAACTCAAAAGACATCAAATATAATTCTTTCCTTCATTGAAAACATTTTTTCAATTGGAATTATATGTCTATCTCTAATAGTTTAGAAATTAGCTATTGGACCACGATAAGTGTGGGCACTCTGTATATGAGCTGAATTCAAATTTTATTAATATCAAATGACTTTTTCTAGATCAGAGGCTCCCACCCTGTGGTACGCGTACCCCTGGGGGTACGCGGGGCACAAGTTAGGAGTACTCAAAAGTGATTTTGGTAATGGCGGAAAGCACAAAACATGAGAACATTCTAGAATTTTGTTTCATCAGGTTAATTTGAAAAATGAAAATCTTACGAGTTCGAAAGCCTATTTACGGAATTAGGAAAAAGGAGAAAGTAGATTAATATCTAGTAATTGAGTAATTGTTAGTTTTCGTCATGACCGGTCGCCACGACTTCATCAAGCACTGTGGTCCCCGCATAATAGCCCCCATTACGAGAGGCACATGCGACGACACCCCATTTTATAGAGGTACGACCCGTCATCGGAGATGGGCCCTAAGAGTCACAAAAACTATTACTGTATCCACCAAGGGAGCAAGAACCTGCTTACTTATCCGGCAGCTTCTCATCCGTGAACTTCGCCATGATCGGATCATGTGATTAAATATGCGATTATATAAAAATAAGGAAATTAGTGATAATGTGATTAAATAAGGAAATTAGTTTGTCATTTTAAAATTGAAAAGTATTGTTGCAAATCATACATTTTTTAATTTTTTTTAAATTAAAAGAAAAAAATTGTACAGTTATTAAATTGGTATCATTAAAAAGATAAATGACGTAAAAAATCATTTTTTTAGATGATATTTTTGAAAAAAACAGCAAAATCTTACCTCCTTTTTTGTTAACTGAAATTTTAATTATATTTTGAGCTTTGAAAAGTTTATAGTGATTCTACTCTTGTTTTGAAGAGCATATGCGCCAAATTTCATCAATATCAAGCAAAAATGTCGATTTTTTTAAAAAGACAAATAACATTCACCTTTGTATACATTATTGGAAAGTAAAATTTTATGGTTAAATCAGTTAGAATTATCAAGACAAGTAAAATCAAGGAGATCATGAATTTGGTGTAGAATAGTTGCATTAGATTTTTTATGCAATAAATTCTAACACGAAATACTGTAAAGTTAATTTTATATTTTGCTTGTAATCATGCTTTTGTATTCATAATTTTACTACTTATAAAAGCGCATATATGCATTTGTAACTGTCTGTTGACGTTCTACAAGACAGACCGTTGAGCCTAGTGTTGCCAAATTTGGCATAAACCTACTATGAAGGGTGGCAAATTACACCTCAGTGAGTTTTTTAAAACTTTAATTAATTAAAACTTAAGAAAGAATTTTTTTGGAGGGGGTGTTCAGAGATAATAACCGGAAATATTATCATTTCAAAATAATTTCTACACCGTCTTATATTTCAAAAAAAATTATCTTTCAAATGATAACAGTCTAGTTGTCGTGTAATTTTTTCTTAAATTTGACAATTTTTTTAAACCTATTTTTATGTATAATTTACAACAATGGTGGATTGAAAGTCAAACCAATTTCACTGATTCATCAAATAGTTAATTTAATATTTCTCTTAATATTTAATTTAATCTTTCTCTTAATGTTTAATAATGTATTTTGATTACAATATAAAACCTGTTGTTGTAGTGAAATGCTGCCATTTTCGTTGCATTTCCAGATTTTTTAGTCTAATTTTCTGTTAATTCTTTGCTACCTGAAATAAATTTACTTTTTAAATACATATACTATATTATTTTGATAGATTTACTTTTTAGCTATGATCTAAAATTCATTTTTTCACTTAGAGCAGATAATCTTCAATGGAAACCATACCATCTATTTATTTGTAATAATTAGGTAAAACATTCAAGTTATAGTTAGATAAATAAAGTGTAATAAATGTAATTGAAATCTGAATTATGCATGATCGAAATAAAAATTAATTTTCATTGAACTTAATGATATTAAAGAGCGAGTCTGTCTAAGACTTTTTTAACAATTGAATTTAAAAATCAAAGTCATGAATTTTATTAGATGCAAAACATATTGCCTTAAAATTTATTTCAAATTAGCTTGCGAAAAATTAAATCAGTTCATTTTTAAAAATTGGTTGGCATAAATAATATATAATTAATAAAATGGGCTAATCAGCTGGCAGTAGAAGGCGGCTAGTATTTGATACAACAAAAGCAATTTAAAAATGTAGAAATAATTTGAGCTCACCTTTTTAAAATTAACTTATCTCCTTAGAAAAGAATGAAAATGTTCAAGTATTTCTTTATGCGCCCACTCTCTGATGAAACAAAAACAGAAATGCAGCATTTCCTTCGTATTACTTGCCACTAATGAAATACCAAAGGACCACTCGTCCAATAAGGACGAGGCCCTTTTATCCTTCCTAAAATATAGTAAACAAGATAAAATAAGACCACCCCACTCTGAAACACAAAACTCTAAGAAAAAGCGCGATTCCCTTTTTCCTTTGAGCTTCTAATAGTCAAATTACGTGAATTTTTTGCCCTCCCTCCCCCTCTTATCAGCGTCTTAGAGGTTCGAAGAAGAATCCTAAGGCAGGCGAGTTTCCTTGTCCAAAAATGAAGAAAAAGCCCGTTGTTTTGCCATCTATAGGCAAGAACCACACCCATGGTCAAGGAAGGACCCTTTTCTACTGCGGCAGCGAGAAACTCATTTGAGCTTTAGTTCAAAGAATAGGCGAAGGCCCTTTCTCGCTCTCTCTGTAAGGGGGTCACAACCACACAAGCTAGCAACTTGACCACTGAACAAAACAACTAGAAACTCCCGTAACGTTTACTGAACCACTGAAGACTTCTCATTTTTTTGCACAGGACATCGTACCAATCGAACTCTTAAATAAAGTTTTTTTAATGGTCATTTTTGCGCCCCCGTTCTGTCTGCGCCATTGGCGGGGGCCAATCTCGCCACCCCCTCGGTACGGCCCTGCCTATATCAGTCATAACAGTATCTTTCATGACGTTTGGACCTAGGTGTGTAATTTGTAACCGTGTGCCATTGCGGAGTCTCGGTACATCGAGGTTACGTATTAGTAGTACTGGCACACCTACTTTCAATCTCGGCTTGTCGGAAGGTGCGCCTGAAAATTCTAAGATGTTGAAGAAAAAAAATGACGATGAAAAAAAACCTACAAAATATGATGTTCCTTGTTAATGCCCATTACCGTATCTACAGATGGATATTCTGTAATATCTCACTGTGAAAATTAAACAAAACACCGAGAGAATAATTCACTAACGTCATTGGATCACTGTGTAACCGTATTAAAAGCTGTAAATGTTACGACAACAGGAAACCGGAAGTGTAAAGTCTCCTTTGTTGTTTATGGTCAAAGAAGGCAATATTTTCTTATATTAACTTTAACACTGTCAAAACCCCGCGCGCGAAACAGTAATTTGGCTTGAATTTATTTCTATAAGAATAAAAAGAATTGTTAGAAATTACGTTACAAAAATATTTTTAAACCTTAATAACAATCAGAGAAAACATTTCATCGCAATGGAATTAATAGCATTAAAAAGATCAATTTCTGGTCTTTAAAATGGCATAAAAATAATTGTTGTCTAATAAATATTTCAGAAGTTACTGGCAAAAAACGTCTACTCATAAGGCTTAAAAGCGACTAATTTTCGTTATTTAATTAAATACCTTAAGAATGAATTAACTCTAAAAGTTGAAAATAGCACCTTTGACGTAGAAATATGCTGTAGAATGCCGTGTGTAAATTTCATGTCGCTACCGTTCACCGTTTAGGAAGAGTTCTTGTGACCGACCGACCGACAGACAGATATGTGTAATTTCTGCCTTATTTTATGGATATTTATAAACATAAGCAAAAGTTTCAGAAATAAAGGTAAATTAGTTCAAAGTCTAACCATTTCCTAGCAACTGAGTAGCTATAAATTTGCGTTATTTCAAAATCGTCTGCACGTAAAATTTAAAAAATTAATAAAAATTGAATGAAAAGGGTCACAGAAATAAAATTGGTATCATTGAAAAGGTAAAATTTTGCACTTTAAGATGGTATAAAAATAATTTGTATCGGACAATTTGTTCCGAAGTTACAGCGGAAAAAAGGATTACGTGATATTTGATTTTAAAAATTATTTATTCCACATGTTTTCGCATTCCTGAAGGATCACGTGACAATCGATTGAAAAATAAAATATTCTTCATCGAGAATCGCCGAGTCAATGGGTTTTGTTAATTATTTAATTGTTGTCTGAACTTTTAAAAATTAATAACAATCGAAGGGAAAATGTTACAGAAATAAAATTGGTATCATTGAAAAGGTAAAAATTTGAACTTTAAGATGGTATAAAAATATGTTTTGTCAGACAATTTGCTCCGAAGTTACGGCGGAAAAACGGTTTCGGTTAATTTCTAATTAACTGCCTGTTTAATTAAATTTTGGACTTAGAAAAGTCATAAGTGTCTTCTCCTTGTCTTAAATAATAAGTGTACAAAATTTGGTTGAAAACCGTCCATTGGTTTAGGAGGAGATGTGGAACATAGCCACATACATACCCACATACACACAATGACTTTTATTTATATTAAGATTACAGCTGTTTTTTCTTATTCTCCCTTTAAGAAAAGTGAAAACATTTCTTCCTGGCTTTTGACAGGATCGAAGATTTTCCCATTTTTGTAATCATTCCACTCGTATTTGCAGCGTTGACACCGTCAAAAACATGTTTTTGATAGTTATTTCATTGTGGTTTTTGTTAAATTATCGAAAGTACTATGATTCTTATTGTCAGGTGAGTAAAGTCTGTAAAGTTAAAGTGTTTTGGTTTACATAAACCATAAGATTTGGCATTCGTCTCGACGATACAAAACTTTTTATACCTCAGCCCCCCCCCCGACCCAAATCCTCGATTCGCCACTGCTTTCCCTAGATTCGACACTGATTTCAAATACATTTTGCCACACAGGGTAGGAAGAAATAAATGAGAATTTCAATTTTTTCAAGTTCACGATCTTCTTTAATCAGTATAGTACTGACAATGCAAATGTAATAACATTCATCTTGAGTTACCATTTTCACATGCACACGAATGGATAGACAGTCAACCATTGAATGGACTCGGCCCAAATTTTGATACACATCTACAATTCTAGTGATGCAGCTATATGCCAAATACCATCCATCTAGAGCAGCGGCTCCCAACATTTTTTCACTCGCGCACCCCTTGATTAGTCTTTTTATTTTTGAGTACCCCCTACTGTTATATCCCCCCCATCCCTCAGCACAAAAAGATTTTATTAATAACGCCAATGGCTTAGGTTAGCTTAAGAGTCAAACGACTGTAATGAACTTAATAAAATTTTAGAATTATGTTCTGACTTTACATTTTATTCCATTTTTTAAAATAGTATTAATACAACGTCAAAACAGATGAAAGCAGGATTGAAATAATTTCGCATTAACTTATGATGAGAGCTAACAATTACTCAGTTATTAGATATTAATCTGCGTCTTATTTTTTCGTTTCCTTCTTCTTATTTCGTGAATTATTATTTCGGACTCGTACAATTTTCACTTCCATTTTTCATACGAGCTTGAGAAGTAGAAATTCTAAAATATTCTTGTTTTCCGCCATTAACATCAATTTCGCGTACCCTTAACTGGTCTCCCGCGTAACTCCAGGGGTACGCGTATCACATTTTGACCCGGAAGCAGAAAGCGCTTAAAAGAGCGACGTACGTCGGTGAACAAACACGGTCTTTGTAGAACATTTCATCCTTAAGAAAAAAAACCACGTATGTTCTGCAGAACAATCAAAGCGAGGCGTTCTTTATGCCATGCCTTCTCTCTTCACGTTTCACGCAACGCAGCCTCCAGAGATTGGAGCAATGGCAAAAATAACTCTCCTTCATCGCGTGGCTTACGAGAAAACCACGCCTTCATCGGGGCTGACGTCACTAGGGGTGAAGATCCAAAACAGACACGTTGAAAGCTGCCTTCAAAAGTCATTGACAGAATTGCAAATTCTGAATGTATGCCTTGGTTTTAAATAATTAATTTTAATATAATGTTTTGCCATTTTAATATAATGTAATGCATTTTACTGTGGTCAGCCAAATTTGGACAAACAGCCTGCAGAACGTTTCTAACTGTTTTAGGTCATGTTGCAAAACACTGGATATAATTCTGCTCTTGGGCATTTTGAGAACTTCTGGCCTAGACCATTACGTTTTTGAGTTATCGTGTTCACATCCATGCCTACTACCCAATGACGGATTATGTCAATTCAATTTGAAATACTGATCTCTCTTTTAATTTTTTTTTATTTATTAAGCAACATTAAACTATTATAATTAAGTAAATCAATATGGCACTTCAAAGTTTTTCTTATGTAACTGTATTTGCAATGCCACTTTTTCTCCAGCAAAAGCAAGGATCGGAGCTGAAACATGAAGATTCATTGGAGGTCGAATTTTTTGACAATTACAACACTTTCTCCAAAAAGTAATAAAACTCTAATAGCCCTTTTTTTTCAGTTTGATGAAGTTTCTTCGCTACATTTTCGATGGCATTCAAATATTAGTACGCACAGATTATACTGCAGTTGTTAAATCTGTCACTTTTGTATTTCAAATGCTTTATTCTCCTATTATTCTGCATATTTGGAAGTATAATCCGCCCTCCCCCCCCCAAGCAATCTATCCATTTGCCATTTTCACTTCTGTTGTTGATGATCCCCGAAGATCAGCAGAGCTATATCAGGTCCATGAGCCTGTACAACCTAAAGAAATCCAAAGTCAACAGAGGATTAGAAACAAGATCCTGTTTGGAAAGCCCCAGGCATGCAAGAATATGATCAGGTGTGGCCTGTTCTGCAGTACATTTTGGGCAGATCTCTAAAACACTTAGAATTATCAGGGAAAGTCAAACTTCTGATATGTCCATTAAGGAAGCGAGTAAGAGTTGTTTGGTCGCATCTGCTGCAGTCAATTGATAGACAGCCACCTGGTCGAGAACCTTGAAACCAGTGATGCACCGGTGGAATGAGCCAGATAGTTTTATTCCTGCTTTTAGCTCTAGAGAACAGCTCCAAGTAGGTGAGAGGTGCAGAAGGCACTGAAGCATCATCATCATTTTCACTTCTAAAATGAGACGACGAATCAACAAATACGAAAACATTTTCTTCAGTTTAGGTTTCTAAAAACTAATCTTCCTAAAGAGCTTTCCGTTTTCCACATTGAAATGAGTAATAGGGAGACAGGGTTTCCATATTGGCCTTTTTTAAGGCCAAATTTTCGAAATTTGGCCTTTTTTCAAAGCGGTTGGCCTTAAGAATTTTCATTTGGCCTTAAATTCATTTTTGACTTTTTTTGGCTTTATTTTCATTCATGGTTTTTAGAACTGCTTTTTACAACTATTTCTATTGGTTTTTTATATAAAATTTTTATATTCTAAAACAATATTTAGAACGTATACGATCTGGATATTAGGTGAATAATATCGAAACTAAAAACAGAACATTCTTGAAAATTTTATCGCTTATTTGAAACGTTTATTACGAGTCTGAAATCAATTTTATTTAATACTAATGGAATAAACTTCTTATACTGTTTATTATTTATTTTGAGTATGGAATCACTTTTCATTTATTATGACAAAACTGAAAAATAATCTTGCATACTTTCGTTCACTTATGAGATAACATACTATGTTCAGTTATTACATTTAGCCACCACTTTTCATTGTAAAGCTGTTTATGGAATGATAAAAAATTTTTTCGCTTCAATATTGTTTCATTAATAGAGTATTGATCATACGCGTCATTCTAAAATGATTCGTTTTTATAAAATAAAACATTTTCTAATCGTAAATTTAGCGCAAAATATACTTCAATCAGTTTTTCAAATTTGGCCTTATTTTTAAGAAGGTTTGGCCTTATTTTGTCATTTTGATCTGGAAACCCTGTACGGAGAAGTCCTTGTGTAACTTCAAAACGGCATGGTAATTTAATAAATCAAATTAACCGACAATTTTCAGCATTTTTGTAAACACTTAACTTGAAACCTTGAATAATAATTGACAAAACTTGATGCGAGCTCGCAAAAACTTATTTATGAGGCTCTTGAACTGCAACTGATTAATTATTTAAATGCTTTTTGACATCGACATAGCAATAAACCTTTATCTCTTATCATCCCGTAGACACCGCTGTATTCAAAGATAACTTATCTAACATTGCATATCGGTTTGAATAGTGCTTTTGCAATGATTTATTTTAAGGTTTGGAGTTAATCGCATTGACTTTTGAAATGAACTTTCATTACTCTGTGGCAAAAAAGTCTTTTATTTAGCAATGTCAAATCTAATTATTAGGGAAATTAGTCTTAAATATATAAGAGGTTGATCTTTGGTGGCAAGTTCCAAAAATAGGAAATAATCTATTTTGTGGGCGAGTGATTGTTATGATACCCATTCAGTTAATTCACTTTAAATGTAAATGAGATACTTTCTTTTTGAAAACTAGCTTTTTTAATCGATACAATCTTTTAATGATGCAAAATTTTTCAAATCTGATTAATTATCAAACCTGTCTACACATAAAGAATGTAAGAGAAGCTTTAGAAATACACAGATAATTTTTTAAAAATTATTAATAGTAATTAATAAATTTATTTTACTTTGTTAGAAAATTTTTCAAACATAGCTATGTTATTTGGTATTCATCTCACAAATAGTCTTTTTTTTTAAGGAAATTCTTTTATAAAACATCAATTCTATTCAGTTAGAAAATCACGACTATTCTGTTTTCTACTTTCTTCGTGTGCCAAGTATCATTCCTATCAAAATCTGATGATAAACAAATGTATGTATCTAAGTCCAGCTATCTTCTCACGAACCACTGAATGCTGAAACGAGCCGAAAGTACCAAAAGATGGGAAATAATCCAAGGAATCCATTTTGACCATTGCAATTCCGAAATTATAATTAGTTAAAAAGATATTAATTAAAAACGTCAAAATTAATGAATTCACGTCGTAACATTCCTCATCTACTGACAGCATGGTGAATTCGTTCACGGCGGATTTTTTTTTTTCTATATTATTAGTTTTCACATCCGGTGTTGCATTTTTTTTTGTATTTATTTAACGGAAGTTAGTATTTCTTTTTTAGCGGGATTCTGTGTTTGGATATGTTAACATTGGAAAAAAATCGTTTTCATGAATTTTTCTTTCTTTTTTTTGTATTTAGCAAACTTCATTACGTTCGTTGGGGGAAAGAAAGTGACAATATTTGTTGATTGTTGAGAAAAACGGAGGCGGGGCATATGAAAATATATGGATCCCAAGGGTCTCACGTGACCTCACTTCTCTCCGCCCGGGAATATTATTCGAGCTAGCCCATGCAAAGCCGTGCCACACAGCTAGTCGAAAGAATAAATATCGTAATCGTCCAAAAATTCCATCTCGATAATTTGTACGAGTCTGAACATTTTTTGGCGGGAATTTGGATACAGTGGCGGATTTTGCCACTATGAGGCTACAGGCGCAAAACTGCTTTGAAGCCCCCTCCGCCTACCCAATGTCACAAATAAGCCTTACAACGTAAGTCGAATATGTTTTGAAGCCCCCTTGATTCTCGAGGCCAGAGCCTCAAACACATGTGCGAAAAACCGCCACCGATTATGTAGGTCCGTCTGCGAATTCGACAACTGAACCACCGGGAGTGATTTCCCCTAGACTTTCTCGTATACTTAAAGTGACCATTTATTTTCCCCCTCAAAACGGGGCATCTTTGAATTTTTATTTAATACGTAAATTCAAGAAAACACATATTTCTTCAGTTTTTATTTATTAATGAAAAAATCAGGAATAAAAGCGTGAAAATAAATAATTCACGTGATCCTGCTTTTTTCTGAAGAACACATTTTTGCTTCAGTATATTTGGTGTAGATTTAAAAAAGAAGAATGACATTCTTGGCAAGATTTCTTAAAATTAACTTTGGTAATTCACGTCGCTTTGTAAACTGCGACTCGCAACTGTGTTTTCCAGCTCATCCACAACTTATTCATCAGAAAAAAAGACACTTTCCACGGGTACATTAGTGCCGGGAAAACATAGAATACATTCAATAATTATACGAAAGTTCGTATGATTTAAATTATTGGCATGAAAGTGTTTGAACAGTTCTACCCAACGATTTTCGCTTAAAATTTTCCCAGTGTTTCATTCTGTTTCTTCATGCGGTGTAATCAGCGGCGGACTGGTCAGGTTGTCGGTCCCCTTACACCCAAGTCAATACAGGGCCCCCAGGATTTGTGTGTGTAACACAGAGAAAGGGGAGAACTCTTTTTGTAGCAAATTTCCTGTGTATTTTCTAAGCAGAATAGCAAGTACTTCATATAGCGCATTTTAAAAGAACTTTGCCTTTAAGGAGTTTGAGAATTGATTAAGAAAGCTGTAATAAACTCCTGATACAGCATCTTAAGCTCTTTTTTAGAAAAATAATAAAGCCAATACATTTTAAGCTTTATGATTAGTTAAACAAACTAAGTTATTCCTATGTGGAAAGAAAAACACACAACAGTTTTTACCTTCAAATCACCAAGTTAAAATATAGAACAAAGAGCTATCCACAATTATACAAAAATAATTGGATTCTCAGCAAATCTTAGGGTGTGAAGTGTTTTTAGATATATAACTTGAAATAAACTTGATTACAATCTAGCTAAGTTGAAGGTCCATTTTTTTCAGAGTGCAAACATACATAAATAAGGCAAAAATTTACTATTATTATTATGCATTAACTAAAAAAATGGGGAGGAGAAAGGTCACAATTCCACAATAAATCAATCATTAAAGCTGAAATATAATATAAAACAGATTAGCACATACAAAAATAAATTTCTTTATATTTACTTTAGTGTTGCATGGACATATTTCAAGTAAGGGTGTATATATATATATATATATTAAATGGATATCACCAATACTCATCAGTTTTCAACCTTTCATGC
Source organism: Araneus ventricosus (assembly GCA_013235015.1). Classification (NCBI taxonomy): domain Eukaryota; kingdom Metazoa; phylum Arthropoda; class Arachnida; order Araneae; family Araneidae; genus Araneus; species Araneus ventricosus. The sequence continues at coordinate 178,658 of BGPR01001350.1, read as the reverse complement.
TAAACTTTTAGAAAAATGTGAAATATTTCAACATGTGCAAAAAAAAAAAAAAACAGTAGTCAGTGTTTAGTTAATGAACTTTATTAAAAAAGATGGGGATAAAAAGAACGAGAACTATTATACTGACTTATTATTATTATTTCAGCACACTGCTTCATACCAGCATGAGAAAAGTCATTACTTTATAAAAACTTCTTTGTAATGACCAATACGATGGGATTTTACAGATTTTAGTAATGCATTGACATTGATCCCATCACACCTCGAATCGGGAGGATTTCCTGAGAGTTATTTCAGTATAGCTTGGCATTCACAAAACAAAGGGGATGGAAATGATGATCACTTGTTAAACAGTATGAAGTGTAGGTAGTTTTATTTTCTTTTTATTACTAATAAAGTGCAATTTGAACTACTACTTTTCCAACTGAAAAGTTAAAAACATGAATCAGAGCAGATCCTTTTCTTTTTTTGACAGAAGTTCATTTTGCTTAGTTTCAGCATGATTATAAAAGTAACAATTTATGAATTTAAGTGATTATATTCAGATGAAAATGTTCATCAGGCAAATGCAATTCACAATGAACCAGTAGTTGCTATATAACTGACTACATTAGTGCAATTATTCTCATGAAAACTATACATATATTGATAAGGTGTGCTAATTGGCTGTAAACATTAGATGTAAATTTTAAATTCCACTTCATGTAAAATAGATTTAGCTCGACTTTTTAAAAATAAGAAAACAAAAGGATCTATGCAGTTAAAACACAATAACAGAAACATAAAATAATTTCCTTTTATATTAGTTTTGGTTTTAGTTGGATTAAAATCCCATTCCAAAACATTGGGATGAACTTCGTAATTTGAATCAAAATGTCAAAACTCGGAGCTTCTCTCCTGAATTCCACACCATGCTGGGAGAAAGATTTAACATGCAGAAGGTTTGCATACATGGTGAAATTGAAACATGAATCCATGACCAGTTCCAAATTTGAGATTGTGCCAACAGACCATAATCTTAACCAGTAGGTATGAAAATAATTTCTTGTTGCTAAGTGGCAGTTTATTTCAACAAAGAAGAAGACTTTTAAACATATAAATAGGCC
>BGPR01001350.1:123764-177542 GCA_013235015.1 Araneus ventricosus | reverse complement strand
CAGTTTATTTCAACAAAGAAGAAGACTTTTAAACATATAAATAGGCCCTAAGGGAAACACAAAAAACAGCAAAACTTTAGCAGATTTTATTAAACTGTTTTTTAAAAAGTAGCTATTTTAGTATTACATTTTTATAAGGTAGTTGAAAATATATCACTGCACTTTCAAACAAATTAAATGACTTATTAATATTAATTTATAAAATACTATTTTGCAAAGTTTTTTATAATGAATGGTTCTTATAATTAAATAGGGGAGACTTGGGCTGTTTGTCCCACTTTTGAAAAAACTATTTCTCATTTAAAAAAAACAAAATAAGACACAATTCTAGTTTTTTTTTACCATTTTATAACTCACATTATGGGACATATTTCTACACTATTATAATTTATTTAAAATAACATTTTTTATAAAGATTTTCCCTAGTAAAAACTGGGTCAAACATCCCCACTTCAGGGAGGTTTGATTCACCTATTAAAAACAAAATAAAATGTGGTTTAAAAATTAATAATGAAATATTAACTACTTAATTAACTATTCCTCTTTATAGCATGTAATTCATAATTAGTTTATCTCGTTATTCAGTGAAAGTTTTGATAATCACAAAAGTCAATTTTAATTTTCTAAACGACTCTTTCAGTTCCACCACTTGTCATCAGATGTGGCAGTCTTCAGAAGATTGCAGTTGCATCTTCAACACTTGGATAAATAAAATTATAACTTGTTGAATCCTTTAAATAATCATCCTTTTCTATCTTCGTTATCCGTTCAATGTAATGCACAAGAGTAGTTTTTGTGGCAATCTTAACGAAGACAAAAATTTCCAATTTCAATCTTACTTTACCTTTTATGATTATTGGGGATATCTTTCTTCCTTTATTTTATTCTGAGTTATAGAAGAATGGCATCAAAACACATAAAAGGCATTGTTTATTATATTCATCATTTTTTTTCATTAAATATACTGAAGTGTTAATGAGATACAGGAATGAAGAGATATTTAGAAATCACAATAATACATGCTAATGTAACAGTTTTTCCTTTCATTGTTAAAGATTTGATAATATAATGATTGCCTAATAATATCTAAGGAATAATAAAATAAATAATAGCATTCATGAACAGTGCATATTGTTTTGATCAAAATTTTATATGACCATTTTAGGCACAGAATTTTCAAACCATGGTAGAAATCTTGCAAACATAGAAATTATTAATTAAATTAATCTTAAAATTAAGATAGAAATATGTAATGTGAGATTTAATCAAAAATGCATGTAACGTGTAAAGTTTGAATAAAAAGAAATTGAAAAAGGTCAATTTAGAAATTTTGCAAATTACTCAATTTAAATTTCTAGATAATGTTTGACAATCGGAAAATAAACTTTATATTAAACATGCTAGCTCATGATTATAAAATGGGGAGACCCATTTATGACCTAGGCCAAAACTTTTTTTCTGTGGTTCAAACATCCTTTTGCAGCCATTTTATAAAAGACGCAAAAAAGCACATATTAATACCTATTACCATTTCTAATTAAGTGGATAGTCTTTCAAAACATCAATTAAGGTAGACTTATAAACCGAAATATTTTGGTACATTTAACATACAACTAGCACAGGTGAATGAAAAACCTTTTTTTCTAAGCAAGAAATATGAAACAGGGCATAGCTTTCTCCGTTTTCTCAGCAAATGACTCAAAACTTCAGTATGGTATGCAGTTGATGATTATTAAGCTGCCATCTGGTATTTAACTTTCAAATCAGTTTTTAAAAAAATTAAAGGGGATGGGTCAAGCATCCATAGAGAGTTGGTTTTATTATTAGTCTCATTGAACAGAGAAAGGTTGACATTGAAGATTGCAAAAAGAATTTTAGAATTTGTAATTACGGTTTAGTCATAGTTGAGTTGCAAAGTTGGTGAAAATCACGAAGAATTTTACATAGATAGAATCACATAGTCACACAAGACTAATAGTCACTATAGGCTATAGAGTTAATAGTTACATAGAGCTACTTTAGTCGCAGTTGAGTAAGGCAAGTAAGTCTACGTCCCTCAATCCCAGCGGCCGTTTTGCAGAGATCGATTTTTTCCCCCCCTTCACATGATGATATAATGTCATGCAAATACTTAAAAAAGATTTTCAATTATTTTTAAATCATTAAATATATATAGAAAGCCCCTTTTCCTTTTGTTAAAAGTTTCAGTGTGATATAATTCCGTCAACTGATAAACAGGACTCTAAGTGCAAATCAACATTATACCTTGTTTCTAATAAAAACACATACTATAAATTATTATCACTATTTTTTCTCAACCAAATGTAATTATTTTACACTTATTTTCACTGCCCATTTTTAAAAGCATACTAATGATTTTCAAGAAGTGAACTCCTCCTTTATTTTCTGATTACCTAATTTAAAAATGCCACCGAGACTCATTTGACTTTTTAAACAACCAAATAAATTTCAATCGATAATTGCTTACAATTTTTAATTTCCCTAAAAGTCCCTTCCTTTGCTATTTTAACTGAGTGCCAAAATAATTCTAAATGTAAAGATTAATTCATCAAAATAAACAAAACAAGAGAGTGGCAAAAATATTTATTTACAAACAACACAGTCTACCTCGTTCAACTGATAAAGTGTCACTGCTCAATATCACTCTGGTACTTTTCAATGAATTCTTTTCTTTTGGCTTTTCCTCGAAGAATCGCTTCTTTAAAAAGTTTGCAGTAGAGTTCTATTGCTCGAGGCGTATCATCATTACCCGGCACAGGATAAGTTATGTAATTGGGGAAACAGTTTGTGTCGACGATGCCCACAGAAGGTATGAGCAGTTTGTTGCACTCAATCACTGCTGTGTGGGTTTCAAACACACTGTCCAAAGTGTTGAGGAAAATAGCGAGATCCGGTAAACGAGTCATCATGCCAAACCGATTAGGATCCGTGAAGGTCCCCAGTCTCCACTCTCTGGTGTGAGAGTATTCTTCACATTCTAAAGCAGTTTTCTCAATCAAATAAGCATTCTGAAACATGTTTAACAAGACTATAATGCAAGTTTTTATAAATACAGTAATTAAACTGCACAACAAGCTGAGAGAACAGGGAATGAATGAACCTTTTGATTACTAACATTACCATTATATTAATCAGACATGACACAGGCTTGGAACAAAAAAAGCTGAATTTCATAAATAGTGAATCATGTCAAACATAAATACCGAAAAGTAAAATAAGTGTAATTAATCTAACAAAATAAATAAATTTATATAAAAAGCACTTAAATATTAAAAATATTGTAGAATTATTATATAATAAAAAATTAAGAATGATAAAATCCGGTGCCGAAAAAGCGGAAATCTGTGTTTCCGCGGAAATGTGTCATGTCTGATTAATTAATTAATAATAAGAAATAAAGCATAATGAATAGTGGTGATTCATGTACATGCACTGGGAAACTGTAGTGCTTCAAACTTTTTTTAGAGTATAAATTTAATGAATAATTTATTTAATTTTGCACATTATGTTTAAATCTATTACCAATGTGATGTTATTTTTCTTCCAGCACTTTCAATCTTCAAGGGAAGCGAAGGAAAGATGGTATACATCTCTTTTTAGAGGTTAGAAATGTCTCAAAGGACAGCATTTTGCTTCCATCATAATATCCTTCTATTACACATGCACAATTTTTTCTATCATACAGGTTGAATGGACTGTTGAAAAGTGCAGTTCCAGATATGTTAGAAATGGGGGCTTAGAATTTTTTCATCACAGAAAATTTTCTCAAGAGTCCAAAATTTGAAAATAAGAAAATGAACAACAATTAAACATAGCTATAAAATTAATTCAAAAAATATTGTTATATAAACTATGTCTTGTAAATAAAAACAAAAAATAAATTCCCTACATTTATTTTTGTTTTAACCTTACATTTCATAATATTTTTGTTATTCTGCAGCAGTTCTGCAAATCTTTACAAACAAGAGCAAGGAATGCAAGAAATACAATTTAGAAAATTTATTTTAAATTTTCAAGTAAAAATTTCTTTCTACGTTAAGTTGGAAATCAAATTATTAATTTTATTCAAAATTCTTTAAAAAAGAATTTATGTAAAAATTCAATTTATGGAGATACGCATCACAGTATAATGTAGCATTATAAGTTACAGCCACTACAGATAGGGATATAAAAGAAAGTACAGCGGAGCACCGTTTATACGATTTTTTGAATGGTCCTGGCAAAATCCAATGCATATTAACATTAAATAATTTCACTTACACTTTTTTCTGAAGTCGTAAATTTCATTTATAAGTTTTTTTCAAGAACTCAAGAAGAAAGAAAATGAGCATTTCAAGCTCAGATTCCCACCCACTGATTGTCCAGTCTTAGAAAAGGCATGCGACCTTGACCAAAACCTGCGCAGTTGAACAAAAGCCGTACCTCTGAGGAATGTGAACATCCCACTTTCTACAGATAACGGCTGTTTTTGTGCTCTCCCCAGGCCCAGCAGGGTCTTTCCTGTCAGCTTTCAGTGTCTGGATTTTATCGTTCACTAGCGGTTCACGGTGACTTCGCGTAATAGAAAATCTCTGTTGTTGAAGGAAAAAATGTGCATTAAAAAAAAAATGAATGAAAACCAACATTTAAAAAGAGTGGATCTTGCCAAAGAATTAGGTTTACCAGTTTCAACTTTAAACACGCTAATTTATAAGCATAAGATCATCGAGGAAAGCCATCATCAAAGTGGATCTAGTGCTTAAAAAAAACTTCAACTCCAAAGCGGAAAATTCGCTGATGTAGAAAAAGTGATTTTACAGTGGTTTAATCAGTGTCGTAGTGTAAAAATTCCCATCAGTGGTACTTTGCGTACGGAGAAAGCACAAGAAGAAGCTGAATGTGGATCATTTTCTTCAGGATGTCTTCACAAATTTAAATTAAGACACAACATAACAGGCAAAACTGTAAGTGGAGAGTCTGGAGATGTTGATTGCAAAACAGTGGATGATTGGATTCAAAACCAATTGCTAGATCTGATAAAAGGATATGAACAAAAAAGATTTTCAACGTAGATGAAACAGGTTTGTTTTATAATCTTCTGCCATCTAAAACTCTTGCTATCAAATCGGATACGTGTCATGGTGGAAAAAAGAGTAAAGTGCGATTGACAGTGTTATTGTGTGCCAATGCATATGGATCTGAAAAATTACCTCCTTTGATTATTGGCAAATCAAAAAAGCCCCGCTGCTTCAAATATGTGAAAACATTACCAACAAAGTACCTAAGCAATAAAAAATCATGGATGACCATGTCTTTCTTTACCGATGCAAAAACAGAAACGGAGAATCATTTTATTCATTGATGAGTGTCCAGTTCATCCACCCGATACAGACTTGCTAAGAAACATAACTATCAAGTTCTTACCTGCAAATTGCAGCCACTGGATTTAGGAGTAATAAAATTCCTAAAACAACATTATCGAAAACTTTTGGTGAAAACAGCTATCGCCAGTTTAGACCACGGGAATACAAAAATATGAAAATTGACGTCTTGCAAGCTATGAATTTCATAATGATGGCTTGGCAAAATGTTTTACAGAATACGATAAAAAACTGCTTCGCCCTTGGAGGATTCTTGACTCTAGTGGATGTCAATCCTACTGAAAACATTGAATCTGATCATTTTGTTCCACAAGAAAACTGGTCAAGTTTAAGTGACGTTACTGCGCTTGAAGAATTTGTGCAATATGATTCAGAACTTGCAACATGTTCTCTTCTAACAATTGATGAAATTATCGCAAATGAGGAACCTAGCAGTGACGAAGAGGATAATTGAGCTGAAAAGCCTATGCCAAGTTTTCAACAAGCTTCAGCGGGTTTTAAAACCATGCAAGAATACCTCATTAGCAGTGATTTAAATGATAAAGTTAAGATGGCACTTTTAACTGTGCACATTGAACTTTTTTCTGTGCATTCCAAAAAAGCCCTACAACCTAAAATAACAAAATACATTTTGTAAATGCTGAATGAATATGAATAGCAGTTGTAGTTGTACATTAAATACAGAATAAAAAGTTTTGTAATACCTCTTGTATTTCATTTTCATGTCATATTTTAATTTACTTCTGACTTTTTATTGTTGGCTATTATGAAATTGTTTGTACCTTTGTGAATTTCGTTTATACATTTTTTCATTTATATGTTTTTTTCCCTCAGTCCCTTGAAAAATGTATAAATGGTACTTTACTGTATTTCACAAACTGCAGAAGTAAAAATGTTAAACATTTCAACATGGTTTGTTTTGAAATTTTTAAAATAATTTTTTAAAAATCAATTTCCATAATTTAAGAGCTAATGTGTACTCTCAGAATCTAATACTCAGAAATGTCCCTGTGTGTTTTCCAATTTTGTACCAAGATTTCAAAGTGACAGAATACCGTACCAAGATTTCAAAGTGACAGAATACCATCACTGACAACAAAAATATTTAGAGACTGAAAAAGTTTGATTCCAATTCAGATTAGGTTAAAACAAATACAAATGAATAACATTATAGTAAAGAAAATGACATAGAGTTAAAATGAGCATGTATCATTCTGTAACGATAAAAAAGGGATAAGTTCCCTGATAATAAAGACATCCATCTTTTGGTTGGGATCCCACATGCAAAGTTGAAAAGCTATATATCAACACATGGTACTTTTCCATTAGCCGGGCGCAAATGTCACCAAAATTTGGCAGAATTCTACATTATTTGGCGATTTTTCGCTTGCGCCTGGCTAAAATGATGTCACCAATTGTGAACCAAATGCGAGTGAAGTCGCTGGGCGCAAATGTCGCCAACTGAGAGCCAAGTCGGCGGGTGCAAATGTCGCCAAAATGTGGCAGAATTCTGCATTATTTGGCGATTTTTCGCTTGCGCCCGGTTAACAGAAAAGAACCCAAAACATATTGCAAATAGAATTAATAAAAGAATTCAAATTTAATGCATTATTAATATGTGATATGATTTCACTGGATAAAGCAGCATATATTAAAAGATTCTATAATATAGCAACAAAATGTGAAACTTGAAAAACAATAAAAATTATGATTATAATCTTAAAAATGAAATAAATTGTTTCTGATATTGGAAAAGTTTACCTGATGGTTATATTCAATTAAAAACTTATGCATTTGGATTCCTGTTAATTTGCAAAACAACATATTTTTGAAAACAGACATTTTTGAAAATGATAATAACGTCATATTCATCAAATTTTGACAAATTTTCTTAAGAAATTCAACAACAGAGAACTCATTAGAAACTATAGATTGTTCTTATTTTTTTCATAAAGCATACATTTTAATTTTATTATTCATACAAGTCAAATATACTATAAAAAATTTGAAATCACAGCGTGCTGTTTGATGAAAGAAAACTAATAATTCATTTGTAAGAACGGTACTTTTCCGTTAGCTGGGCGCAAATGTCGCCAATTGCAAGCCAAGTCGGCGAGCGCAAATGTCGCCAATTGCGCTCGCAAAGTCGGCGGGTGCAAATGTCGCGGAATTCTGCATTATTTGGCGATTTTTCGCTTGCGCCCGGCTAAAATGATGTCGCCAATTGTGAACCAAATGTGAGCCAAGTTGGCGGGAGCAAATGTCACCAATTGCTAGCGAAGTCGGCGGATGCAAATGTCGCCAAAATTTGGCAGAATTCTACATTATTTGGCGATTTTTCGCTTGCGCCCGGCTAATGGAAAAGTACCGTAAGAACATTTAAAATCACTTATTTTTTATTTTAATAATTATAATTATGGCTATTGTACCATTGACAATAAATAAATGAAAAATAAATTAATTGCAGTGCATTCATTTATTATAGTACCTTTAAGTAAAACAGAAATAAACTCCCTTTAATAACAACAACAAAAAAAAGGGCCCAATTTTAAAAAAAGCTCAAGTATTATTCCATAAGTATTATTTTGGTAAATATAATTTTAAAAATGGCTCTTCACACAAAAAAAAAAGGTTGCCGACACATGCTCTAGGATAAATGACCAAAAGTAAACTTTATCTCCATTATAAAAAAGAAAGTGCAACTCTTTTACTTAAATAAAAGCATGCCTTAAAATTTTTTTTCTATAAATAGCTTTACCTGCTTATATCTTGCAACAAATAAGATGATGCCTCCCCGAAACGCAATGTGTGCTGTGAAATTGAGGGCCTCTCTCAACAGCTCTGCCGTCTGGTCCAGATCAAAGATCAGGGTTCCCAGGCGAGATCCCAGAATGAACTGCTTCATGTGCTCGTTCAGCGTTCCCATGGTGTGCCCATAGTGCACTCGGGCATTGAAGAGATCCTCGACAGTGAAGAGCTTGCTAACTTGAAAAAAATCAGGATGACGTAAGGGTTCAGGCATTTCCAGGGTAGCGGATATTTCTTCTGAAAGAAAGAAATAGGCAATTGCTTGCACATCATGCATTATTACTTTCTCGTATACAAAGAGAAAGTATTGTAATCGTTAAAAATATCAAACTCGAGATTTTGACGAATCTCTATGTCTTAGACCTCCCCGAGTTCGAAAAACACAATTTTGGAATTATGTCTGTCTGTGAACATGATAACTTGAAAACTATTAGAGCTACAGGGATGAAATTTGGTATGTGATCTTTACACATAATTTGTAGGTTTCTATCAAATTTTGGACAAAATCCGTCTATGGGATGTCTGTCAGAGTTCATGTGAACAGTATAACATAAAAACTTGAATAGCTAGATGGATAAAAGTTGGTACACAGTTTTATAATCAGGAATGTAGGTCCATATCAAATTTTGGGCCAAATCCGTCCAAGGGTTGATTGACTATCTGTATAATCGCATACTTCTGAATGCCAGAACTCCTAAATACAACCACTTAGATAAATAAAATTTGTTATGCGATCTTCTAACCCTAATGGTAGATCTGTGTCCAATTTTCATTTTAATCAGTTAAAAAAAAGGAGTTTAAATTGCATATTAGATTTTCTTTATCAAACAAGGTCAAATTGCGTATTGGTGCTAAAAGTGACCTTCGAAATCACGGTACTATTAATATCCTCCCTTCGACACTTTTGGATAGTCGTGGCATTCTGGGTTCAAGAAGCTTCATAATTTTTATTCACATGAGGGGAGGGGAAAAGACACTTTTTTGATAAGTATACGAGAACGTTTAGGGGAGACCACTCCTGCTGTTTTTTTTGTCAGCTTTAGAAGGCCTTTCTTTTACCTTGGTAGACTTCAAGGGGACAAGACAATCAATAGGCTTATAGTGTAGTTACATAAAATATTTCATTTTTTTTTTATTTGAGGGATACAATAAAGAAGTTCATATGAAGCATTGTAAAGCAATTACTAAATGTCTTTCAATGCTACAGCAGGGTGGCCATTATTTTTGCTGTTTCAGTTTCCCTGACTTTTCCAGGTTTTATAAAAAATTTCCCTGACTCTTTTCGGAGGTAGCCCATCAACCAGGGTTGTCGATTTTTTTGATTTTTTTCAAAAAAATCGATTTATTTGATTTAAATCGGATTTTTTTGATTTAAATCAAGATTTTTTTGATTTTAATGATTTTTTTTATACTATATATATATTTTTTATTATTTAACATTTGTATATTAGACCATGAGCATTACAGTCATAGAATTATATATATAACAACATACCAGTCATTAAGCTCTACTTTATTTTTAAAAAAACAAATTAAAATTTAATTCAAAAATGTAACAACTATTTAAAAAATATTTTTGAACTAAAATATAACAATAATATACTTTTGAGATATAAGACAATTTTATTAAGGAAAAAAGGAACAATATAATAAAAATTGTCATTTCTTGACTATAGATATATTATTGTATGTTAAAATATTATGGAATTTTACACTCAGCTGTTCATTTGTTTCATTACAAACACAAGTTTTGAAGCTTTCTCTACTCCTAATCTGTTTGACCCAAAACATTAAATAAAAACATTTCTAGATAAAATTTTTAAATTCAGGCTTCTGGGTGCATTGAGTCACTATCAGGACTACCTGTGTGCCAAATTTCATGACTGTAAGTGTGATAGATTCATCTGGACATTGCGCACAAGCTCACAAACATTGTCTTTTATAAGTATAGATCATAGTTTAAAATGCACTATGTAGATGTTTGTATATCTTTTGGAGCATTTATATGCATTACTTAATTATTTTACATTTGAACATTATTGCAATATAAAAACTTTGTTGTCCCCAACACTATTTAGTTAGTTATTAAAATGAAACTCACTGCATTTTACTATGTTCTTTCTTTGTGAACATGATCCTAATATAAATACATGAAAATAATAGTTTTAGGATACGGCTAATAGTACTCCTTTTAGAATGTATATAGCAGTCTTATGAAATTTTGTTTCAGAATAAGAATTATTAGAGATAAAGTTCGGGAAAATTCCTTGACTCGGAGATAAGAAGTTTTTTAGATCTGGATGTTTAACAATTTTAGCAAAGAACTCGAAAATTTTGCTCCAATATTCTTGAAGTTTTAATTTATAATTTTCTGTAAGATTCAACAATAATTTTCGAGTGTATCAAGGTGGCTGTATCTAAGGGGGTTCTCATGAGGCCCCCCCCCTCCCAGAATGAAGCAAGTTTTTTAAAATACTTTTTTTTGTAGATTCTATGTCTAGACAATAAACTAAACCCATTCATGATGTTTTCCCATCATATTTCAAAAAAATTATTGACTTGCGCTGCAAAGGGTTAAAATCTAATTTGCTTGCATTGTCAAAAATAAAGATATAGAAAGTACTCTAGTTACATCAATTCAATGAAATATTTTTTTTATGTTCAATATATTCTTTCTTTAAATATATAAAAATCACTATTTAAAGATGCATGAACAATTTTATTTCATTAAAGCAGATTAACTTGATATTTAAAATAAAGTGATTTAAATCAGTGATTTTTTTTAAAAAAATCAGTTGATTTAAATCAGTGATTTTAATCAACTGATTTAAATCACCGCAACCCTGCCATCAACTATAGAAAAAATCACCTGCACATTGGCCATACTAAGTATTCATTCAAGTCAATATGGTTTGAATAAAAAAGCAAAATGCTTGAAAAAAGTACATTTATTTAAAACTTTTAAACAATAAACCATAAAATAACTAATGCATCTTTACAATGAACAATTCTACTGTACCGAATTTTCCAGGTTTTTTTCGATTAAAAATATAAACTTAAAATATCTTTAGGACGATCAAAATCTCAATAAAAATATACGTTGCAAAATAAAACATAAAAAGGAGGAGAAAAAAAAATGTAAGAAAACGATTTTTTACTGATGTTTATAAATTAAAACACAGAAGCATAATATTCTGTCACACGAATGGAATCAAATAGTTTGCAAAAGAAAAAAAGCAACTTTTTATTCCAACCAACTTTCTTCAATACGGCTCAAACTGGACAATATATAGAGAAAAATAAATAAAATAAAGCATCAAAGACAAAAAAAGAGAGAAAAAATAAAATTCGCGAAAATGGGGAAAAAACCTGATTTTACCTTTTAAAATTAAATAAATAAAAATCTAATTTGAATTTTTTTTTTAAAACATTACTGCAGCGTCAGCTCTCCTCTTGTGCTAATCCATCACTTTGCTAAATTCGATCTCATATGTCAAAGATCTGGGCGTGCGTAAAGAACGGAAGGAAAAAAAAAAAAAATCCGAACATGCATACATAATACTAAAAAAAAATTATTCTTTTATATGTATGAGTAACGGCTATCGCATACTTTGAAGATCCTATAATTTATCAAAATGATCAGTAATCATAATGTTTCCCAACACTCAGAGAAAAAAAAATACACAAAATAAACAAACAAAAAAATGCAGAAAGAAAATATTAGCACTAATTTCAAATACTTCATAATTCAAAGAAAAGATCTCCAGAAATGGAAAAACAAACTAATTCTGGTATAACTCCTATTTGATATTAAATCATCATAAAAGCAAGCAGTAGTGTGGATGCTAACTTATAGACAGATAAAGAGAAATTTACGATCTCGTAAGCTATCTGAATCTCTTGGACATATAGCCACATCTCGATTCTTCTTCCACATCTGAGTGTGATTATACTATAGATTTTCATCTCAAGAAGTATCATCTAATTTAACTACCAAAAGGAACGTGACTCTGTTCATATAGTCGAGTCAACGAAGGTCCAAAATGGGGATGAAAAAACATTAACTCATATAGTTTTGAAAATTGGTACACATGTTCGTGAGGGGCTTATTATGAATATACTAAAAGTCCCCCGTTCCTGGAGGGGGAGTTCGCGTCACCATCTTGGATTTCATCTCTTCTTTTTTAGTTTTTCCTGAATATCTCTAAAAATATTCAGTTTTCAAATTACAATTGATTTAACAAATGAAAGAGCATAAAATTCCCTACAAAATATACTTTCATTTTTCTCCCAGCTTTGATAGTTTCCCAGATAATGGGTCTCAAAAGTTGCCACCATCTTGGATTTTATCCCCCTTTTTTTAGTTTTTTTTTTTAATATCTCGAAAACTATTTGATTTTCAAATTACATTAAATACAACAAATTAATGATTGTAAAATTCCCAACCAATGCATGCATTTATTTATTTTCTAGCTTTAATAGTTTCAGTGATATTTAAGAAAAACTAAAAAGGGGGGGGGGGATAAAATCCAAGATGGTTGCAAATTTTGAAATTTGATTCCATTATCTCGGAAACTATTAAAACTAAAACAAAAATAAAAGCATCCATTTGTAGGGAAATTTGCACTCTTTAATTTGCTGATTACATGTTATTTAAAAATTGAATAGATTTCGAGATATTCAAGAGAAACAAAAAAAGGGAGATGAAATCCAAGATAGCGACAATTTTGAGACCCATTACCTGCGAAACTATTAAAGCTGGCAGAAAAATAAAAGTATATATTTGAAAGGAATTTCATGCTTTTTAATTTGTTGAATCAATTAAGATTTGAAAATTGAATACTTTTCGAGTTATTCAGAAAAACTAAAAAAGGGGGAATGAAATCCAAGATGGCGATAACATTTGAGACCCATTATCTGGAAAACAATTAAAGCTAGAAGAAAAATATAAGCATGTATTTGTAGGGATTTTTACGCTCTTTAATTTGTTAAATCAGTTGTAATTTGAAAACTCAATATTTTCGAGATATTCCGGAAAAACTAAAAAAGGGGGATGAAATCCAAGATGGCGCCATGAGCTTCCCCCCCCAGGACCGGAGACTTTTAGTATGTTTATCAGAAGCCCTAACGAACATGTGTACCAATTTTCAAAACTATATGATTTAATGTTTTTTTCAAACACTTCGTTGACTGGACTAATAGCCGAAATTTCGGTCCCTCGAAAATTTAAATGTAAACACCTCGCCCCCTGGCGAGGTGTTTACATGAACACAAATGGCATTCGTTTTTGACTGTCAGTAAATGACCGATTTTCATTGGTTGCCAACCGTGTTTCATTCTATTTATAAAAAAAGATCAGCGAATTGTCGCCTGCAATAAGAATTATCAAAATAAAAAAAAATCCAGGTTTAGAATAAATTTCCGACTTTTCCCTGCCTCCCGAAATTCCCTGACTATTCTCGGTTTTCCAGTCGGGTGGCCACCCTGTACAGTCTAGATGGTTCTTCCAAAATTTCTATTATAATGAAATCAGTGCAGGGTTTTTTTTTTATGCTTGCCATAAATTCAATCCTCCTTTGTAAGAATATAAACTACCATAAAACATTAATTTACTCAAGAAACATCATAATTTTTTTATAGTTCAGAATGATGAAAATTTTCATTTGAATATAGTTTCACGTGGAAAATTTCATTACAATTCTTTTTAAGCCTTTTTATTTCTCTTATTTCATTCAAAGATAGTCCAAAAGGTGTTCCAAGGTGTGATAAAATATTCTAATGGGTAGTCCAGACGTATTTTGTTTAAAGCACAATTTCAAATTAGTTAATTTCCATAGTCAAAGATAATGCACCTCTTAATATTTTTGTAAACTACTTGAACTAACTTTTCAACTATAAGAAATTTAAAATCTTTTTCTAGCATAGGATTCTGATAAATTTTAAAATGATATGATTGGAGGATTTGAAAAAAGGAGGAAGTAGAGGAGGAATCATTTAATACCCAATTGATACTTTTAGTAATTAGCATAAAGTATAAGTTGCACAAGTATAAAAAAAAAATTATTACATTCTTGCCTTCATCGGAAAGAATCTAACATTATTCTGCATGCTATGCAAACTAGTTTCCTCCCTGCTGCAATTATATGTTTCAAAAATTTAAAAAAAATTGTGATATGATCCAATAAAAGCACTGTGGTTTTCATGTAAAGCTCTATGAAGTAGCATTATGAATTTTATTAATATTATTTTTTTCAACAAAACATATACATGCTTTTTATTTTAACATGAAAACAATACAAACCTGACTTTTTTGGAGCTATAGAACTTAGTGATTGACTGGCATTAGTAAATGACTTTACATTTCGAGAAAATATAAACTGTTGATTTCTAGGCAAACGCATGGCACCTAAAAGAGAAAAATAATATAAGAAAAGCGTTGGAATTTCAATATATACAAAGCGACTGAAAAGCATTTTTGATATTTCAAAAGCCCAATCCATCAACTTGGAGAATACTTTCACTGATTTTGAAGCAAGAATATATATATATATCCTAACAGAATTGTATTGGATTTGTTTTTCAAATTTTTTCATTTTACATCAAGTCTGCATTCTACATATATTCAAAAATATTATCAATGATTTAGAGTGAGACTCTTAATTAATACAGAACAAAGTTATTTAAATGTAGTCAAGTAAACATAATGTTAACATTTCTAAAAAAACCTCATATTTTTCATTAAATAAAACTAGATATTACTATTTATTAAACTTTTGTTTCATGAAGAAAGATAATACACAAAACCTTTTGCATTGTCCAATCTACCTGCACTGTGCAAGCATAAAGTGAATTGTGAATGAAAAAATGTTACATTGTTATTTTTAAACTTTATAGAAATTACATTGTTATCATTATCTTTTAGTTGGTAGACAACATTTCATCCATTATTTAAAAAAAAAAAATGAGACAGAAAGAGTAATAGTAAGGCACATTTAGTTACCAGCAAAACATTAATAAGAGATTAGCAAAAAAATAAATAATTAAATAAAAAAGGTTTATTAAATAGAATTAGAAAATGAATGCTGTTTACAGTGGTGGTGATGGGGGCAATACCAACAAAGCACCCAGGAGTATAGGGGCCCAATAACTAATTTCAAAACCATTAGATAACCATAACCATAAACAACCATGACTAACCTAGGCACACAGAAAACATGAATGATCTGGCAGCCATGATAATTAATTGGGCATTGTGGCTCTTGAATAATAGCCCTTGTTACGAGCGGCACATGCGATGGCCTCTCAGACAGAGGTACGACCCGTCATCGGCGGGAGTTTTTAACCCCCCCCCCACCATTATTATATCCCACCGAGAAGCAAGACTTTGCTTATTTATATGGCAGTTTCTCATCCCTATATTTGAGGTCCCCCTAAAGTGGGAATAAACCATTAGATAAGGACATATATAATAAACCATTAGATAAGGACATATAAAGGAAAAATGCTCTAAATGATGTGAGGAATTATATCTTATATTATTTGATTCAATAAATGCACTGCTAAAACAATTATGAAGTCCAAATTTTAAGTCATATTTAGTAAAATATTCTTGATGCACTAAAATTCCATTCTTCTGCGATTAAAAGAGAAGGAGTTATGAAGCTTCAAATTTCATTATTTTTGGCCTATCAGCAGCCGGCACTTCTTCAAGTTGTGTTTTGATTGGCAGATCTTCCATGAGGGAGGCTCATTGAAATGGCCAAAAATTGTCAAAAGTAGTGATATTCAAAGCTTCATAACTCGGTCAATTTTAGTCACAAAAGAATGGAACTTTTTTTTGTTCAAAATGTTAGTGTGCCAAGAATATTTTACTAAATATGAGAAATAGGACCAAGAGACTAAAACTAATTTAGACATCTTAATATCACTGCCGGCCATTTCACCGTGTGTCTGTAATTTATGTCCCTCGGGGAAGATCCGCTAATCAACAAACAACTTGAGTGGGTGGTGGCCAATGACGGGCAAAAAATAATGCAATTTAAAACTTCAGAACTTGCTCAGTTTTAATCATGGAAGAGTGGAATTTTTTTTGTTTAAAATATTATGGTGTCAAGAATATTTTACTAAATATGGCTTAACCGCTTAACTTACCAGCCCGAGAATACTCGTGCATCGAATTATCGCATCTTTTTATAAATGTTAGCTACAAAAATAAATAAAAATAAGGACAAATAATTTCTTTTGCTTCATGCAATTGTGTAAAGTGTATTAGATCTTTATAAATTATAATAATGTATCATATACTGAATTCTTTTTTATTTCTTTTATTTTTATACATTTTTACAAAAGTAACAGCACAATGATTTTGCACCTTATAAAGTGAAAGGGGTCGAGAAATTGTAGTTACAATGGCAGATTCATTTAGCATTATTGTTATTCGAAACCCTTTGAAACATTTCCTTAATTGTTAAAGAAGTGGTTTTCTTTCATTTGTGTGGCTTTTGTTGATAACAGATCTCCATTAACATGCTTCACCCCTTGTTTTGGAGGGCTCCTATCTTTGACAGATTTTTCTTCAATAAAGGATGTGTTTGCATCCTCTGCAAGTTTATTTTCAATAAAGGATAACGTTTTTGCACAGTCTTCATTAGTATCTCTCCGTTTAATTACTGGCATAGTTGTCGGGACTACATTATCTCTAGAATGCCTGGGTAAATCATCTGTTTTATTTTGTATTTTGAGAAGATTTTTTTTATGTCTTATTCTCTGCTTTTTTGCTGCATTTGCACACAGCTTTTTAGCTGCCTCTTTTGATAGGAGTTTCTTTTTTTTTAATGTAGTTTATTCATTTGTTTTTTTCCTTTTTTATTTCGTCATCTTGGTACGCCCTACAAGATGATCTTAAGTTTTCAACTAATTTTTTTTCAACATGTTCATGCAAAAAAATCTTTTCTTTTTTTTTTGCAAAATATGCCACAGAGGTTTTGCTTCCTGCAAAAATGTGTTACTTAATACTTTGAATGGCACTGAATGTTGGAATGTTCATCCTTGTAGAGCTTGCTGATATAATCTTGATTCTCAGTAGAAGATGAATCAGCTAGTTTCCTAGCCGGTGGAGTAAAGCCGCACTGTTAGCATATTTTCCCAGAATTTTCTTTCCGAAACGGAAGATAGGAAGGTTTCTTTTCTTTGTGTAAAAGCAGAATTTGCGGAAGAAAAAGCAAATTTTTGTAGGGGGGAAAAAATCGGAAATCCGGAAAAACCCCCCCGGAATTTTGAGAAAAAAAAAAGATAAAAAAAAAAATGGAATTTCTAGACAATAACAAAAAAGCGGAAATTCGCCAAAAAGCGGAAGAGTCTCATCCCTAGTATTTGTAAGAATGAATTATACACGAGAATATTTCATGCAATACAATGTTAAATAATTTCTTAAACTTAATGGATTAACCACTTGCCTGATTATCCCGAGTTATCTCGGGTTCGTATATATTGCAGTTAATTATTATCCCGAGAAAACTCGAGCGAAGCAGAATTTGCCAGTACGATTTGTTTCATCACGGTTTTACTCAGCCTGGAGGAAATGAAAGGAAATATTCAGCTTTCATTGGCAGTTTGCCAAGTTTTATTGGTTTCACGGTTCTTTTGGCGGGACTGGTCACGTGTTTCCCTATTGTATAGTATACGTCAGCTTGTGGATTAGTAACGTATAAAGAAGGATAGTTGCTTTGAAAAAAAGTAAAATAATGGTGATGATGCAAGATAGCGAAAGCGATGATTTTTCAGATAGTGATTAGTCAGGTTAACCTCAAGGCATTTTCCAGATGTTATTCCTGCAACTGAAAAAAAAAAATCAAATCCAACGAGACAGTGTACTCTATGCTCCTGTAAAAGAGATTCCAGAGGTAAACCAGTAAGAAAAGAGACCAGATACCAGTGTACAAAATGTCAGGTATCACTTTGTGTTGTCCCTTGTTTCAAAAACTATCATACAAAGACTAATATTTAATTTTTTTCACTTGCCCGAGATAACTCGGGATAGTAAATTAATATTAAAACTAAATGCTTTTACACCTGTAAAAAATTAAAAATTCAACTTAAAACTACCATATTTTGTTTTGTTTCATTTCCTTGTATTTAATAAAAAAATGTGATGATTTTTTGCAATTTTTTTCAAAAAAATGTGTAAGGGAAGTGGTTAAAATATCAATCCTTAATTTGGGAAAAAGCAGCTTAACAGTGTATATAAGTCTCAAACCAAACAATTTCATCTTGCAGTACAGTCATGAAAAATGTATTCAGACACTTGAACGGAAAAAATTGAAATCGGTTATTTTTGGGAATAACTATAACTTTTTGTAGTATCTTAAAAAATGTACTATTAGACATAATTACAGAAAAAAGAAGCTGAATAAATTAAATAATTATACAACTTTTACACCTTTCCTAACCAATAAAGTGAAAACAAATGTCAAAAAAGTATTCGGACAGTAAGAGAAATTGAAGTCTTTTGGCAATAAATCAAAAGAAATGAAATGCTTACTTCCTTTAAGGTATGGTAATCCTTTGATTAATCGGTCCTAACAATGAAAATCGGAAAGTGTTTTGTAACACGAAACATGGGTCGAAGAAACCAGAAATTAGAATTGAAAGTGGAAAATCTATTCGAAAAATAAGTGATATTTTAAAAATAAGTAAATCAACAGTATTTAGTGTAATTTCTAAATACAGGAAAACTAGCTCTGTAGAAAATAAAGCATGGACAGGATGGCCAGCAATTTTCACACCTTGTGAGCAGAGGTGGTTTGTTAAAAAAAATCTCCACCAATTAGAAGATAAATTCGGTTAAATTAATTCTTGAAGCTAGAAAACATTTGGGGAAAATATCTCATCCTGAAACTGTAAGAAACATATTGAGGAATCATGACTTTCATGCTCATTTCAACCGTTTATTAGTAAAGTAAACTAGAAGGAGAGATTGAAATTTGCTAGATGTTATTTAAGAAAACTAAAAGAGTTTTGGGAGGCAGTAATTTTTATTGATGAAAGTAAATTTAATGTTTTTGGTTCAAATGGAAAGCAAAAGGTATGGAGAAGACCTAATACTGAGCTTATAAACTAAGAAATCTTTATGCTACAGTGAAACATGGCAGCGGCAGCCAACTTGTCTGAGGTTGTATGAGCAGCTTCGGAACAGGAAACCTAGAATTAATTGACAGAAAAGTCAACAAATATGGTTACTTAGATATTCTTAAAAGAAATATAAGACAAAGTACTGAAAAAAATGGGAATTTTGGCCAATTTAAAACTCTACCAAGACAATGATCTGAAGCATACGTCCCATATTTGTAGACTATGGGCTCTCTATCATTGTCTGGTAAAATTTAAGAGTCATGAGCGGTCCCTCGCCAAGTTGACAAAAATCACACCAACTCTTGAAACACTCGCTAAAAGTCCGCCATCTTGGATGGCTACGAGATTTGGAAAAAAGCGCCAAACTAGGCAGGAAGAGGAGAGGGAGAAAAACAGACGAAAAGGCACATGCTAAAGAAGTGTACGATAAAATTTAAAAACAAAATTCTAAACGAATAAGAAAAACTTCACAATAATTATTAATGAAAAATATGAAAATTAATATTAATTAAAAATGGAAAATTAAGGTAACTGATTTAGAACAAAGCGATACACGAAGTGACAAAAAATCCGAAAAAGTTACAAAATATAAAAACAGAAACTTCTCAAAATAAGAGAAAATCAGGATAAAATGGAAACAAAAGAAAGGTGAAGATATCGAAATTTAATCAAAATAAGAACGTATCTTATTTTGGCGGCGGCATATTAAGATTACTACATTCAAACCAACTTCCCTTTTGCACAGATCTTTTAATATAATGGACATTCTGACCATACTTTTCACAGCACCAAGTGATTAAATCAAGATTAAGAAATTTAATCAGCTCCATTTTTTTTTATCACACACTGGACAAACATACCCTTTCGCAATGAGGTCCATTTTCATGCAAAAGTCGATCACCTCTCTTTTTGACCCATTCTTCAAATCATAAAGGAAGCTCAAATCATACACACCAATTTTCAATTCGGCTGCGCGGTGATCACCACAAGAAGCTATAAAGTATTTTAGAAAAAAACTTGGTGAAAAATCAAATGGAAACAAAAAGGTTAAGAAAAGGCAACCATAAACACATGAACGCAAGGAGAAAATCAGACAACCGTCAGAGTCAACGGACGACGAGCAAAGAGACGATCGAACTGTTAACAGAATTTTTTTTAAACAGCAGAATATTCAAATTAACGAAGGAGAATCGTTAGCTAATTCAAATTTAGTATCCTTTAAGGGTTAAAATGAAAACTTAGGATTACCACATTATGGGAGAAATCGCCAAAAACATTTCAACCTTGGTGTCGGCATTTTTGTTAAAGGGTTGCAATAAAAGAACTTACGTGCACCACATTTGGCGAGAAACCGCTAGAAAAAAATTCAACTTTGGCGAATGCACATGATTCTTAAGTCTAGCTCATTATAGTCATTAAAACGCCAGCCCAAAGTCCTGACCTTAATCCTAGAGAACATTTATGGTATAAAATACAACAATGTTTGCATGAACATAATATTAAGAGCAAAAATATCCTGACAGAAAAACTAACTGAAGCATGATCCTAATATATGCAAGAAATGAGTCAATTCAATGCCAAGTAGATTGAAAGAAGTAATAAAAAACTAAAATAGTGTTTTCAAGCAGAAAAAATATTTTTTGTTAATTAATTTATAAGTGTCCGAATACTTTCTTGGACTGAAATTCTGCTGTAAAAGTATTATAGCGTTAATTATACTTTAATTTTTAAATTTAAGAAAACTATTTCAGCAGCATATGTATTTTCATACCTCGCAGGATTTAAAGACAAGATTTGTTTTGCAATATATAGTTTTAATATTTTTTTATTTCATGAATAAAGTGTTATTCATCTTGATGTCCGAATACTGGTCATATAATTTCAGATTAGAACAATGAATTTAAATTATATGTTTCCAAACATTATACCTTTCAGTATTCTCCACATTGTAGTCATTGTGATAAACAAAAAATTATACAAAATTTGAAATGTAAACAGCTTTGTTTTAAAAAATATTAGAAATCAGCATGCTGCTAACGGAATCACCGATTTCTGTTTTGTTTATGTTTCTAGACAACTTAATGCTGCCAGATTTCAGATGACTATAATCTGCTTCAAAATGTGCAAAATGTAACCTATCTTAAAATAAGTTTCATTTTGTTCTTTTAATAGAAATAAATAAATTCATTAAAGTATAGTACATTCTAAGAATATGTCTGAAATCCTATGTGCAAGCCAAAAGAAATGTGGATATCTTTTTCAAAAGTTTAGTATTTTTTCCTTAAATGTTGATCTTAACCGTAACTTGAGTTTGTGTTGATGTGATTGTGTTTATTTTTCTTGAACTCAAGGCACACGCCTTAAAATTTATAAATATTTTTTTTTGTTCCTATAATTTTATTATAATATTTTATAGACTTCACTTGCATTGAAACACAACTAATCATGGTGTGATTGCTGTATACATCTGATGATGTGCAAAATCGAATCTCAACTTCATTATAAACAATTTTACTGTGTTTGTCGAATTTTTTCATCTTAATTCATTATATTAATACCAAGATGTGGGCAGTTGGCATCGTTTTCATTCTGTTTCCATCGAGTGAGTTATATTTGTTTCCACTTTAATTACATTATATTCGTTGTTGTTGACTAAATTACTGTGAGCCCCACCCAAACCGTTGGCCATATTTTTTAGAATAACTCTTAATACATTTCTGTGATATGTGACTGCTTGTATACTTTTAAGAAAATTTGCTTCATTTTCAAGCATTTTTAAATTTTATCCTGGATTAAACACAGGAAAAGAGTTTATAGATCTCAAAATGGTGTATAAAATGTTAAATAAACATTGCTAACCAGTAATTTTAATTGGAATTCTGTGTTGTGGTAATGCTCCGTAATTTATTTCAATTATGATTTTTTTATATAGGCCAAAGTTATTATTCCTATTTTTTTTTTAAACATCTAATTCGTTTACCTATGTAATAAGGGGGGCTGGGAGTACAGTAGATCTAGGAACACAATGGACCACCCTTTATTATTATTTTATTTCTGTTTTTGAATGTTTCTTATTTTGGCACATAGATGATAGGCTTGTAATGCTGAAAAATAATAAAAAACTGTGGCTAACTGACAATTAAGCCAGTTTTCAGAGCAACAGGAAATATTTCATAGAGCATGGACTCTGTGCACTATCTCATATAAGAAAGAATACTCATAGCACAGATAATAAAATTTGTCCTCTGAGAAGTCACTTTTAAGGAATTGTGCTATCAACAAAAAATATTTGTTGCAAGGTCGTAAAAAATGTTGGACATTTACTATTGCTGGCATTTTTTTATAAGCTTGTCAGTACTTTTCAGCAAGCATTAAATTATAGCTCCAAATGTCACTCTTTTATTAGTGTAGAAGCCATCAAATTGAGTACTTGTAATCCAAGAATAGTCACCTTATGCTATGAATTTGATGAAAAAATCTATTCCAAAGGTTGCTTGATGCAAATGTTAGCCAATTTTGTACTAATGGGAAGGTAATCATTAGATTTCTAGTCAAGTGTTTTGTATCACTTTATATGTAACTTAATGAATAAGTATGTATGTGTTTCATTTTAAGATTATATTTTTATCTTGTATAACATAGTGATCTACAGCAACACCTCATTTAAGAAATTTGACTGTATTATAACTAATCAAGAATCTAAGAAAACTAAGTGAAGTTTATATGCTACTGTTTCAATTTTGGGTTAATCTGGAATCTACAGTGCCGACTTACTTTGTTCCTCTTAGGATCGCCAACTCTGCTTTCAAGAACAGAGATGAGAGAACATTTGTTTTGGTTGTGCAAGGTTGTTTTTAACGAGTGACATGCGCATAAAAATTAATCTTTTCTTCGGTGTTTTGCACATCATGCTATATTGCGCCTTGTTTCAATTGGACTGTTTTGTTCATCTCTTCGATGTGATTGGTTGATTCATTCAAATTTCAATAAAACTTTCTTTGGAATTCTTCGGTTTGAATATCGGTTCAGTACTGTGTATGTCATTCTGTGTGTTTTATTTTTCAATGAATAAACAAAGCTACGAGTATTCCGCTACGCTGAAAGCGAAGCCACTGATGTTTTTTTTAAGTTAAAAAAATTTTCCCGGTACACGCTTGAAATGCCACAGGCATTGCATGCAGAAATTCTCGTTTTCGGAATTTAAAAAATCCCTGGATTCCTAACATTCAATGAAAAAGCGTAGCTACTAGTTTTCTGTTATGCTGAAAGCTAAGCCGCTGATGTTTTTTTAAGTTAAAAAAATTAACCTGGTACACACTTGAAATGCTGCAGGCATTGTATGCTCAATCTCTCCTTTTCAGGTGACGCATGCACAAAAGAGCATTAAAAAGCACACTGCACATCCAAAACAGTATTTGGTGATGGCAAATGAAATTGTGCCAAGAAAAATTGGCGAGAAACAGGTGCTCATTGTAAACTCCAAGTTTGCCCAATTTTGTTAATCATAGTTACTTATTGTCAGTGGCCTAACTAAAGAGGGGGGGGGGCGGTCTGCCCTAGACAGTACTTCGGAATGGGCTGCAAAATCGGATGTGCAGGAAAACAATTTTATAACTAAGAAGAGTAGTGACACTAGCTCAATCATTATGTACATTAAAAAAACTGACTAATGTAATTAATTCTTATTTTTCGCCTTTTGTTGGTAAATTGCTGATATGAGAAAGGAAGTCTGGTGGTGGTTGCACAATTTCACAACCTATGTCCAGAGATCGAGGGCGTCAAACGATGAATTACATTACTAATAAAATGTTTTCCCCCTTGAATTTATTATTTTTTCAATTTTAAGGTTTATCTGTCCTATACAACTTGTAGAGGAAGGGCAGCATGTTGCAAGTTCGCCCCGGGCGGCAAAAGTTGCAGCTACTCCACCGCTTATTGTAAACACCTTTTCAATCGAATCCAGTATTTTAAATTTGGAGTGGGGTAATTTTATCTTAGATATATCTATTTGTATGAATTAAGCTATAATTTTCTTATAAGTTATGCTATAAATCTGTTTTGTTTGTCTTATGAATTTCAAATTATCTGTTAGTAACTTTAGAAATGGTTTTAATTTATTTAAATGTCCATCCATACTTTATATTTTTTCACAATTATATTTGCGGTTTCTAGTTTTAAAAATTAAAAAGAAATTAAATTTAAAACACCTTTATAACAGTGGCATGCGATGTTCCTAAAACATACTGAAGCAATCGAGTTTTAGTATACATAATAACTACAATATTATTTATTCATACAAACATGTGTAATAGGAGAAAGTTATAGAATTTGGATTAACTGGACAGTTTTTGATGTGCAGTGATAGAGAAATAATTTTAATAAAAAACAAGGACTAATTTTTTTGTAATTTATTTATCTTTAAAACAATATAATTAACCTTTTGTGAAGGGAAAAAATGGCTTATAAGACTGTGCCATCGGTCCAATTAAGGAAACTGGCTGACCAGATTGGACCTCTAATTTCTGTAAACACAATTAAAATATTCTTTAATTCATGCCACCACACAATGTATGAACCCAAGTAGGACATTTTATCCATTGTATCAGTTCTTCCTCCTTTGTTTCCTTGTACACAATGTATGAACCCAAGTAGGACATTTTATCCACTGTATCAGAGTTCTTCCTCTTTTATTTCCTCACATATGATACGAAACTGCATAAATTTAGTTTTTGTTCTTTTTGAACTAGCATGTGAAGTCATAAAAGTCTTATGTTTATCATTATTATTTTGCTTTGGCTTATTCTACTTCAATTTATGAGGACTATTGTTGATTATAACTGCTTTTTGGGTTATTCCTCTAGTTTGACTTAATAGTTCTATTGATTTGAACAGTACAATTTAAGAAATTGTTTGTAATCCAATCTGAACAACTTTTGGACTTCAAACTGTTTTAATAAAATTATTACAGTAAATTGTAGCTAAACAAGTTTCTTGTCGGAGGATATAATAACGTATTTTGTTACTAAATTTACTACTGTTATTTTGTTTTGTTTTAGTCTTTTGTTAAAATATTTAATTGATGATATCTAAATCTAAACACTTGTTCTCTAACTGTAACCACATAGCCCTTTCTTTTAAAAATGATTTCATAACCATATTTACATCATTACAATACACTTTGCCTATTTTACGGGCCCAAATATTAATTTGAATTGCAGTTGTGATGCCAGTCCAATGTAGGTGCCACTCTAAATTCGTAAATTCTCCCCTAATGCTTAATCCCATGATTAAGAAAAAGCTGTAACACAAAAATGCTAATATGAAGAAGCACTAAAATAAAATGCCACACAATTCAGTTAGCACACAACTCTCAAAAATGCAATGCTGCTCCTAAATGAAGAATCATTTGTAAAAAATTTTTATTTTTCTTCTATAAGCGTTAATGTGATGCTCCACACCCACTCTGAGCACGAATGCAATGGAAGTGGCGGGATGAATTATGAATCACTTGCTCACTTTAAATGATCTTTGGTTATATCGCGCAGAAGGTCGACAGGTAAGCTAAGGATGCACGGCCTCACCAAAAATTTATGAGATCTGTGCGAGCAAAGAAGAATATGATCACGAATGCAACAAACTGATCACAGAGCATGACTCGATGAACTATTCACCAAGATGAAGCACAAATCATTTGCGTACTTTAAACACACCATTTTTATATCACACCGAATACTGGCAGGAAAACTAAATTCACTGAAGGGAAGGGTGGTTCAGTGGGAAATGCGTTCTTCTGCCTATCCGTGTCGCCAAAGCAAACACAGTCGTGCTTCTTTTTTGAGAGAAAAGAAATTATAATACACAATTAGACAGCATTTGAGAAAACAGACTGCTTCACTTACTTCGGTTGAATGCTCGCCACTGCTTTATAAAGTATACACTTATTGAGTCTCTCTTAAAAATGGTTTTTTCACTTGAAAATATATTATTCTAAAAGGTTGTTTGGAGTTGAAAAATAAAATACATTTAAATATAGAGAAATGTTTAAAATGATTTTTTTTTAAAAATATGGATCTTAAATTGCTTTAAGTGTGATAAATTTTTAAAAATTTTCAGCCGTTTTGGGCCTGGAATGTTATGTGTGTGACAGCCAAGACAGCAATTATGATAAATGCACCAAAACAATAAAGACATGTGACATTGCTGAAGACAGGTGCCTTTCAGAAGTTAGATGGGGAAGTAAGTATTGTTTTGTTTCTCTAAAATTAACTGTATCTATATATTTATGTTTTCTGAATATCTTTTGCTGTTTTATGTTTATATCTCTAATTAAAGATGAATGTCTGTGTGTGTGTGTCTGTTGGCGATGCACAGAACAGACTGTAGAACATAGAGCTACCAAATTTGGCACAGGTATACTTTGGATGCTAAAGATTAGCACCTAGGGGCTGTTTTTTAAAAATTTTAATTCAAATTTAAATTATTTAAAAATTAAACCAAATTTCATCGTTTTTGGTCAATAACTTCTGAATTAATTGATTGACAAATAAATTTTTTATGTCATTTTAAAGAGCAAAAAATTATCTTTCCAATGATACCAGTTTTATTATTGTAGAAAATTTTATCTATTTTTTATAAATTTTTAAAGTCATCAGAATTTTAAGGTCACTCACTCTTTGCAAGAGTAAAAATTGACGTAGGGGAGGCGGGGTGTAGTAACTGTAATGGCCGCGAGTATCTTCAGAAACAAAATTATTATTGATGTAATCATTTTGGCAGTACATATACTAAAATTGGAATGATACAAAGAAGAAGGATGATATGCAAAATGGTGAAGTGTTCTACATTTTTAACACTGATTTGAGAAATGCACTTAAGCTCCTAGCGTAAAAGAGTTTATTCTAAATCTAAAATTAGCAAAAAAATTCTTTGAAAATCTCCCTAAATATTAAAAATCACGTCATGTAAATTGTAAGCGCTCCAGATCAATTTTATATAAATAATTCCTCTCTTTTCAGCATTCTTTGCCTTGTCCCTAATTTTTTTTTGTTTTTTTTGCCCATACTCCATGACAACTGCTTCAAATGTTCCCCCACACAGATTCGATAGTGCAGCGGTTACCTGTCTTTCTCCCACCATTTCATCTTGGGTTCAAGTCTCGCATGAATTTTGCCTTCGCCAGTGTCAACAAATACTTCGTCATCTTTCCCCCTTTTTTTTTTTGCATACCTGAAAGGAAATATTAGATTTAAATTCTTCCAATGCTCTCATTTAGCTTTTGCTTATTTTATTTAATACTATTTTCTCAGTAATTTTTAAACATTTTTTTTAGTTTTAAAATTATCTCCTCATCTAAATGTTTCTCAAATTTTACAAAATTTTTCTCCACAATGCTATTACAGTGATTAATTAAGTCTAATAAATAGCTTTAGATTAGTAAATTTGGTTTTATTAACTATTATCCAAATGTATGCCTGTTTTAGTTCATTTTTTATCATTTGCTATTATTCGACAATTTGTGTTTTTATAATTTATAGATATTCAATTTCTTAGTGTGTGTTTGTTGTTTTGTTATGCACAGAATAGTTATTCAAGATTTGTTTTTTTTTTCATGCATTTCAATTCAATATTTTTTTTATTTATAAATGGTTTTTATTGACTAGATTTAAATGGCTGTCATTAATTTAGTTTTGTGTTTCATAAAATGTAGTCAATTCTCTCTTTTTTTTTTACAGAAAAAACTTTATTTAGTTATTTTGAGTTTTAATATGTAAATTATTTTTAGCTGAGAAATTTAATTATTGTGCTTCAAATTTTTCATTACTTATTATCTTTTCCATTTTTTAAAGAATCTTTTTACTTATCATTTTTTAACACTTAAATATAAGGGATTAACTTAAAGTTCATTATATGCAAAAACATCCTGTACATTTTTGTTTTGTGTATAAAGAATGAACATTCAGTGATACTAACTAACCTGCTCACTGTTTGTGTTTTGACATTCATTTCTTTGTCCTTATTGCAATTATTGCTTTCAGCTTTCAGAAATTGAAATGTTGAAAATGTCAGCCTTAATTGCCTTATTACTATTAATACAAGACTGACGAACCAGCTGGTCGCCGTAGGTGGCTAGTTTTTAATAATTATACTTTTAACAATTCTTTCAGTGTCTCCAATTGTTTTAGTATAGGTGAATTAAAAAAATTTTTTTTAGTTCTAACCAGGTGCTGAAATTTTTAAAAATATATAAATGAAATATTGTTTATATTTCTAAATGAAATAAAGTGTGATATTAAAAAAAGGGCAAATAAGAATTCTGAGTTTTTATCAAGTTCATTTGATATTTATAATATCCGAAAATTGGATTAATGGACTTCTCAGTTGTGGGTTTCCAAGAATCTGTAGTAAGGAGGACAACTGGATCATTTTTAAGTATGAATTTCTACTAAGGGAATGCAAAGCCTTGTGTGGTTAAAATCTACTTTCTGGAACATCACCTTGCCATTGGCAGTATGGCAAAACGAACAAGCAAGTCAAGTGAATTGTTTACATTTGCAGCCATCTTGAATTTTGACATCCCTTGACAATAGTCAGATTATTGGAGACTGTACCGGGAAGAAGATTTCAACTTCTTGTGTTCCGTATAGAATAAAATTATGCCACCAAATATGAATAGAAAAAAAAAAAAAGATTGCTTTTTTCCAAAAGCATCTCATCTTTATGAAGAACTGCTTTATGGGGTTATCAGAGAAGAATAATGAAATGCTCCCTTCATGGAGTGTCAAAGCTAAAAATAGACAAAGTTTACTTCATGGCCATATAAGAAAAATACTTGAGTCAGCAAGATTCTTCTTCAGTACTAGCTGGCTTCTAGTTAATTTCATAGAACTGAAACTAAAGAGAAAGATTAATATAACTGAAATGTAATCTTTCCATGTGTGAAACTGTCAATTACGCAATTATTATATTTTTTTCATGCATATAATTTTCAACCACTAATAATATTCAATTTTGCTAATATTTTTTTCCATTTTTAAAAATTTTTTTGCATATACTAAATTAAATTTGAAAACTGATGAATGAGGTGGTAACATTTTTGCTCCTCTTAAGGTACACCCTACTGGGATTCGACTGGGAAAAAGCAGTTTTATATATCAAAGACGTGTGCTACAGAACGTCAGTGCAAAGCCTCCATAAGTGCAGTCAGCAATCGTTGCGACAGGATTTGGTACAACGACTGGGAGTGTGTGGAGTGTTGTCATGGGGATCGTTGTAATTATTTTGTAACTGTAAGTATAATATTCTTGAATTTCTGAAAATATGTTTCTTTCTTTGCATCTATTCTTAATTTTGTGTAAGAATTTTCCTCTTTAATATTCATGGAAAACAAATACTGGCAGCTCTTAATAAACTTTATTGAAAGATGAGTCACTTTAAATTCTGGTGTATAAATGATGAAATTATTGAATGCATTCTGTTTAGGTTTTTATTAGGAAATATTGAATTTACCCAAGGTTTTTTAAAAAATATTTTTGTGAAAGGTTGTTTGCTTATTACTGTGTGTAGTTGTTTCACTTAACAATAAAAGTGTTGAATCCTACCCTGATGCTTAAGTTTTAAGTGTATAAAATTGGTTTGATTGAAGCCTGGGATATCTCATGGCTCGGTGCAAGGGCTATGTAGAAGATAAATTTCCTGCACTGTCAACAGATGGCAAGTCATGCATTGCGAAAGGTTAGTGCATATGCCCAAGAGATTTAGGGCATAGAGATTGTATGCTGCTAATGGCACTTCCCATTTGCTCTTAATTTTTGTAATTTTAGCTGAAAATCCTGACTATGAAGATAGATACATGATAAAGTGTTTATGTGCAAGATGCTAATCTAATTCAAATAAATCATTGCTGTTTAAAGTAATCAAACCAAATTTCGTAAGTAAAAAAATTGTGCAGTTAATTTTCCAAATATCTGCAGTGGGGAACTAAATAGGTGGGTGTCCTTTATTAAAAAGATGACCATGTGTATGTGAATAACTATTATTTGACTCGGTAGCAACTTTCCATATATACGGTAGAACCCCGGTAATCAGAAATTCCAGATAATCTGAACACCTTTTATTAATTTTCAGAAAACTTTTTTCTGAAAAATGAAGGAAAAATAACAATTACTAATCATAAACAAAGTTTATGTTTATTCCTAACTTAAAAGAAGTATTTGAAGTGGTCTTCAGGGTTCGTACTCCTCTTGAAATTCCTGAAAAACTCCTGAATTTTGCCTTTTTTCCCCTAAGAGCCCTGAAAGCTCCTGAAAATTGTGTTTTTTTATCCTGATATTCCTTTTTGTCTCCTGAAAAATTACAATCGAAGAGCAAAAGATAAAATTATGATGAAACATAAAAATGACATTTCTATTTTTCCTTATTGATAGAAAGTTGCTTCAATCTGGAATTCTTATTTCTGACATTACTTAGCACCGAAAGAATCTATCGCGCATGTTCCAAGTCACCGCAATTGGGAAAGATGGGAGAATTGATATTTAGTATACTTTTTTGCCAATTTTATAAAAATTGTCCACACTACCCCCTTCTCCCCTACAATTGATTTTTTTTTCATGTTATCTCCTGTCTGAAAAAATCCTTAGAAACTCCTGAATTTTGCTATCATATATACAGTATGAACCCTGGGTCTTTAAGAATGAACACAGCACCTTAATGAGTAGAAACAAACTCGGATATCTTCTTTTTGCCCTCACATTGTTTGCCACTGTATCATGCGAATCGCCGCATGCTCTTTCCGTACATCTTCACAGAGCACCCAGAGTCAATACTCTACTGCGTTTGGTATATCAAGAGTATTTTACTGAATTTCCCGGAATAGGAACAGAAGCCTCAATTAGTTCAGATTTCCAGGTTTCTACTGTAACATGATCCTTCTTATCTGAAATTGTCATAAAGCTAAATTAATAATTGTCATAAGATCTAAAATTTGTGTACTGTGTGGGTGCTGAAGAAAATGACACTTTAACAAACATGGGGCTATGATGTTAGGCCTTGGAGGGGTGGGGAGCCCAGGTTCAAAAGGCTGTTCCATTTAAGAACTGCCATGTATGTGGGCCAGGTGTACATTAAATCAAATGTAGAAGGTCAAACACCCTCTTGGTGCTGTGGTATAAAAATTGGAAAGAGGCTGTCAGATCAAGTGTCTTCATCATCTGAGCACATTTCAGAATTATGAGGTCTACCCAGATGTAGTCTTCGTGTTGTTTCAAAGGGGGGAACTTAATATAACTAAGTTAAACTAAACCAAACCAATTCTGGTTCCTAAACCTGGTGGCAGACTTCTACAACACAAGAATACAAAAGTAAATCCCTCAGTATCACAGTTGTCTGAATTCCATTTATGAATATATTGAAAAGTAGCTCTGGGATTGTTGCATCTGTTTCAATAAATATTTCCATGTAGCTACATTTCTGTTACAGTCCTAATGAAATTTATTCTCTGGATTAGCTTCATATTTTAAATTTCCTTTTTGTTTGTATACGCTAGTGAATATGCAAAATACCATTCAACATTTTTACATTTGTTGTCATCCTGAACATGTAATTGAAAGCTGCCATTTTTAGTTCATAAAGGAAAGTATTTTTAAGCATTGTATGTGTTTTATCAAAAAAAAAAAAAAAATTACAGATTTTTCTTTGAAGAATTCGAGTTAACTGGTTTCCCAAATAAGTAAAATTCCTTTATTTTTTTACTGTAATATGAAGGAAACGTTTCATGATATAAGTTCTTTTTACAGCAATAGTTAAAATAGTGAAAAATATTATTAATATTTTTTTGTTATTTTCTACATCGTATAATAAATTTTATTCATTTTTAAAAAAATCATTTTATCAGTATTACTACAGCCAAACTTTGAGCCGAGTATGTTTTGAAAACAGGTGTTTGCATTGTTGATGCTAGGAAAAGTTACATATTTAGAGATATAACAAAATCATATGCTATTGGATTATCATACTATCTAAATTTTTTTATTTGCCATCTATCGATTGAATTTATTCTTTTGAATTTTTAAAAATCAAATATTAGTTTTTATGAATGCATACATAATTCTGATTTGGAATATGAGGAAATTCTTTTAGCCTTGGATAGCATACAGAAATTATCCTAATGAGGAAAGTGGAGGGAAAATAAAGATAATATTCCACTATTCTAATATGGAATATTTAGTTATCTAATAGCTGTCTATGAATAAGTAATGTAATAAGCTGTCTAATAACAATAGTTTTTAGAGGAATATGTGTGAAAATAATGATTTTTCTTAAATTTTAAATATTCACCCAATAAAGAGTATAATTTTGAGTTTTCAAATGAGAAAATAGGATCTAGCATTCAAGTTTCTTAAAATAATAACTAAGAAATATTGAAATTTTATTTGTGAGATTATTTGTCGGTTGAAGATGACTCCAAAACTCTAAATTATTCAGCCGTATTAAATCATGATTTTTCATATCTTTATTCTATCCATTAAAGTTACTTTCAGGATTCGTCCATAAGTATTGTAGAGGAGGGACAAAAAGTACCTGATCCATCATAAAGCCACAGTGAAAAAGAGGAGAGAAACGTCACTTGCAATTTCCTGGGGAAAACTTAGATGGATTGCATTATTGCATCAGATTTGCAGATACAGTATTCAAATGGGGCTAGCGATGATTTCTGAATCAGAAGTAGAATCAGGAAATCAAAAAGGGCTTAAAAACAGAGCAGCTCAGCTGGAAAAAAGATTTATCACAATACAGTGCACTCCCGATTATCCGGGTTAATCACCGGGAGGGATCGCATGGACAATAGAAAAACACGGATAATCCAAAAACTCCTTTTTATTAAAGAAAAAATCAACAGCAGTACAAAAATATAAAAATGACTTATATTTGCATGCTGTATAACATTAAACTAGGAATTTTCCTTTTAGTGTTTACTGCTTAAAAAAATCTGTAATGCATCTTTGCTTCTGCAGTTTGTTCATCTCTTGTCGTATATCGACACATTTTACGAACCGCAGTAATGTCACCGAAATCAAATCCTCTTTGTCCCGTATAATCTAACAAAGTTTCCACAGATTGTAGAGCAGCAGAATGAGAAATTGTATTTCCCTCATTTAGTACATCTTCTGCATCAGTACTAGCTGATTCTCCATTATCAAGTTTTTGAAGGATTTCTAATTTTTGTTTAACATTTAAAACGTTTTGTTTTCGTTCCACACCACTCATTTTGAGCAGTAAAAAATATCACGCTACTAACTGACGATAAACAAGACGTAAAAACTAAAGAAACGTGCGAAAGTGAAAGAAGACGAAGAAGTTAAAGAATGATATGTCGGGGAGAAGCTTGTTCGTACGAGTATGAGCTAGTAGGAAGTGGATGATTCAGTTCCCGGAAAATTAGGGGTTGAACTGGTAGAGATTGCACGTGGAGGAAGAAAGAAAAAATATATTCTTTAGCCTCTGCCATCACGGCTCACTAGTTTTGCGGAATGAAACTCTCGATTGAACATCAGCATCGATTTTACATGCATGATAAGCGTGAAAATGTTTATCTTTAAATCATTTTTGTGAGTCCGGAATGAGCACAGATAAACCGCAAACCGGATAATCTGCACACGGATAATAGAGAGTATGCTGTACCTATATGCAGTAAAACCTGTCTATAACAATATTGTAGGGACTTGGAAAGTATATTGTTATCGACAGGTTATCGTTATAGACAGTTTGCCAATCTGTGGATCCAATATTTATGTGAGTGCACTTGTATTAATATGCTAACATATTCTATTGCGCTTATTGATTCATCTTACAAATATTCGCTGATATAAAATTATATTTTATAAACGCATAAAATATACAATTTTATATACTGACATAAAATTTTATATTTAAACTTTTTTTAAGAACTTCAAAATGTGAATTTTAGTTTAAAACTGTCATCATTGTCATTTATGGCACCTTTAAATCGCATTGGCTTGCAATCCACCTTATTTTTTTCTACAGCATCTCCAATATCTTTTTTTTTTTTTTTTCATAGAAGTAGCTATTGTCATCTGAAAAATTCTATATTTTTTAGCAGCATCAACGTGCTTTAGTTCGTATCGATTTTCGAAATTATTTGTAACTTTCCTTCAGTGCCGATGCTTTACACTGGACCATCCTAAATTCAAGGTGATAACACATCAAAAGCAAATTTCAAGGAACAAGTGGTCAGTCCGAAGTGCTAAATGCGAATGAACAGGTCTGTGATCACCAGGAGTCCAGGGTTGTCGTTTTTTATTTTTTTTCAAGAAAATCGATTTATTTTTTAAATCGGATTTTTTTTATTTAAGTCGAGATTTTTTTATTTTAATGATTTTCTAAAATCTATAAATATATTTAACATTTGTATATTAGACAATGAGCCCTACAGTCATAGAATTATATATATATATATATAACAATAACAACATACCAGTCATTAAGCTGTACTTTCTTTAAAAAAAACATAAATTTTAAAAAATTAATTCAAACATGTAACAACTATTAAAAAAATATTTGTAAGCATGCGCACACACACACAAACATTGCCTTTTACAAGTATAGATCGTAGTTTAAGAGACTGCACTATGTAGATGTTTGTATTTCTTTTGGAACATTTATATGTATTACTTAATTATCTTACATTTGAACATTATTGCAATATAAACACCCCAAAACTATTTAGTTTTCTCCAATATTAAAATGAAACTCGCTGCATTTTACTATGTTCTTTCTTTGTGATCATGATCCTTTCACAATATTTATTTTATTTTATAAAAAGGAGCATCTCATACTTTGGATTTTATTGTGTTGCTCATTAGAGATTTATTTAAAATCTGATTTGCTTTGTTCTCAATAATAAAGATAGGGAAGTATTCTAGTTACACCAATTCAATGAAATATTTTTGTTTATGTTCTATATATTCTTTGAATATACATTTAAAAATATTTTAAAATCACTATTTAAAGATACATGAACAATTTTATTTCATTACAGCAGATTAAATTGATATTTAAAATAAAGTGATTTAAATCAGTGATTTTTTTTTAAAAAATCAGTTGATTTAAATCGCGATTTAAATCAGTGATTTTAATCAACTGATTTAAATTGCCGCAACCCTGCAGGAGTCAGAGGCAAACAAACATCTATGCACATTCCAATCACTAGCCCACCCGATTCTGCCTGGTACAACAGACTGCGGTTTCTAGCCCCCTCCCACCGATTCCCCAGTTTTCTGAGATTCTTGACCATATTGTGTCATTTTCCAAGGGAAAAAAACCGGGATTGTATTGTATAGCATTACTACTATAATAGCCCAGATCCTCCGGTGACTCTCTGACGTCACCAACAATAAAACTCGAGCCATAGCACTGCGAGACGTTGAACAGCATTATTTCATTGTTCGAGAACCTAAATTTCAGTCATTTTAAATTTAAAAGAGTAATTGTCGTTCTAATTTCAAATTTAATAGCTCTGAAATAGTGAAATATAATTTGCTATTAATCGATATAAAATTTGTCTCGCTATGATCAATAGTTCCCGAGAAATTTTAAATTATATTATTCGTATATTTCAAATTAATTTCCGTTTTTAATAGAAAGTAGTAAATTATGTCAGTGGTATATCCTGCGTGTGATATAGTTTGGACGCAACGATGCATCTCATTATTTATTGCAATCGTGATGATATAACTTGATAATATTTTTTGGCAACGTTTGACAAGCAGAGAAGTACTTTGTTCTGAAACTAGATTTTCTATCTATCTCAATTATATCTACTAGATTTTTTTAGACAAAGAGGTTTTTTGAATAAAGAAATATGTAAATAAAAAAATATATTTCCTGTCATAAAACATATGTTTATTTTATTTGTTTTCAATCAATGTTAAACATTTCTCTTGCATATGTATCTATTTAAAAACGTCAAATTTGACAGAAAATTTCTCGAATGAAGAGGCAATTTGCACCCGTCATACCATGACGGGTGATTTTCTAGTTCTAAAAAAGTAAAATTATCGTTATAGACAGATGTGTTTGAAAAATGATTATTGTTGTAGACAGGTTGAAAATACAATGAGTAAATAGGAATTCATCCGGGACCAAAAGATGTATTGTTATATTCAGATTTATCATTATATACAGGTTTCACCGTATAATTTAAATATTGAATCAATACTTTTCATAAAAAACAAATTTTTAAAAGTGAAATATTGTATTAAGATTATTGTTATGAAAGTATAAAAAATTTACATAATTTTTTTCGTTCTTTCAGCTTGCTGGTGTGAATATCAAACCTCAAGGAATATTTTACATATTAGTCACGATAGCTTGGTTACTAGTGCTGATGAAAGTTCTCTGAAATGTTGTATACACAGATTTTTTAGAAAGTCATTTTATTGTTTCATTTTTGAAATTTTCCTTCTTTTTTCTAAAATGTATTTTATTGTTCTTTTGGACTTGAGGGATAAGTTTTCTCACTCTTTGTGTAATGTTTGTTTTTTTTTAGCATAAAAATGCAGAATGCACCTAATGTTATAATTTTTTAAAAAACTGCATTTGTGTACTATATAGTCCGACTACGGATTCTGAGACTACCTCTTTTGGATGATTTTACACCGGAAAGGGGTGTCAGGAAATGAGTCATATGAGCACA
The DNA here is from genome assembly GCA_013235015.1 of Araneus ventricosus. Classification (NCBI taxonomy): domain Eukaryota; kingdom Metazoa; phylum Arthropoda; class Arachnida; order Araneae; family Araneidae; genus Araneus; species Araneus ventricosus. Next base: position 140,513 of record BGPR01001350.1, on the reverse strand, counting down.
TTTATGGAGTTCTTTTCAAGGATTAAGATTTTATTTCTGGCATATGCTCCAGAACTGAGTTCCTAGCTTTTGCTGGGTTTAAAAATTATTAGTTCAAGAGTATCACAAAAATAAACAGCCTTCGTTTCAAGCTGCCTAAAAAAACAAAAAAATTGCCATCAAGAGACAGGCTAGAAAAATTGCCAATCCAATTCGGTCAAGAGAAAAAGAAAATGGCACCTTCATAGGAAGGCCACCATATTCCTTCTTCATGGAGTTCTTTGTTAGATCACGCTCAGTAAAATGTAAACATCACCCTTCCATTCTTCACTTTCCCCCTATTTTGATGAAAATAACTCCGCCCGGTGCATGCACAAAATCCGTTGCTGTACAATAATTGCCTAATCGTTGTTTCAAATTAATTTTTATTCATTTTATTTATTACTTGGTGAGGATCTGAATTATTCTATTTTGCATTTTTTTCATTTTATATACATTATATATATTATTAGAATGTTTTTTAATAATACTTGTATATATAGAAAATATCTATTTTATCATGAACTTTTCAAAATTTATGCATGTTATTGAATGCATTGTTTTTTGAAAATCATCTTTGATCTGACCATGTTACAAAGTCATTTTCCTGAAGAGTTTTTGTTTATTACTTTATACTTGCATCTCTGATTATGGAGAATTAAAAAAAAATTATTTAATAAAATCATTGCTGACTTACTGAAATTCTTTATGTAAAGAAGTAATGAATGATTTAATTTGTATATCAATATATAAACCAAGAGGTTGTAGTTAGTGCTGTCTAGGGTTGTAATAATTATCACTAATGATTTTTATAAGTTCCCATATTATTTATCCTGCTTTTTTGGCATCTCTCTCTGAATCACTGTTAATAGAAATGAAATTTTTATTTTTCTATTTTACTAATCAGTATTTCTCTCAGAGTGTAAATATTTTTGAAAATATTAGAGCTGTTGTATTTCAAATTTCACAGCTTTCTATCGCAGCACAATATTTTTTCAAATTTTAAGGCTCTTTGAACATTTATGTTGTGCATCAAAAGTTTTTTAAACGTCCTGTTGGGATATTGGTTCGAAAATGATTTGCAGTTTTCTGCAAAGTGTTATTTAACACTTTTATGTTTGTATTTGGAAAGTGTACTTAGTATTCATATCTCCGTCCATTTTTTCTTTCTTTTTTTAAATATTTTGCTATCAAGAATGGGTGTTGCATTCCCTATTTTTTTAAGAGTCTTGTTTATGCTTGTTATATTTACAGATCTGAACATATATTGTATTGTAGAAAATAAACTTTATATTTTTCTTGGTTATATGCATTTTATTATATTAACAATTTACTATCAGTCTATGACCAAAGCGAAATTTTAATTATGAATCATGCAAATTTTTAGGGTTTCCTTGAAGTTCTTTTAATTCTTCTACAAATAACTATATAGAAAAATGATTTTTATACATATTTGCCATAAGGAATTAAGCCCATAATGAGCAAACATGTAAAGCAAAACAAACAAGAAAAAACTTATACTATATAAAATTATTACATTAGAAAGTTTAGTTAAATCTTAAATAATCAAAAAATGACAGAATTTTTTTTGCAAATCATTCGACCAAGTTTTTTTTATCTCTGTTCGTAAAATTATTTTAAAGATGTTGTGGTCTCTGCAGTAGTACGGTTGAGACCTATATGCTAATTTCATTAGTGGTAAATTTTATCTTTCAGGCATTACATGTGACAATTTTTCCAAGTTTGCTGAGACCACTGTTAGGTTTAAGAATTTATCTATATTCAGTTACTATTACAACAATGTATTACAATGATTTTTTTATGTTAGAGTATCCTAAAATATTTTCATTTTTTTATATTGCTGATTTATTTATTGATCGAAAAATAATTCTTTTAACTGGAAGTGATTAATAATGCACTTCCTTTCGTTAACATTTACTAGATTTACAAAATTAAGGCATATATTAACTACATTAATTTAAAAAGGATTTGATGCCCTACCTTCGAATCTGAAATTTTGTAGAAATTTATAAGCTACAAACTTTTTTATTCAATGGGGAAGTGCAAAAATATATAAATTCCACAGAAGAAAAAGGATTATTTGGTGATGTATGTGTAATTTGTTATTAAAATTTTGGGCAAACAAAATAATATGCCATTCCAGGCATAGTAAAATTATTGTGAACAAACAAGCGCTTAAGTGATTCAGCTTGGATATGAGTGCTATTAAAGCACCATTTATATGAAAAAAAAAGATATAACTGCTGCCCATGATTTCTCTCGGTGACCTGTAATTATGTGCATAAATATATATTTTGCTTTGAAGATAATGCAAAACATGATCAACAGTTTAAAATACGGTCAAATTGCTTCAACTCTCTACACTGACAAACTGTTTCATCTGACCATTGAGTTGACATGCGGGAAAATATTCTCTCCACATTTGCATTGTGGGCTGGATTGGCGAATAGTATTCTGATAGCTTTATTAGACATGGCTTCTTATCAGTATACTTTGCTTCTGCAAAAGAATTCTGCCATTTCACTTCCGTAAGAATTTAATATTTTGGTTTTGGTTGGTATTATTTTTCCCTAAATAATGATGCACAAACTGGCTGAAGAGAATCTCCTTGTCGGCAATATCGATGTTTCTTATTTGCAAACGTGCAATAGACAAGCATTGTTTGTATTGGTTAGGTTCGCCGCTCGCCCAGTCTCTCGCGCAGAGTTTAGGAAACGACTAGCGGACGGAATCTTGTGTAGCCAATATTTGAAAAATCGGATATAGTGAACTTCTGGATCAGTTCATTGTAGTGGAGTTTGGCTGTAGTAATACAGTAAAAGCTTAACTAATTGGCATGCTCGGGAAATGCCGATTACCGGATACCTGAAAAGTCCGGATAGTTGAGCATGACGGGAAAAACAGGGCAGGGTAGATTGTAGCTTTTTTTTTTAAAAGATTTTTTCGGCCAAATAATTTGTCATTTTCAAATGTGCATTAAATGCAATTTTTAAGAATACTTCTATATCTTCCATAACATTGTATTTACAAAACATATGAAGATTTTAATTTAACATTGATGATAAAAAAAAGTATGATCTGTAGCCGAATTTTTACCGTAAATACATAGATAGTAAAAATATAAACATATAAAAATAGCCGACGAAACTGAAAAATATTCTACTCAGCAATCATAATAAAACTCTTAAGTGATCATAAACAAATCCCAGATTGAATATGAAAACTTATTATCTTTTTAAAAAATCACGAGGGTTTATTGCACAATAAACGCACCTCCAGTTCTCCCGCACGTGATATTGCGTAATCGGAATCAACATCTGCCGGTATTCGGAGAGTAAATAAATAAAGGAAAAGAAAGAGACTTACCAATCTGGTGTAACCCCCATAAGTTTTTTTTTAAATTTTTTTAACTGGTTCTGTTCCTTTGCCCTTTTATTTTGGGTTCGATTTCGTTTTTAGGTCTCGTTTTTCGACGAAAGGTGAGGACCTTTTATTTATTTTTTTTGGTTCTCACTTTTGCTTTTGAGGGGGGTCTTCAGCCCCATAGCCCCTTCTGGATTTGCCCCTGCTATTGTGCGTTACATTACAAAATTCTTTGGTAACACAGAGCATGTTGATAAATGAAACTTCGAAAAAACACAAAATTACACAGTTGCACTTGAAATAACTGGACAGAAGTAATAACTAAAAGCAATGGGAAAACTGTGAGATGAGGGGGAAAAAATGCATCCCATTAAAAAAATAAGATAAAAAATAGAAATAATGAAAAGAAAAAGATGAAAAAATTGATACAATAATAACAATGAAATAAATAAATTACACTAATACAGAAAAATGGGCCACACAGACGCCTGGTAACACAGTGAAGAGAATTCAATATGCATTTGAGAGCTCTTCCCTTTGGCCGGTGCAACAACTTGCAACTGTGATGCCAAGATCACATCAAATTTCATTTATCTAGCCTGTTGTATGTTTGGGACAGCCAATGAATAGGCAGGCTGACAGATAGTCAACCCAATTACGGATTTGGGCCAAAATTTGTTACACATTTACAATTCTGGTGATAAAATTGTATGCCAAATTACATCCATTTAGTTCATTGCGCTTTGGTGTTATTGCTCTCGCATGTGTGAATACGTATAACGTATTATCGTCGTTCAAGCGGAAGTCATCATCCAAAACTACAGTTTCAAGATGTGGACAGTTTAAACTTAATTAATTTTGAGTCGTTATGATAAATATTATTTTACAGATTTCTAGCATTCATTTCATTTACTGATGATTAAGTAACGCGGTTTCTACATGAAATAATGTAAATTTAATTCGACTGCAGAGGTCACCATCTGAAAGGTTTTTGGACTTCTACCTGAACGATAACGTGCACTTGTTTCTTTTCACTTTGCGGCAAAATTAATCACAAAATGCTCATATTGTGGAAGAATATCAACGAACAAGGTTTTTCAATTCCTCACTATTAGTCACACTCTCCCTATATATATTTATATATCTTGCTCAAATTTTCAATCGTATAAACATCTTTATTCATCCACTCGTTGCCCAATACAATTTTTTTTAAACTTGTGGATGACACTTGATGTTAATACAGTTTTTCAATATAATCTATTAATTAAATTATTAATTAATTAATAAATTAGATCTCAGAAAATCTTTTTCATTTGGTCTAGTCGGTGAGGAACAAAATGGAAACTAACTCAAATAAAATTTTTCTTTGTTGACCTAAGTAGGAATCTGATTGCTAAATTTTTTTTTATATTACTTGTTTCTCTTGAATAAACATTTTAAGATATTTGTTAGTTTTTAGTTAATGCTGGAAGCATAGAATGTACATATTTTCAAGCACATTTCTGTGAAAGCAAACATGACAGTGGCGTAAGCGAGGGTAAGTGATGCCTGATCATAATATCGATTTCCCTCCCCCCGGTACTCAAGACTTACATGTTTAAACGGCGCCTCGGGCAGGATAGCACCTTCAGCGTATTTGATCTTAAAAAGGATACGAACTCATTAGTTTTGTGAAACATGACCAGTGGCGTAAAGAGGTAAGTGGCACTATGATCATATAATATGATTTACCCGAGTTGTCAGCCTAGCAAGCGTAAAGATGCCCGGCAGTTATTTTCAGGCCCTTTCATCCAATCTACTTTAAAAATAATATAAACTCTGTGATGTTTGACTCCATGGCGCCCCTAAATCTGGCGGCAGGGGCATCAATACCCTCTGCCGCCCACCGGTCGCCACGCCACTCGACACCCTAAAATGACCCTAAGGATATTTCATCTTTAATAAGATTATATTTACTTTCAACATGCGCCTCAATGCCTTGATTATGGTAAGATCAAGAAAACAAGTCGATGAGTGTCCAAATGACATTTAGTAGTTTTAAAAAAGAGAGTGGGAGAAATGGATGGAAATAAAAAATGGATTGATTCTCTCATTTTGCCTTGGCAATTGTTGCTATTGGAATGCAGGAAATAGACGAGTATAACATAGAAGTAGAACTAAACTCGACTTGAAACTGAAGTAGAATGTACTGAACTGACCTTAAACTGAAGTAGAATGCACTGAACTGACTTTAAAACTGAAGTAGAATGCATTGAACTGTCTTTAAACTGAAGTAGATATGTCCATTGAATACTTAAAGACTACTATAATACGTGATAATCATTGAAAGTTAATCATTCATTCAAACTCATGATTAAATGATACCTTTGTAGAGAATGGAGTAGTTGGAAATGACCTTTCTCTTATAAAGCAGGCATTCCAGTTCTTCCAAATTGGAATCTTTGACAAGAAATGAAAAACAATCGTCAAGGTACGAAAACCCGCTATGAAATTTGGAGAAATGATTCTGAAATTATGGAAATAAAAGAAATTCCAAAATCTCATCTGCCGATTCCGAGACCCCAATGGTAGGGTAAGGCACATCAAAGAATATGCCTAAGATTGGAGACCTCCCTTGAGGGTAGAATGAAACTCGAAATCTCCCGTGGGAGGAAGAGAGCAATTTGTAGGAAGAATTCTGCATGACTTTGAACCTTGTCTCAAAACAAACTTTGGAACATTCAAGTGAATGCTTTTTTATTTTCGATTAAAATGGGTGGGAAAAAAAAACGGTCTTATGATAAATGACTATTAAGCTAGCCCTCGGGAATGCCGTCAGCTTTTAAAGATCATCATTGAGGTCCTCTTCTGCCCGAGCCCATGGATGCACCTTTGTCTTTAACCATTAGTACCAAGTTCACATTTTTTCCTCAACAATATTTTGTATAATTATACAGTGTCTGGCTTATCGTGGAACTTAGCTAATCCTAAACCAGTAGAGATAGATATATGAATCTGTCTGGAAAATGCTCTAAAGAAGAGAATGAATTCTAATATATGTTTCTTTGAGTGAATAAATATATTTCTTGAAAACATTGAATTCTTAACTTTTAATATGCCCCCGGTCTACCAATCATATTTATTAAAAAACATTCCACTCTATCATTTTAACAAAAAAAGTCAAATTTTTTTGCGACTGAAACTGACCGAATTGATGGTGAGTCTGGGATATCCCTGACTTGACATTTTACAATCATTTCAATAGCTGTCTTGAAGATGATCCACCAATCAATGCGCAGCGCTTAAGGTCGCTGGATGCTATAAAATCATGAAATTCAAGGCCCGTAACTCGTCGTTTTAGTCGTAGAAGAAAAGAGACTTTTTTTGTTCAAAATGTTAGAATGTCCGATATTTTACTCAAATATGACTGATAACGGACCGTAAAAAATTAGAATGTTACATTAGAAAATCAAAAAACATAAATATATATTCTTCCTTCATCTAAAGATTTTCCAACTGGATAATCACTATCTTTCAGCTCTAGGAAATTAGCTATTGGACCACGATAAGTGTGGACACCCTTTATATTACATGTGTCCTGGAATCAAGGGCATATAAGCTAAAAATCCTGTGCCAATATTTTTGTTGCCTCTAAACCTAATGTACTAGGGGACGTAATGCAACAGTAAAAACACCATCAAAAATCTAAAATTTTGTAAATTAAAAAAAAAGAAACATTCTTACAATTGTATTATTTATATATATGATTGATTAAAGATTTTTTTATGGATTTTCAGCTACAAAGGCCATTATCTCCTATTTTCCATTCCAATATCTCGTTTCAATCCGCTTTAAAAAAAATAGTGAAAATGCGCATGAAAAAGATGGACTAGAACTAATGTCGATTTAATTAGCTGAGACAAAGGAAAAAATGGTGCTCTACAAAGGAAATCCGCCAGCTTCTTTTCCCATCTTAAATCTTTGTTAAATGCAAGTCAGTCGATAAATCTGAACAAATTTATCTCTTTCTTCTTCACACATAGCAAACATACTTTTCGTGTGACTCGGGAAAATAAAACGTACATATTGATATTTGCTGCCAGCGCGATTGAATATAAAAGAAACAAATTACTTGAGAATACCTTTTTTGACAAAAGTCTATCAAACCAGCTGGAGTGATCTCCCCAAAACTTCTCTCGTATCCAGTCCTAACGGGGTGGTGAAAAATACACAGAAAGGCACTAACGTGGATGATTCCTAACACTTGTGGGGAAAAATAATCCAATCTGGCAGTAAAATAACCAAGCGTCCTAACACTAGGGAAAAATAAGGCAAATCGGTAAATCGAGTTTCCTTTGCGTGCCAAGCAGGGGATTTCGCCAATACGCAAATGACCTAGAATAAAGTAAAGAAAATCTTGGATTTGAACGCATTTTTTGTCAAACGATTGAAACGAAAATTAACGCAAGGGTCTGTTACGTTAGATTAGAAGTCCATATACTAATTTATTTATTTAAGTCGTTGGTGTTAGACAGACAGATAAAGGCAAGCTATCGGATTTGGTCCAAAATTTTAAGTTACCACATTCCTGATCTGATAAAACTGTGTGTAAAATTTTATCCATCCAGCTATTTAACTTTTTGAATTATACGTTCACTGACAACAGGACAGCAAGACTCCCATGATTGCGATTTTGTCTCAAAATTTCTATAGAAACTACCAAGTTATGTAAAGACACATACCAAATTTATCCCCGATAGTTATCAAGTATCGGCCACGAGACAGACAGGACATAATTCAAAATTGTGTTTTTGAGACTCAGGAGGTCTAAAACGTGGAGATCTGTCAAAATCTCGAGTTCTGAATTTTTTGAGATTACAATATTTCTCTTTGTATACTTGAATACGAGAAACCAAAGGACGCTAAGATACATGCATAAGCATACAGAATGTCAAACGCATAAAAAAAAATTACAGAATATTTTTTTGCTAAATAAAAATTATTCACTTATAAAAAAATTAATTTAATTAGAAGTTTCCTATTTAGAATGAATTTTTTCAGCTAAAGTAAGGAAAAAAAGAAAGAGGAAATTAAATTTCATGAACCTTGTCTGAAACATAGTAGCATAATCAGCGTTTTAGTCTTGATTTATGTTGGCTTGATCGCTCAGCCTTGATTGTGTATAATTTACATCACGTAATCTTACGGAAAGTATGTCTCCTAAAACATTTATCATGTCAAAAGATCAAATTTATATTAAAAAAGATTATTTTATTCAAAGACAATTTAGTATTAAAAACATCTTTATTCCAATGACAAATTTGTATTAAAATCATCATTATTTCAATGACAAATCTGGTATTAAAAAACATCATTTTATCTAATGACAAATCTGTATTGAAAAAGTATCATTTTATTTCAAAGACACATTTGTATTTCTTATAAAACATTTTATTTTTAGGACTTTAATGTCTACCAATTTAGGTGGTTTTCCATTTGCAATCAAAATCATAGCTCGCAGAAATAGTTTTAAGTTCGAGGGAGATTTTTAAGATTCAGCAGTTGTCTGACGGCAGTCCATGTTAAACGTTTGCTCGAAAAATCTGACGGACAAGAGAAATTTATTTTCTTTTCAGAGACCCAATGAGCCTTTTTATAAATTAAATTATCTTCTGTTCTGTCATTTCTAAAATATATCAGGTACATTTGCTTGTGTTCATGTCCGTTAATCTTGAGGCCGTAGAAGCTCCTACCTTGGATAAAGGTCTGATCTTTCCAACTTTTGGCCAACACCCATTTTGCATTGTTATATATCTGTACTCTTTATTTTGTATCAGCTCAGTTCCCCTAAAATAGCATTCTTTAGTACGCGTCTCAATTTGTAACATAATAAAACTGAAGTAATAATTAGGGAAAATCCCATACAAAGATACAAACCACAGATTTAGTATTTTTAAGATGTTCTTTAATAGAAGCAACTAAAGTTCCGTGTTCCACTGAATAGTATTGAATTGAGTTTTGACGAATTGGTCGAATCATGCTGTTTCAAATGTCTTACAGAATGTCACATTAAAACAAACATGAAAGTTTAATGATATAGCGGTAAAAATACAACAATAATAAAAAAACGAATGAAAAGAGCGAAGAGGGAAAGAAGAATCCGATGGATGATTTCATCAATAGCGCAGCCTCCATCCATGCAGGTTCAAAATTAGAATAGTTTTCGTCGAAAAACGACTTTAAGGTCTAAATTAAATTTTCCTCTGAGGCCTGGAACTTATTCCTGAAAAATTGAAACAAAATAAGAAAGAAACATTTATCAACAAAGAAGAAAGTTAAAACAGTCTTTTAAACATAGTCTGAAAAAAAAAAGGTTGCAAATTATTTTAGCCTTTGTTGTGGAAGACAGCGACGCTAGCAAAAGAACTTTGTTTATATCTTATCGCCCACTTATATCTAATTCCTTATAAATTTAGTCCTGATCAACCCCATCATAGCCAGGCGAAGTACTATAAGATTAAGGTGAGCGAAAATCGTAAAATATCTCTGAATCCCCTTTATAGATTCAAAAAATGAAAATAAGATATTTGATAAGTAATAAAAAGAGCTTGTTAAACAAGTTAATACATGTTAGTAGTTGCGGACTTTATTTTGATAATTCAAGTCAACAGATTTGGTAAACCTTGTCGACAGAACAGAAGTCTTGATTTATAATTAATCTCGATTAACTGATCATAGGCAGGCGAGTAATATAAGATCGGGTTGAGCGAAAATCGGTAACATTCGCGAATCCCTTTATCATTCAGCTTGATTCAAAAAAATGAAATAAAATGTTTGATAAGTAATGAAATACTTGTTAAATGTTAATACGTAGAGTACTCGTGACGTTATTTTAAAATTTCAAGTCAACTTGTTTTGGAAAACCTTGTCGACAGAAAAGAAGTCTTGATTTATAATTAGTCTCGATTAACGGAGTTTTTGATTATCCGAATGATTACGAGTCGCAGTCACCCGGATACCGAATGTCCTACCGTACTTAAAATACTGTAACAGTTTTGGAAAAAAAAAACAAGCAATACTTCGTAGGTTGCCAGATATCCTTCAGTATAGGACGTCACCTTTTCACTACTTCAGTCCAGTATTATTATATTGTCCTGTTTTCGAATGACTCTCAACCATGTTCCTGAATGAAGAAAGGAACGTGCTATCAAGCATATTTCCAGCAAGAAACATCGATATTGGGCACAGTGAGATTATATTCAACCAGTTGTGATATCTAAAGATTATGTAGGAGAAAAATAATATCCAACCAAAAACTGCGAAACAACTATGAAATTGAGTATCGAAGAGAAATGACTGAAGTTTTTGTAAATACAAAGAAGAATGTTCACATAAAGCCTATCGAATACATATTCGCTCATTACAGCCCACAATGCAAAATGTGGAGAATGTTTTCCAATGTCAACTCAATGGTAAGGAAGAAAGAAACAGAGTGTAGCAATTTTGATTTGTCATTGTAATCTTTAAATGACTAGTTCCTCAATTTTATAATCATGTGAAAGAAGAAAAATGATATAATTAAGAAGGCTGAAAACCAACTTTAAAATATGTATGGCGGAAAATGATTGGCCTGTATTCATTTTTATTATTCTACGTGTTCATTTTATTAGATTACTTAAATTTTATTCAGATTTTTATCAGGAGTAATACAAACTTTGCATGCCCACTTTTCAGTTAGAACTTAAACGTCCTGCATCAAAGTTTCTGGCAATTATGGCAACCCTAAGCATCTGTGTAATTTTTTGAGAAAATCCTTCCATCACAAAATGTAGAAGCAAGAATTCGCCATTTTTCCCTCTTGACCCAATCAGATCGGCAGTAATTTAGCCCATCTTTTTGATGGCAATTTTGCTTTTTTGATTACGGATGAAAAGAACTTTTGGAATGAATAGGGATATAGCCTTTAGAAGGAAAATCCCAAAACCCCCTCTTTCAAAACCAAATTAAACAAAATGTGTAATGGCATTGGTCTCAAATTGTATAATCCGTGCCCAAATACAACTCCGAAAGAACATTACGAATCTTTTCTCTGCTGGAATTAATTTACTCCTTTATGCTGGAGGATCTAAAAGAGTCTTTTTCTCTGACCTGGAATTCTGTTTTTTTCCTCGCTTATTCCTAACTCCTTAAAATTGCTCACTCTTTGACTGCGCCCGAAGTAAGAGAGCCATTTCTGACGCACACTTTTCCTTCAACACCAGTTATTCTGTTTATTTACTTCTCTTTTTTGTTCTCGCCCAGAGCAGTTGTTTCGATGGAGTTTACGTGTCCTCACCATTCAGAGTCATGATTGTTAAATTTGAGCTAACCCAGCCCTCGACGTGGGCTTAGCTTTATTTCGCTGAATTTCCCGAAACTGACTGAAAGGTGTACAATAAAAGATAATGGGCAACCCTTTATTTTGGGCTGTTTTTCAGAGCGTTAAAACTTTATGCTCCAGCCTTGTTGATTCCCAAGGTTGTTTAGTCTGTTCCGAGTGGCCTACAAACCCCTTGGCGCCGAAGAGTTAAATTCCCTCACAATTATTTAAGAATTATTTGTGACTCGTAAATACAAGGTGTTTCAAACGTGGCTCCAATAACCAATTTCTAAACCGTTGAGATAAAATTGATTCCAGTTGGAAAATGCTTTAAATGACGTAAGTAATTATATTGTTGCTAACTTCCTGGCCAAAAAAGGAAGAGAGGTTTGTCCATTGAACTCAGTTAGGGTTCGGCCAGAACAGGAGGACCCTCCTTCAAGCTAGAACTGTTCTGCAAGATGACTTCTTGCTTGCTAGAAAAGTCATTACTCCTGCGACGCTCCTGCGTAAGGTGTCATCTCAGGACACAGCTGACTCGTAAGTGTACCTGAAGTGCCTGGTCTCCGAGACAGTAAGGTACACGTAAAGAAGATGAAAATATAGAACTCACGATCACTCTGCGACGCTCCAGAGTAAGGTGTCATCCCTTTTCAGGACACAGTTGGACTCGTAAGTAAAATCTGAAGTGGCCTGGTCTCATCGAGACAGGTACACGCACAAGGAGATGAAAATAGGGAAATCACGATCACTCTGCGACGCTCCAGAGGTGTCATCCTTTTCAGGACAGTTGAATTCGTAAGTAAGATCTGAAGTATTTTTTGCCCTACTGGAGAGAGGTACACGCACAAGGAGATGAAAAATAGGGAACTCACGATCACTTCAAGTGACGCTCCAGAGTAAGGTGTCATCCTTTTTTCAGGACACAGTTGGACTCGGGGTAAATTCTGAAGTGGCCTGGTTCATCGAGACAGGTACAATGTACAAGGAGATGAAAATAGGGAACTCAAGATCACTATGACGCTCCAGAGTAAGGTGTCATCCTTTCATGCATCACAGCTGGAATCTTGCAAGTAAGATCTGAAGTGCCTGTTCTACTGAGAGAGTGTACACGTACAACAAGGAGACGAAAATAGGGAACTCACGATCACTTCCTGCGACGCTCCAGAGCAAGGTGTCATTCTTTTTCAGGACACAGTTGGAATCTGCAAGCAAGATCTGAAGTGGCCTGTCTCATTGAGAGAGGTACACGTACAAGGAGATGAAAATAGGGAACTCATGATCACTCTGCGACGCTCCAGAGTAAGGTGTCATCCTTTTTTCAGGATTACAGTTGGACCCCGTAAGTAAAATCTGAAGTGGCCGGTCTCATTGAGACAGGTAAGACGCACAAGGAGATGAAAACAGAGAACCTGGCATCACTCTGCGACGCTCCAGAGTAAGGTGTCATCCTTTCAGGACACAGTTGGACCTGTAAGTAAAATATATGAAGTGCCCGGGTCTCATCGACAGGCACACACACAAGGAGATGAAAATAGAGAACTCAAGGATCACTCTGCGACGCCCAGAGTAAGGTGTCATCCTTTTCAGGACACAGTTGGACCTGTGGGTAAAATCTGAAGTGGCCTTGGCCCCACGAGACAGGTACACACGTACAAGGAGATGAAAAATAGGGAACTCATGACCTTGCGACGCTCCAGAGACAAGGTGTCATCCCTTTTCAGACACAGTTGGCCTGCAAGTAAAATCTGAAGTGGCCTGGACCCATTGATTCAGGTACACGTACAAGGAGATGAAAATGAGAACTCACGATCACTCTGGTGACGCTCCAGAGTAAGCGTACGTCCCTTCAGGACACAGTTGGACTCGTGGGTAAAATCTGAGTGGCCTGGCCCTCATCGAGCATTGGTAAACGGCCAAGGAGTATTTGAAAATAGGGAACTCACGATCACCTGCGACGCTCCAGAGTAAGGTGTCATCCTTTTCAGGACAATACAGTTGGACTCGTAAGTAAATTGAAGTGGCTTGTCTCATCGAGACAGGTACATGTACAAGGAGATGAAAATAGAGAACTCACGATCCACTCAAGTATCGCCCAGAGCAAGGTGTCATCCCTTCAGGACAACAGCTGACCTCGTAAGTAAGATCTGGAAGCGGGCCTGTCTCATTGAGAGGTACACGTACAAGGAGATGAAAATAGGGAACTTACGATCACTCTGCGACGCTCCAGAGTAAGGTGTCATCCTTTCAGACACAGCTGAATCTGCAAGTAAGATCTGAAGTGGCCTTGTCTTACTGAGAGAGGCACACGCACAAGGAGATGAAAAGAATCATGACTTCCTGCGACGCTCCAGAGCAAGGTGTCATCCTTTTCAGGACAATGTTGACTCGTAAGTAAGGCACCCGAAGTGGCCCATCCCCATTGGAGACAGGTACACGTACAAGGAGATGAAAAGGAGAACTCATGATCACTCTGCGACGCCCAGAGTAAGGTGTCATCCCTTCAGGACACAGTTGGACTCCGTAAGTAAATCTGGATGGCCTGGTCTCATTGAGACAGGCAGCCACGTACAAGGAGATGAAAAGCCAGAGAACTCTGCGATCACCACGCTCCAGAGTAAGGTGTCATCCTTTCAGACACAGTTGACTCCGTGGTAAAATCTGAAGTGGCTCTATTCCCCACCGAGACAGGTACACGCACAAGGAGATGAAAAATAGGAAATTGCCGATCACTCTGCATTCTTCCAGAGTAAGGTGTCATCCTTTTCTAGACACAGTTGAATCTGTAAGTAAGATCTGAAGGGTCTGTCTCATTGGAGAGAGTGTACACGCACAAGGAGATGAAAATAGGGAACTCACGATCACTCTGCGACTCCAGAGTAAGGTGTCATCCTTTCAGGACACAGTTGGACTCGGGTAAATTCTGAAGTGGCCTGGTCTCATCGAGACAGGTACACGCACACAGAGGATGAAAATAGGAACTCATGATCACTCTGCGACGCTCCAGAGTAAGGTGTCATCCTTTTTCAGGACACAGTTGAATTCGTAAGTAAGATCTGAAGTGGCCTGTCTCATTGAGAGAGGTACACGTACAAGGAGATGAAAATAGGGAACTCATGATCACTCTGCGACGCCTTATAAGGTGTCATCCTTTTTTCAGGACATGCTGGGACTCGTGGTGCAAATCTTGAAGTGGCCTGGTCTCATTGAGACAGGTACACGCACAAGGAGATGAAAATAGAGAATCCTCATGATCACTCAAGACGCTCCAGAGTAAGGTACCATCCTTTCAGACCACAGTTGACCTGCTGTAAGTAAAATATAAGAAGTGGCCTGTCTCATCGAGACAGGCCAATGCACAAGGAGATGAAAATAGAGAACTCACGATCACTCTGCGACGCTCCAGGCAAGGTGTCATCCTTTTTCAGGACAAGTTGGACTGTGTAAGTAAAATTCAGCGGCCTGGTCTCATCGAGACAGGTACACGCTATGAGAGGAAAATAGGGAACCTTTAAGATCACTCGCGACGCCCGAGTAAGGTGTCATCCCTTTCAGACACAGTTGGACCCGTAAGCAAAATCTGAAGTGGCCTGGTCTCATTGATTCAGGTACACGTACAAGGAGATGAAAAATAGAGAACCACGATCATCACCTGCGACGCTCCAGAGTAAGCGTGCTATCCCTTTCAGGACACAGTTGGACCTGTGGTAAAATTCGGCGGCCTGGTCTCATCGAGACAGGTACACGCACAAGGAGATGAAAAAAATAGGAACTTCACGATCACCTGCGACGCCCAGAGCAAGGTGTCATCCTTTTCAGACACAGTTGACTGTAAGTAAAATCTGAAGTGGCCTGGTCTCATCGAGACAGTGTACACGTACAAGGAGATGAAAATAGAGAACTCACGATCACTTGCAGGACGCCCAGAGCAAGGTGTCATCCCTTTCTATCAATACAGTTGGACCCTGTGGGTAAATTCAGCGGCCTTGTCTCATCGAGACAGGTACACGTACAAGGAGATGAAAATAGAGAACTCTTCACGATCACTTGCGACGCTCCAGGAGTAAGGTGTCATCCTTTTCAGGACACAGTTGACCTGTGGGCAAGATCTGGAAGTGGCCTGTCCTACTGAAAGAGAGTACACGTACAAGGAGATGAAAAATAGGGAACTCACACGATCACCTGCGACGCTCCAGAGTAAGCAAAGTCATCCTTTTTCAGGACACAGCTGAATTCCTGTAAGTAAGATCTGAAGTGGCCTGTCTCACTGGAGAGAGGCACACGTACAAGGAGATGAAAATAGGGAACCTGCGATCACCTGCTAGTCTGGTATAAGGTGTCATCCTTTTCTCAGACACAGTTGGACCTGTAAGTAAAATCTGAAGTGGCCTGTCCTTCATTGAGACAGGTACACGCGGCCAAGGGGAGATGAAAATAGAGAACTCATGATCACTCTGCGACGCTCCAGAGTAAGGTGTCAACCTTTTCACAGGAATAACAGCTGGACCCGTAAGCAAATTCGAAGCGTCTGGTCTCATTGAGACAGGTACACGTACAAGGAGATGAAAAGAGAGAACTCATGATCACTGCGACGTCCGTATAAGCAAGGCGTCATCCCTTTGGTATCACAGTTGACCTCGTGTAAGTAAAATCTGAAGGCCTGGTCTCACTGAGACAGGTACAATGCAACAAGGAGACAGAAAATAGGAAATCACGATCACTCTGCGACGCTCCAGAGTAAGGTGTCATCCTTTCAGGACACAGTTGAATTCGCTGTGGCAGATCTAGCGGCCTGTCTCATTGAGAGAGTACACGTACAAGGAGATGAAAAATAGGAACTCTACGATCACTCTGTAAGCGACGCCCAGAGTAAGGTGTCATCCTTTTCAGTGAATACGCTGGACTCTGTGGGGTAAATTCTGGAAGTGGCCTGGTCTCATCGAGACAGGTACACGTACAAGGAGATGAAAATAGGGAAGCAATACGCAACTGGAACGGAAAGGCTACTC
>BGPR01001350.1:60662-123739 GCA_013235015.1 Araneus ventricosus | reverse complement strand
GCTATTGTTTCCCAACCCCATCATCAGAATTGAAGTTGAGTGTTGCTTCACTGTAAAGTTTGTTTTAATTTTAAGCCCCAGCAGGTTCTATCAACGCAATAGTTTGAGACTACAAGTAAGTTCAATAAAAAACTTGGGTTGGAGTAAGACCTAATGAATTTTTTTTTGAAAGGACGATAAATTTATTTTCCATCTTTAGTTTGTTCTCTTTCGGTGAATGGTGCAGCAGGTTGAGAAACTATTTTATCCAAATATGCGAATTTGAATCGATAGAAGAATATTTTTAGTAATTTCTACTATATATATTTTTTAATCAATTTCCCTGTTTGCATCTTTCTTTTCACATCGTAAGACTTGATTAGTCATTCCTTCGAAAGAAGAATATCATTTTTGGTGTACCTTTCATCACATTTTAATCACTTTTCTCATATCGTATGACTCACTGAATATTCCCTCTCGATAGAAGAATACTTTTGCGGTACTTTCAACATCATATTACTAATCAATTTCTTGCAATCTTTCTTTCACATCGCAAAGACTTGGATTGAATATTCTCTGAGTTAGTCATTTTTGGTGTACTTTCATCATACATTTGTCCACCCCTTTTAAATCTTTCTTTTCACATCGTAAGGAGATTGAATATCTCTTCGATAGAAGAATATTTTTGTACTTACCGTATATTTTAACTTCACCCCTTTTGAAATCTTCTTTTCTTACATCGTAAGATTGAATATCTCTTCTTCGATAGAAGAATATTTTAAAATTTTCATCATATATATTTGAATTTAATTTTCTCGAAATTTTCTTTCCACATCGTAAGGGACTTGATTGAATATTCCTTCGATGTAGTTAGAATATTTTTTTGCGTACTTTCTACCAGCATTTTAATCAATTTCTTTTGAAATCTTCTTTCTTTCATACATCGTACACTTGATTGAATATCGATAGAAGAATATTTTTTGCGTACTTTCATCATATATTCTTTTAATCAATTTCTTTTTGAAATTCCTTCTTTTCACATCGTAAGGACTTGATTGAATATTCCTCTCTGATAGAGAATATTTTTTGGTGTACTTTCATCACATTTTAATCAATTTCTTTTTGCAATCTTTCTTTCTACATCGTAAAGACTCTGATTGGTTTGATAAAAGAATATTTTGGTACTTACCATTTAATCAATTTTTGTACGAACTTTTACTTTAATACTTTACTTTGAATATTTTAAATGTACGAACATACGTAACATTAATTCATTGTAAAATCGCTGAATTCAAAAGTAAGGATTTTAGAAAGGAAAAAGTTTTTATATTTCTTGGAAAAGCGTATAGAAAAAAAATGAAAGTAATATAATTCTTCAATACTTCTTTTGCATTAATAAAATACTTTGGTGATCTGTACCAATTAGCAGAACAGTATCAAGGATACCAAAACAGAATGATAAAAAATAGAAAAAGGAAACAATTGTTTACTAGCAAAAGAGAATTCAGACTAATGATATATAAGATTCAATTTACAGTGG
Source organism: Araneus ventricosus (assembly GCA_013235015.1). NCBI lineage: Eukaryota > Metazoa > Arthropoda > Arachnida > Araneae > Araneidae > Araneus > Araneus ventricosus. The sequence continues at coordinate 122,220 of BGPR01001350.1, read as the reverse complement.
TTCCAAATTTACTCAGCTTTTTTTTCAGAACTCATTTTGGAGACGCTTCCAAACATATTGCCAAGACTTCGGCAGATATTATTAATTATGCAGTGCAACCCCGGTTAACCGGAATCCAAAGGGAGTGGGATCACTTGGATAATGATTTTTCCGGTTGCTTACAAGCATCTTGTAGTACCGTACTGCCGCCATCTACTGTGGAGTTATAATCCACATCCACTGGACATTGGGAATTCCTTGTCTAGTGGTTAGATCTCGGTCTGGAACCCAAAGGTTCCTGTCTCTATCCCCCTGCCACAGGTGACCCAGACGTGATCTATAGCACAAAAGCTCCGCACGCCTGGGTGCACACATAAGATGGGAGGCACCATGCATATGCAGAAAAGGTACTGTACCAAATGGTGGTTTTACTGTTTTCTGGATGTGCGATTTCAGAGACATTCTGTGATAAAATCCTGCTCTGCTAACCTGAGTTCGATTAACTTGGCTTTTACTGTATTGAGAACCCCAGTCTTTGTCTTCGTCTGCCTTCGCGATTATTTCTTGCGGTATAGTACAACAAAATGTCACGGTTTGTACCACTACTGTTCTCTCTCTTGATGTGCAATCAGAGACATTCTGGGATAAACTGGCTCTGCTAACCTTAGAGTTCTTTAACCTGGCTTTGTACAGAAACCTTCTGCCTTGTCTCTCGTGATTATTTCTGTGGAGTACAGTAATGTACCAGCACTGCATGGTTTTCACTGTTACTGTTACTGAACTATACTGTTACTGTACCATACTGTTACTGTTTTTGATGTGTGATCAGACATTTCTGGATGTGAATTGGCTCTTTGATGATAACCTACTTTTACTGTAATAGAAAACTTAGCCTGTCTTCGTCTCTGCCTTCTGCTATTATTTCCGTGCAGTATACAATACGTACTGTTATGTTTTTGGATAAGAGATTTCTGTAGAGATCACTTTGATAAACTGGTTTCTGGCTAACCGAGTTCGTAACCTGGGTTATGTAGCAGAACCTCAGCCTTGTCTCCAAGCTCATTTTTCAGCGGTGAAGTTTCCTTTTAAAAATTTTTATGAAAAAATTAAATCGTCATTAAAATAAGTTTATAAACCTCATCAAAATCTCTATTTTTTTTAAATTTTATGACAAAATCATAATAGAGAAAATATATCTTGAAAAAAATATTCTATTAAATCGAGCTTTCTAGAATAGACTGTTAGAAATTCATTCTTTTTATTTTGCATACAGTAGCTAAATTGTATTTTCTTTGTTGTGAAGTCTCAGTGCCGAGGGTTTCACATTCCTGTTACTTTTCGTTCCATGATCGAATGCCAAAAATTGAGGTCAAAAATATAAAATGACTGTAACCGTAAATAAAAAAGATGCTGAATATGTACTAAAAATCGAAATGGAATTTCCGAAAATATTCAGTGCTAGCAGTAGTTTTTGTTTCATTCTCTCCAGAAAATGTAGAATGAATGATCCTGATAAATTGTAGGCTGTATTGCATGTAATACTAACAACTTCGCACACATGCTTCAATCTGGAACATAACTCTTTCAGATTGTGATCGTGTCGTATGTAAAAAAGTCTTGTCCACTTCTACCATTGAGGAGGGATGCATAAATCTTGAACTCACTAATCACGTGTTTTAATTTATTTCCATATTTGTTTGCATCTTTATAGTTCTTCATATAAAAGATTACTCAATCGTATCCAGATAAACGACTAGTCTAGATAACATTTAAACAGTGGAAAACTTTGAAATATTCCATTTTTAACTGATTTTTTCCATGGCGGCCAAGATATTCGAAATATACATTTATAAATAGAACTGTTTCATTATATTTTCACAATTGTTCTTAAAACTATAAAAAAATGAAATATCAATTAAGTAGGACAGAAACCAACAGCAAATAAGACAGCACTGAAGAATAAAACAGCCCTATGTTTGGCAGTTAATGCCTTTGTGTAATCATTTTGACTATTTAGTATTATTTTTTATTGTCTGAAACAGTTATTACAGCATAATTTTAAACTTTATATCATCGATTGCTTTTATCGTTCGTAATTTGAGATATATTTCTGTTCTAGATTATATATCAAGGATTTTCATAAGAAAAATATCATATGTTTGGGTAAATTGAATTTTTTTCTGGTCTAAATCTATTGTTCGTGAATATAATCCTGTTAAATCCTTAAAAAAATGATTGTATTTTTGTTTACAAATAATCTTCTTTATTAGTAATAAGAAAGTCGAATACTAAGGTGTTTGGAAATAGACACTAGCAAAGAAATTTATTTTAAAATTCTTGAATACCAATTGTTCTGTCTGTTTGAGATGTTAATTGATTGTCTTTGAATGTGTCTTGAGTAGATAAGTTATTCATTTAGTTTTTGCATAGAGTATTCTCTCAAATTAAAAAATAAATATTTATCTATACGTGTACTGAAAACAGTCATGGACAAGTTGATCTTTTAGATTGCCGTTAATTGGGAGGACAACAACAGAATAAAAAAGTTTTTTCACCTGTATATGAAACAATAATTATGCGGTTGAATGTATTCAAAAAGACTATGAAATTTAAAAAAACATATCAGGAATATGGATTCTAGTTAAGTTACTGGTCCTGCCATTGAAAAAAATGTCGTAATTAGATTTGATGATCCTGCATAGTTTCCGAGTGTAAGGATCACATCATTCAGTCGTACGCAGCATTCGTCATATTATGACGCCACTATGGTTCATCAGTAGCATTACACCTCTGACTTATGAATTATTTAACCTTCTAATTAGATACGATGATTATCCATTTGTGTAATCCATTTCAATCCAAATAAGAGCGTAAAAGCACACTGAGTATACTTAAGGGTAGTCATAGTAAATTAGTTGTTACTTTTGATTAATGTTGATTTGTAAATGATCGCAAATGCAATGAGTCAGACAACTCGTAGAATGCGAATGGTTAAATGTGCTCTGTACAGACGTATTCCTATAAATTCTATATTAATACGTGAAGAGAAAATTTAAATTTTTTACTTTCTTGTATACGAAGTATACAAAGAGAAAGTATGTAATCTCAAAAAATTCGAACTCGAGATTTTGACAGATCTCCCGTTTTTAGACTCCTGAGTCCTAAAAACACAATTTTGAATTATGTCCTGTCTGTCTGTGCCGATAACTCGATAACTTTACTATGGGGATAAATTTGGTATGGTCTTTACAAATTAGGTTTCTATCAAATTTTGAGACAAATCGCACGAAGTCTGTCTCTGTTGTCGCGTACGTATAATTCAAAACTTGAAATAGCTGGATGGATAAAATTTTTAACAGTTTTACAGTCGGAATGTGTCGTAATAAAAATTTTGGACCAAACTTAAAAGGTGCTGACTGTCTGTCGGTCTCGTATAATTTACTTTAAGAAAATCGGCGTCATCTTTACTATGCATGGTACATGTGAGAAGCACGGTGTCTTGCTCCCTGGAAAGAGAATTAGTCAGTTTGTCCTTGAGACGGCAGAGTGAAACCTAGTGAGTAGATAGATGCGTTTTAATCGGTACGCATCTCTTTAACTTTACTCTAGATATTTTTTCAATCACTATATAGTGAAAACTGATAAGCCACATCATTGATCTGGATATAGGTTTGAATTTTTTAGCCAAGTGGGGAAGGGAGAACGGCACCTTTGGGGGAAGTATACGAGAAAGTTTAGGGGAAAAACATCTTCTGCTGGTTAAGATACATGTGCTGCACGGAGGTGAGACTGAGCATAGTTACGAAGTTCATATGGAGAATGAGTGTAGAAAGATAAATTTATGTATATTACTATGTGTTACAAATACATTACAATTAAATTAAATTAATCATCTATTGTTTACGTTCATACACTGTAAAAAAATTAGCGGGGGATTTGTACATGATTTAATCCCCCTGTGTAAAATCCACATTCCAGAGGGAGATCGTTATTTATAAAAAAAAACTCTCTTGGAAATGAAATAGCAAGATGGAAGTGATTTTAAATGTCACACGTCAAACACATATTAGTCTGTGGTCAACAAGGTCAACAGATAGAGATTTCGTCAAAGAATTTATATATGATGATTAATCTAATACATAAAATGAAAAATAAAAAAATATTCATTTTATCTCCACTAATGAACACACATAAAAGTCTGTGGTCAACAGTCGGATAACATTTATTTTTTAACGTCGGCATTTTTTTATGTTCAACTAAAATATATAAAAAATACGAAGCACGTATTCTTTTATTTCATTTTTTTATTCACTTTAAATTCTAGGCATAATTTGAAAAGATAGGCAAATTTAACTTGTGACTTGCAGTATAAACCTGGCCAGTAGGTAGCAATAAAATACCCCAAGGAAGTGCAAAAACGCGTTATTTCTTTTTTAAATATGAGTGCAAGGGTATACTGTCATTTCTTCCCTCATTGTTCGTATTTTCAAATAATCTCTAAAATAATGCATAATGACGATTTGTACGACGCCTCGCAAGCCGACGTAATAGAACTAATATTTTAAATAATTTTAATATAAAATTAGTATATATATGAAAATGATTATAGAGGTATACTCATTTACAAAAAGAACTCACAACGTGGTGAAACTTAAAAATTTAACGAATTAGGTCGAATTGACCCAAGTGACTCTGGGTACAAATATAAAATTTGCAGACTTGTTTTCAACGTAATTAAGTGTTTTTTGTTACGACCCATAGATTTTGACTACCCTAGCTCGATGGTCGTAGGGCACTACCTCCAACGATCGCAAATGCTAAAACTAGACGATTTATTTTTATATTTTTCCTTATTGACTGGAATATCCAGATAAATGTTATGGGTTTGAAATTAAAAACGCTAAAAAAATTTGCAGCGTTACTGTGCAAGGAGTTAGGAAGAAAGGGAAGCAAGAACGTAAGTTAAGAAAACTGTATGACTTCATTTTGGGTTAGTATGTCTTAGATGGTAATTCAGAGTATGGAAAGTGGAGTGATTCTAAAATATAAGAAATGCGAAAAAGTATAGGTACGTGTACTAATAAATGATTAAAATTACGAGGGTAAGTCATGTAAGCCAAAGATAAGAAAATAATTATGATGATAATACTTGGAATACAATTTATTTTTCAAATAACTCCACTAATGTTATCACTTGTCCATCGTTTTATCACTTCCCCCAGCTGTTTAAAACTCTTTAAGGCCTCATCCTACAGGATCTTCGTGTTGGACGTCGTCATCATCTGCAAAAGTGTTTGCCTCCAGTGTTTAGTGGACAAAACAGATTGAAAGTCTGGTTGGTCCAAGTGCTCACATTGTCTTACAACCAGACTTAGACCCAAGCAAACATCTTGAGGCAAACACTTCTGTACAGACGATGACGACGTTCAACACGAAACTACTGTGGATGAGACATAACCTGCAAAGAATTTTTTATGCAGCTGGAATTGTAGCGCTGATAAAACGAGATAAGTGTATCAACATTGGTGGAGAGATATGCTTGAAAATAAAATGTTTCTGCAAGATTATCATGGTAAATTATTTATTTCTTATCTTTTGTGACTTCACTTAATGACTTACCTTCTAAAGAAAAAAAAACGATACTAAACACAGTATATTTTTCAGGCATTATCTAGTGCAGCCAGGGAAGATGCATCTTTAAATAGTAGAGAGGTTATAATACACGAGTGACATTTGTAAGTGATCACCCGCACTTTCGAATTTGTTTGATTAAAAATTTTCGTAAAAAGCCAAGGTCACTTACTCATTTGATGTTATAATTTGAGTCATGGTATAGTTTTATCATCGTTTTATATTTGCATCTCTTTGAAATAAATTACTATTAATCTAAACATTTTTACAATGTACGAAGCAACTTTGTTGGTGTTCATTCATTTGTTTGTTATAAAATAATCTAGATCCAGGATGATTAATAAAAAAGCAGTACAGATATAGAACAAAAAAATACTGATTTATCTGAAAATTTATCATATATGTCCTTTGTAGAGGTTTTGCAAGTAAGAGTTTTTTTTTATAGATAGGGCAGTCAACCCATTAACCCCATTTTATCGCCTCTTACGACATGCTCGGCCATGTCTGGAGAACCCTGAAAATAACCTCGACTAGATTGCTCAAGAACCCTGGGAGTCCATGCCCGGGGCAGACCTTCCACAAGATATGCTGGACGATACAGAAAATGCATCACTGAAAAAATAAAAACATGTGAGTTGCTTTGGGTCGTCTGAGTTGGAAGAAGGCAAGAAATGAGGTGAAGCTAAGACTCCTACCAGGTTGTACGCTCTAAAGAAGAAGAAGTACCCTTTTAGTATTTGACTGCAAAGTACAGGCTATGGAATTAAAATTCTAATTCTTTTTTTATATAGAATTTTGTTTGTTTTGTTGTTTTAAGACGTACTATATAGATGAGAAGCTATGAGTCTATCCTTATCTGAGTGCATCTTCTGTCTGGTTGAAGACTTTTAATCCTCTTTTAAACTCTTTTGTCAAGTATAACCGAATGGAGCTTTTGAAACAAACACTTGTTGAGTCGCAGAGACAGTCCCTGCCGTGCTTTATAAATGGATTTTGCTGTCAGTTGTCGAAGCTTCCGGTCCTCAGGACCTCCTGGAATTTTCCCATATTTCCACGACTCTCTTACTTCAAGTGAATTCTCATACAGATCCGATGGCATCTTTCCACCGTGGATGAGCCTCCCCTTCCAGAACCTATAGCATGCATGGTTGCTTGCTCTGCTGGAACTAAACAGACGAATCAAACATCTTTTCGTCCCTAAAGCAAGAAAACAGATTATCTGTCGCTCTGTGGGTTAATAGGCCTGAATGTCGTCTCTGTAAGGCTTTCTCTGACTATTTGCATATCGAGTTCAGTTTGTTACCCTCAGGTGGATCAGTGAGGCTGTGACACCTGACTGTAATTGTTCCTCATTTCTCCCTCTTTGTGCGATATTACCCATTTTTTGAAACTAGGTAGCAGTTTTTCTCTCTCGAACCCTAGCTTGCATCCACTTCCGATTGGTTGTTAAAATGCAAAGGAAAGCGCTTGTTGAGAGCGCGGAAAATTTGATTGAACCCGGATCTTTGAGTTTTGCACATACAGAACGAGTCATGAGCATCATGCAAATTTTCTGGATGTGTTTTTACCGTATGTTCAATGAATATATTGGGGGAATCATATCCCAAGACACAATTTTAAGGCATGGTAGTGAACATTATAATAAACGTCTTTTGTATGGATAACAGTGGCGAATCCGGGGGGTCTATCGGGTTACAGCCCCCCCCCCAGAGCCAATACAGAATTCTTGATTTTATTTAACATCACTACAACCTGTTTTTTCTTAATATACCTCTTTTAAAAAAATAATGAAAACGTTTCAACATTGCTTTCTGGCTTGACAGGCTCGAAAATTTTCCTACTTTTGTAGTCATTCCACTTGTACTTGTAGCTTCGACACGGTCGAAGACATTTTTTGGCTAGTTATTTCATCGTAATTTTTATTAAATTATTGAAAGTATTGTATTGTTTTTTATGATTCTTGTTGTCAGGTGAGTAAATTCTGTAAAGTTAAAGAGTTTTGGTTTACTTTAGCCTTGAGGTTTGACATTCGTCACGACGATACAAAATTTTTATGACCTCAGCTCCCCTCCAGACCCGAATCCTAGATTCGCCACTGATGGATAATAAATGGGTGTAAGTGTTGCATTGAGGCACACGCACAAGAAATAGACAGGAAAGGAGACATACATTATTCACTAACAGCATCGCTGACAAGTGTTTCCTCATGGCGGCTTTTACAATTAATAGGTCAAAACTGTATCTATCAATAGAAATACATGCCTGTCGGCGACAAGGAGTGATTGGCTTACAACTTCGTGGACACCGAGTATTTCTCGCCAACGTTCAGCCTCAACGAATATTCGAGAGAGAAGGCTCTTAAAGGGATCCATCCAAATTTACTTTAGTTACATTAATGCCCCGTCTTTTTTAACTCTCTGAACCAGGCTAGAGTGAGAATTCCTTTGCCTCAAATCCTGGAGTGAATTTTCGCTCCAGAATGGAATCGTCACGTTCTTTACAGAAATTCCAGGAGGTCGACACCTATGGTTGCCCGACCAATTGTCAGCAAAGAAAGGAACTACATTTTTCCTAAAAAAATTCCCCCAGGCGCTCGAAACTGCCTGAATCCGGCTTCTGTCGAACTGGCGGTTTGAGGCGGGATAGGGCTCATAGGGTTAAGAAACACGGGGACTGTTTCTGACCTCGTCCTTTTGAGTCGCGGTCAGGTGACGAGGACGGTACCTGAGCTGACACCACACCAGCGGGAGGGCGTTTGGGTTCCTTTCGTATGTATATTTTTTCGTATGTAAAGTAGATGTATATTTTTTCAACGAGGTCTATTCTGGTACCCCCGGTTGGGTTGGGAGACGTCACTTTTCCCGTTGTTAACGTGCGGAAAAAGTGATGTCTCCCAACCGGGGGTACTAGAATAGACCCGTTAACGTGCAACAATCATATAAATGGCGGATCTTCAGTAGAATCGAGTTTCGAACCTGTATCCCTTCGGCTCCGAAGCCGAAATCTTGCCACTAGGTCACCAAGACCATTGAAAGCGTCCAAAAATGTATGCTAAGCACCTCACCGACCCTTCCAACCTACAATTCCAAGCGACGCAATTATGAGTAATAATTTTAAGCCTTGATGTGAAGAAAAAGTTGCCAACTATGCCTGTAAGGAAACAATTTGTCCATTCCATGTCCATTTTTTGTGTTCGTGCCTCAGCGGGTCATTTGTACTCGTACATTTCTTTACAAAAATAACTGTGACATCGCACTCTACCATCCCTTAAAGGTTTGCCCATGATTTCTGATTTGCTCTGTGTTTGAAACACGCCTTGAAATGACGCATCTTTTGACTGAATATGTCAGAGACGTTCCAGAATCGTATCGGCATCCGCTTGATGCATCTTTCTTGAGTTGATCTGACATCGCCCGACCTTGTGCGCGTGCTTTACAGGGAAGGCAGTGATCTATAGTTAGAAACCGTCGGAAATTATTCAACCGGTTGATAACACGAGTCAATAATCGAAATAGATGGAACCACTATTCTTAAACCACTGCTATGTCATAAATGTTATACTCGGCGTCAGTGGCGAATCCAGGATTCGGGACTGGGGGGTGCTGAGGTCATAAAAATTATGTATCGTAGTGACGAATGTCAAACCTCATGGCTTATATAAACCAAAACACTTTAACTTTACAGGCTTTCCTCTCCTGACAATAAGAATAATAAAGAACACTACAATACTTTCGATAATTTAATAAAAAATACAATGAAATAACTGGCCAAAAAATGTTTTCGACCGCGCCAACGCTACAAGTGCAAGTGGAATGACCAGAAAAGTAGGAAAATTTTCGATCCTGTCAAGTCAGAAAGCAATGTTGTCACGATTTTATTACAATTTTTTTAAAATTAAAATTAACATTAAACAGTTGTAGTGATTTTAAATTAAATCAAGAATTTTGGTTTAGCTCTGGGGGCGGGGGGCTGCAGCCCGATAGCCCCTCCCCTGGATTCGCCACTGCTCGGCGTCATTTATTTTCATGCGTAGTCGAGCAAATTAGATTTTGGAGTACATTAGAACCCCGGGAATGCGAACTAATTGGGGCTGACCTCTATTCGGATTCCGGGAAATTCGGTAAAATACTGTTGATATACCAAATGCAGTAGAGTATTGACTCTGGGTGCTTTGTGAAGGCGACTCGAACGGTAAAGTGGCAAACAAGTTGAGGGCAAAAAGAAGATATCTGATTTTGTTTCTACTAATAAAGGTGCTGTGTTCAGTCTTAATCACCAATTCTAATACTTGTTTTAAGTTAGGAATGAACATTAGCTTTGTTTCTGATTCGCAATCGTTATTTTTTCTTCATTTGTCAGTAAAAACTTTTTAGAAAATTTAAAAAAAAATGTTCGGATTATCCGGAATTTCGGATTCTGGGGTTTTAAAATAGTTTTTAGATAATCAATGGTAAGTGATTTCTGCCACTTGATTAACCAAATAAAGGCTTTCCTTTGTTCTTCTGCCAATTGCAATCCAACCAGACTCAGCCAAGGCAATAACCTTGACTTAACTGCCTCTTATTGACTCAACTATTCCGACTTCTGATTAAGTGTTTTCTTCCTTTAGATTCCATTGCATTGCCGATTAAAATATTTTCATATAAAAAAATTTTGTAAACGATTGGTACATACCCACGTATCTTTTACAGAGGGTTCGACATTTGTTTCTTTCTGTCCTTTTTCACTTTCTCGTATACGAAGTATACAAAGAGAAAGTATTGTAATCGTCAAAAAATTCGAACTCGAGATTTTGACGAATCTCCACGTTTTAGAGCTCCCTGAGTCCGAAAAACACAATTTTGGAATTATGTCTGTCTGTCTGTGAACACGATAACTCGAAAACTATTAGAGCTACGGGGATAAAATTTGGTATGTGGTCTTTAAACATAATTTGTAGGTTTCTGTCAAATTTTGGACAAAATCCGTCAACGGGAAGTCTGTCTGTTTGTACGTCCGCGGTCATGTGAACACTATAACTCAAAAACTTGAATAGCTAGATGGATAAAATTTGGTACACGGTTTTATCGTCATGAATGTAGGTCCGTATAAAATTTTGGGCCAAATCCGTCAAAGGGTTGATTGTCTGTCGGTCTGTGTAATTTACTTTTGAAAAGAATCCGTATCTCCACGCGCATGCGTATTGGAAGCAAGTCAGTTTGTCCTTGAGCCGGCAAGAGCGGAAAATAGGTACGCATCTCTTTGTATTTGATTCTTTACCTAGATATTTTTCAATCACTATACTGAAAAACCTTCTGATAGTCATTGGATTCTGGGTAACAGTAGGTTCGAATCTATTTAGTCACGGGGGGGAAGGGGAAACGGCACCTTTTTAGGGAAGTATACGAGAAAGTTTAGGGGAGAACACTCCCGCTGGTTCCGACTGTCAGCAAAACCGTGTTAATGAATTCGAAAGTCCCGGGCTAGAACTATCTGTCCCTCCATCAGAACCATAACTAGAAATTCGAGTATCTGTAGCCCAAAGAAAATATATACCTAATAAAATAAAATAATCGAGTAGCAGAAAAAAAGAGAAAAAATCAGTAGTTCTCTTATTAGAGCCTTACATCTTGGCAAATCTGCGCATTTTCATATTGAAAATCATAGTTAAATAAGTTTTTTGCTTCAAAATTAAAATAAAATCACTGCAGTAAATTTGTAGGCGTCCTTATATCAATGGCGTCCCTTGGATACAGTCCACTCAATCCTGGGTCAATTAACTCAAATAAACTCCAACCGTAGGAGTTTTGTATTGTTTGGTACTGATTGAATGAAAAATAATACATTGTAGCGATTACCGTTGAAAAGGAAACTGTGGGCATGACTGATGCGCCGCTTAACAACCGATGGCTTCTTGACAGAGTGTTGCTAATATATTATTTAACCATATTAAATAAATTTATTTTAATTGTAAAAATATTAATTCCGATTTTCTTTCCAAAAAAAAAAATCGCCCTCTGAAAAGTAGTCCGTTTTTTTTACCCGATTATTGGATTTTTTTTTATAAAAACCGGTAATAACCGGGCCAAAAAAATAACTATAAAAAATGGTTAATCGAAGCGAAAAAACCGGTTTTTCGGTTTTAACCGGTAGGTTTTTCCCATCTCTTATTAGACTGCCCTGATTGTCAGTAAATAAATCTCCATTTTTAAGTCCCTTGTGTAGTTCTTTTAAGTGATTCTTTTGAAACTTTCATCCGATTCTGGTTAAGTTTTGCTAAACGCATCGAGAAATACTCTCGATTCTCTCCTTCAACGCGTTTGTGTCTTCTGAGGCTTTCCGTAGCTGTTACTAAAGCTACTACTTTCAGTCGGAATTTTTGTACAGTTTGGAAAATGTCATTTTGCTGCCTCCCTCTTAACTTTTTTCACCTGAACGAACCATGCACATTTTTTTCGCACGAATAAAAAAAGACAATGCAAGTTGACACCTGAGCTGAGAAATTTGCATAACTTCTTACGGGATTTATAGGAACACTAGACACATTTACCAGGTCACATTGGTAGAGAATAAATAATCATTTATTAATTTTTTTATTATATAGAAAATATATTACTAAAATACTATTCGTAGCGCAAGATAAATTTCTTCAATTCTAAATACAATTATCAATAGGTAGATAAATTTAATACATAGTATTATCTGACTGATTTCAGTGGAGCTAAATTGAAAAAATCGAATTAAAACAAAGTAACTAGGTGAAAAGAACTTTAAATAAATTTAATAGTATTATCTGACTGATTTCAGTGGAGCTAAAGTGAAAAAATAGAATTAAAACAAAGCAACTAGGTGAAAAGAACTTTTATAAAGTGGTTCCGGGATTCGAAACTCGAAAGCTAACGTATAATCTAATTAACTCTCTACTTATAAACATAATTTCTCCCTTTAGCAAGGATAATGTTGTGATTAAAAATTATTTTTACGATATCAACCGTCTCAAAATAAGTTTGCCCAGTGTGAATTCTATAGTCAGTGACAATTCAAGCTGACAGCCCGAGTAAAAATAAGGTGTATCATTACACCAAGATAAATAGTCCGGAATATGATTCTAATGCATTTAAAAGTGATTCACATATTAGAATGAAATTTAGTTTTAAAAACCAGTACTGTCCTACCGCCAGGAGAAAAACCCTGGACAGGGTTGCCTCACGTAGAAGAGTCGAAGAAAGTAGGGAAGCGGATATAAAACGAGGCGCAATATTTGGCAAAATTAGCGCTCTTCGTTTGGCGAGAATTCGTTTTCGACCGGAATACAACGCGAAATAATAAGACTTCCGCCAGTTCTATGTGCGCCAAACGAAATGAAGCCCTTTTCTTCACCCCCGGAATGCAGTGGAATAGCCCGTTCCCATAACGACCGCCACCTGGATGTCTTGTGTCCAGGGTATTTCTCGTAGCGGTAAGACATTAATCGACTCTGCGAGACACGAAACTGTATATTTGAGACGGAAGTTGTAATCTCATGGAGTTTTATCAAAGTCCTAAGACGCTTAGAAAGGCGTATTACGTCATCCACTGCTTATGCAGTTTTCCCTAACTTTGCACACATTGTTACCAACTTAAATTGTCTCGAACTATATTTCGTTCAAAATTTGATAAAAATCTACAATTTTTGTGTGAAGACCACGTTCAAAATTTCACCCTTTTAGGACTTTGCATTTTTGAGTTATTGTGTTCTCAGACAGACATCATTTCCGAAATTGTGTTTTTCAGACTCAGGGAGGTCTGAAACAAGGAGAATCATTAACATCTCGACATCGATTGAATTTTTTGGGGGGCGATTACAATACTTTCCATACTTCGCATACGAGAAAGTAAAAAATGTAAATCGGATAATTTATATCGCAGGTACTACTGGAGGGAGGGTAAACCCTTGATTTTGGCAACATTAATTCTTCTTTCTATCGGACAGATACTGAATTACACTCTACTAGTCATGAAAAAGGAACAGTCATGATGGCGTGTTGTAGCTGTTGAATCCACTGCACCTGTGAAGGTTTATTTGTTTTAAGACGTCAGCTCTCTAATGTTCGTTTGACTTTAACTATCCTTACTTAAAAATCATTACGCTTTTTATTCCGGATTATTAGACGTTTACTGAGGATTTATACCCTATCAAACAATAAGGATTTACTCCAATAATTGCCGTTCTATAACCTCTGCATCGGAGTAAAACAGGGTACTCCAAGTGGAGTAAGACTGGGACAGTCAGTATGGATGATTCCTCCGATGAAGGCGATAAAAACACATCAAACTTTGATTATATATATTTCAATGACGAATTTTCTAATTTAAATAGATGAGGAGGGTCAATCCAATGTAAAAACTGTCTTAGCTGTGGCCTCGAAAGTTGCAGTGTTGCGGAGGAAGAAGACAACTGCTTTACATGTGAATTTTGTAACTAATATTCTGAAATTGTCATATAAAATAAAAACAGTTGCAACTTTTCCACTCAAAATCGAGTTTTCCCAATTTCCCATAACTTTAACATGTGTATCCGGTTTTATCCCACTAGTGGGGTAAAACCGGGTAGTTTGACTTTTTTTATATAAAAATCATTGATAAAAAAGTAATGAAACTGTGACTTTTCCGGAAAGATATATTGTACTCCGATAAATAATGAATATTTTAGTAAAATTTGACAAGCTCTTTGTCGAATATTTTAGCTCCAGCAGGCCTTCGAACCTTACCCCACTTTCCCCTACACTGTACTGGCAGTCCAGGGAAGAACACTCCCACTGGTTTTTCTAAATGTTTAATGAATTTGGTTAGATGAATTCATCCCCAAATCAGTCATTAATCGCTCTGTGCCTTGGAGAATAACGTGTTTAAGGAAACGGTCTAATGATTAAATTATTTCTCGCGCATCATTTTTCTTCCGTGGACCCTGACCTTTACCAAACTAACCTGCCTCGCAATGCAAGGTGTTATTTTGTCAGAGGAGTCCCTTCTGCGGTACTTTCAAAGCCCCACCCCTTCTTTTAGGCCTCCTCCGTAATTCAGGGTGGCTACAGAAACTGTGAAAAAAATTTCCTTGACTTTTCCCTGATTTCCTAATTAAACTTACAACATTTCCCTGATTTACGGCTACTAATTATATAAGTTTCCTGGCTTTCATCCTACTCAGAATCACCGTATGTGTACAATATACATTATTAAAAGCATTTTTACCAGTTATTTAATATGAAAAAAATTAATTTTTTTATGAAATTTAATTTTGAAAAATGGAATGGAGATCCTAAAAAAATCTATTAAAACAATATATTACATTTCTTATTTGTAAAAAAATACTGGAAATTTTAACAAAATACTTTGCTTTTAAAACTGCATAAGAATGCTAAGAAACATTAAAACTACTCTTTGCAACACAAGTTAAATTATGTGAACAGTAAAGGTTATTATGATCTTTGCTCAAAACTTTAAAACTGTTCAGTAACTAATTAGTGCTCTTTGCATGGGTACCAGAATAACATGTTGTAGCATAAATATAAAAATAGTATAATTATACGTACCTAATAATATATATTTTAACAAAGATTTAAACAAGAGAAATTGCAAAAATAATACTTCAAATCTTTATTCTTTAACGCATCATAAGAAATTAATTGCTCTAATCAAAAACTTATGCATTTATAAATGAATATAAGTTTTTTTTATTCCATTTATTATTGCAAATAATGCTAGACATAAGATACTAATTTATAGATAGTAACTCAAGTAACTATTAATTTTCTCTGATTTTTAGATATTTTTACGAATTTCCTTGACTTTTCGATGATTTTTCCAGATCGATAAAATTCCCTGACTTTTCCCTGATATCACGATTTTTCCAGATCGATAAAATTCCCTGACTTTTCCCTGATATCATGATTTTTCCAGATCGATAAAATTCCCTGATTTCCCCATTCTTTTAAGCCCATTCGTAATTCATTAATCAACATTTCTAAACTCGGAGCCAGACACTCATTATCTTGATTACGCCTAAATGTCAGGTGTTTGCCTCGGTCCGAAAGCAAATTCCGAGGCAGATTTGGGGCTTCTTTCATTAATATTTTTCTTCTACAAATTAATTCGATACAAATTTACTGTATTCTGTAGCTTATACGGAATAATGCATTAATATTCAGGTGTAGAATGATTAATTGCTGTAATAAAATTTTGGAGTTATAATTTGAGGCCATTTTTTCATGTTATTGAATGAAAAAAACATTTTTCAAAATTTCTGTCGATTTTCAAATCGATCTAACTGTGGATCTCTTGTTCGTTAAAACAGTTTTTTTCATTTTGTTTAATAAATTCCTGCTTTTGCATCGTACTGAATCAAAACTCTCAGGTCATTAATACATATTTTCCCTTATTCTTTTTTCACCTTTAGCTGACCCGCTGTATGAAAGATCTTTCTTTTGCTTATAATTTGACGAGGATGTTGAGAAATTAATTTTCCTGTTTCGTTTTAGAGTATTTTTTGTGATGCAGTTGCGAGAAACTTTGTGTTTAAATAAGTCATTCAGCTGTGAAACTTGTTTAAACTATTTCTGTTGAAATTGATAATTACCGTTGCCCTGAATATTCAGAGACCTAAGTTTGGTGTCGATAACCCAACTGACACTTTTTATTTTCAAGGCCTTCTACTATCCACCGCATTTTTAAAATTTTGATTTTTTTTATCTGCACAGTTTTTATCCGTCACTCCAGAGAATTCTTAATGTATTGCGTTTAAATTATGTCGACATTTTAGCTTGCTTTTGGAAATGATAAATAAAACTGTTAAATAAATTTTTTCAACAAAATACTAGCATTCAGTAAGAGGTTTAAAAGTTGCCTTACTAATCAACATTATTGGCATATGCTTCGGAAGTCAGCATATTTTATTATTTAACACTTTATTTTGACCTCCAACTTTGTCCCCACTTTTTTTCTGATTACATTATTCAACGATTTATGGATTATTTTTAATCATCTTTATTTTTACGCATTTTTATTTATCTTCTTTCACGTTTGTAAGGATGGGATCTTGTTGCCGATTTTTCATTCATTTCAGGATGCGCTAGAATTTTGAAACTTATTACACTTATGTATTCTCGATGAGAGTACAGCATTTTAATATTTACAGAACTTGATTATCAGTTGTTAGATTAATTTAACAAAATTCGAAGGCCCGCCGAGGACTAGTGTAAAGTATCGGCTTCGGGGCCTGGAAGGCTGTAGGTTCGAAACCCGATCCGCTGTGCATGGGGCCTGTTGCAAGCCACATTATACGTAGAAGGCCAAACGTCCCACTGCTGGTGTGGTGCGGAAGATTAGAGAAGGGTGTGTCGTCTGACGGCGGCGGTTCAAAATGTTGAGGTTCGGCCCAAAATAGTCCTCCTGCTGCGTCGAAACGAGACGTTAATATAACTGCACTAAACTAATAAAATTCGATTCAATTCGAGTAGCGCATATGGAAGTGAATTCAGAAAAAAAACCCTGCTACAATATTCCATAACGTTTATTACAATGAATTTATAAATTAAACCAGCGGGTGTGACCTCCCCTACATTTTCTCGTATACTTCTCAAACATTTGTCATTCTCCTTCCCCCTGCGTGGATAAAAAATTCGAACCTACTGTAACCCAGAATGCAATGACTATCAGAAGGTTTTTCGTTGTAGATTATAGTGTTAGTAAAATATTTAGGTGAAGAATCATATTGAAAGAGATGCGTATGTATTAAAACTTAGCAATATTTATTTTCCATTAAACTGTAGCCAATGCAAGCTCCACTCCGCAAGCTCCGAGTGCGGAGGAGAAAACAGGAGAGGACCTTGTTTGTTAGCTTGCGCATGCGCAGAGATTGCTTCCAGTACGCAAGTAAAACAAGGACAAAGTGAGGTAATCCTTCCGCGTGCACATAGATTGCTACCAGTACGCATGCATATGGAGAATCGGATTAGAAAAATTAATTATGCAATTTGAACGCCTTTTTCTTTACCGACTCAAACGAAATTTGGGCGCAGATCTATAATTAATGTTAGCTACCATCGTACCAATTTTTATTTATCTAAGCCAAAGGGTTTAGGAGATATAATTTTTACAAGCATGCGATTATACAGTCCGACAGACAGTCAACCCTTCGTCGGATTTCGTCCAAATTTTGATACGGACCTACATTCATGGTGATAAAACTGTGTACCTAATGTTATCTATCTAGCTATTCAAGTTTTTGAGTTATAGCGTTCGCATGAACGCGGGCAGACAGAAAGACAGACTTCCCCTAGACGGATTTTATCCAAAATTTGATAGGAACCTACAAATTATGTGTAAAGATCACATACCAAATTTCATCCCTATATCTCTAATAGTTTTCGAGTTATCGTGTTCACAGACACACAGACATAATTCCAAAATTGTGCTTTTCGGACTCCGGGAGGTCTAAAACGTGGAGATTCGTCAAAATCTCGAGTTCGAATTTTTTGACGATTACGATACTTTCTCTTTGTATACTTCGTTTACGAGAAAGTAAAGAAATACTAAAAGCTAGAAAATAATTTTAAACAAATCTCTCCGTTTTAGTGAACTAAAAGAAATGTGTTTTTAAAAACTGTTCTTCATTAAATTTATTTATTGTTTATAAATCATCTCCAGAATTCAAGCTTTTTTTTTAGATAACACATTGTTTTCTGAAGCAAACGAAAAAGTACCTTTCGCAATGAATGCTTTGAAGCGACTTGCCGAAAAACGCTACGCTTCAGAATTTTTCGAAAGGAGCGACAAAATTTACGCAATTCGTTTTACGTCTTCAATGGACGAAACCGAGAATTAAGCGCAACATACACTCTTATTTCTGCTTTGACCTTGACAGTGAAGGAGTAGAATGGAGGCCCCCTCGCTCATTGTTTCGAGAGCCTTGAAGAATGCTGGCTGACACACTATGATATGCATGAGGGTAGAGGCACAAACAAAACGAGGCATCACGTTTCGAACATAATGATCATAGAGAACATTAATTTATTCCAAAAGCTGAAGGATGCAATTTTGGCATTTTGGAGATGGGTAAATTGGTCTCGGTATGAAATTCCCCTTTTTTAGAATGGCTCAGTACATGGTATTTTACATCTCTTTGTGTGGTGTTTGTTGGTTGCTGGAATAGCTCGGTGCTCTTGAAGGGGACATACGACCGTTAAACTTCGAATTTTTTCGATTTTATGAAAAAGAAATATATTATTTTCCAGTCTTTTTCCAACAATTTAAAACAATTAGCTTTAAAAAATTCCCATAATTATGAAAGTTATGAAGGAAAATGTATCAGATGTTCCACGTAAACATTGGAAATGGCCATATCTTTAAAGCGCTATATCTCAAAATGTGTTTTTTTATATTGCGCGCACAATATCTCAAGAACTATTGAATATTTTTACATAAATTTTTTACTGAATATGTAGTGTGCTATGTTCTTCAAATTCAATCATAATTTTTGTACATATTGTCTACAAAGAAGATTTTTTGGGGGTAAGAAAAGTTGAAATTGGAATTATTTTCATCATTTTATTTTAAATTGGTATATAAATTAGAAATTAAATTTAACTGTTAATAAATTGTGGTTCACTTACTTAAACAGACTGTTTGAATTACATAGATACCCAATATATTGTGTTTAAACCAATATTTTATCATGCGCGCAAGGTGACTATCTCATTTTTTTCTCCAAAATTTATACCAATATATTTTACTCTCTCATATAAATGCATACCAATATAAAGGTTTCAAGATGTGTGTACTATAAGAGAAAGAACAGAAATCTTTCTAGAAAAAAACAGTGAGTTTGCAAATTACATTGTTTCAGAGTTATAATGTATCGAATTTCACAGTTTTCTTCCATTTTTCCGAGGTTAAAGAGTCGTATGTCCCCTTTTAAAAATGATCGCAACAGGCTGTGATGATGACCTGTTGTCCGAAATGGTTAATTTAAGTGTTATTAATCTTGATAGTTTTTACCCTAATTATTATCAATACACAGACTATCGAATTTTTTTTAGAGATTTAAGGCTTACCGATGGAACATTTTCGATAGTTCGTTGTTAGTTTAATTTGAGGTGAAATTTTTGATTCCAATTATAAAGTGTTCGTTCCAAATTTGAAGTGACACAAGTAATGCATTTATTAAGGCAAGACTATTTATATTTTCTTATTGTAAACGCATTCATATATTTGTTTAAACGATGTTCGTAAGCATTAATACCAATTTTGATAAACGGAATTAGGCAGAACACCTTCTGTATTTTTTTGTTTGCTACTGGTCAGGCTGGATTAATATGATCATCATACAAGGGAAAAAATAGCATCTAATTGAAAATATAGAATTTCAGAAAAAAATATTATTTGAATAACAGATTCAACATGCAGTGTCCTCTTTTATTTGTCATCAAAATATTTTTTTAAAAAGCCATTAAGGTTTGTGGCTAATAAACAAAAAAATTATCTTCGCTGAATCCTTTTTCTCTGTTAATCTGATTAGATAATAGATATACTAAACAAAAATTAAAATTAAAAAAGAAAGAAAAGTATAGATAAGAAACAGCAGATTTAAACAAAAACGATGACAATACGTCTTTAAGCGTACTAACGCAACAGCCTCAAGTGATTGCATCAACTGAAGTTTAAAACGATAATATTTAAAACACATAAAAAATAATTTAGAAAGTAAAAAATGTTCAAAACGGAAAAAATGAATGAGGAATCGAATGGCGAACTTTATCGAAGACCACTCGCCATAAAGATTCCAAATTAGACAAGATTTTCTGTCAAGGGTAAGATTATAAATCAAAAGTATTTTTTAATTAATGTTTAATTAATTAATTTAATCAATTTTTAAATAATATTTTCATTAAAATTTGGTCAATTTATAACTGTTAATCTAATTAGATTATTTTAAAAGGATTGATTGGATTAGTGTCGTATGCACCTATTTTTAAACATTTTTTATGGTTGGAATTTCTTATTTCTACGGAATATTTTTGAAATTTATATGATTTATTATTTTTTCAACTGTTAAAACATTGATCTTCGAAATTAATATTTTCTTTCCTTTCTTTCATTGAAATATAAACTTATTTCGTTTGTCACGTGTTTTTTTGTGTGGATATTAGTCATTGTTTTGTTTACATTCTAGACCGAAATTTTTTCCTTTTTTTTGAAAAAAATTCCTCTGTTATCACGTTGAAACATGTTCTTGGCACGTATTTAATTAAAATTCACCAAGCGATTGCAAACCAGATAAGTAACTCTCAGATTAGTTTATCACATTGATTAAGTTGTATTTTAAATCCAGAAATCAATTATAAAGATTTTTCTTTTAAGAACTATATGATGAAGATATTCTGCTAGCAAAGTCAATCGGCTACTTTTAATAAATATTTTCTTTTGGTATAACCATTAAGCTGCTATTTCTTAAAATGATGTAAGCTGTCGATGGAGAGAAGCCATATTTAGTAATGACAATGAGACCAGGGTGTAGATGTAGAAAATTTAACTAAATTCTTCCTGTTATTACACTAGGTTGAAGAAACAATCCATCCTATGACCTTTACCCAAGAAGTGTTATTATTCGAAGAGGTGGGGTTAGAAAAAGAATTGTTGTCATAAATGAAAAAAGAATAATTGAAGGAGATAAAATAATCTTTATGTAGTATGGATCATTTAATTATTTTTTTTATCAATATTGTTTATGTAAATAGTCTCAATAATCTTTGTGTATCTTCTTTTTGTGATAATAAACCGAATCACTAAAACGAAAGCAAAGGTTCCAATCGCCACAGAAGCCATATTTAGTAATGACAATGTGATAAAAATGTACTTTTTGCTTTCTAAGGCATATTTTTTATTTATTTATTTACTTATTGTGACTTTTGTTCTTTGTGTGTTTGTCAGCACTCTGTAAATAGAGTTTTCTCTGCAGTGTGCTTTTCTTTAAATAAATAAATACATTTAACTGAACCGTTATTGTAACTCTACTTTGAGAAAGACAATTCGTTTTCTAACCCCAACTTTTGGATATTCTGGCAAACAGGATGATGTCAAAGTGCTTATATTGGATGGTCACGTGCCATAATGTATCATCCCATACTTCCAACGGACTCGATCTCTCCGAAAATAAGGCACTTTGAGGGAGTCGCCATTCTACACATAGTAGTTCCCTTGTTGAACCACTCTGCCTGCCTCTCCCAACTGACAGGGAGACGATCCACTCGATCGTAATTCATGCTCGACTTCCTGATTAAAACATGGGGAGAGGAACAGTGCATCTTCAGAGATATCCTGTGGTGCGTGCCCTGATCGCACCGAACTGAAAAAGCTGCCTCTTTTAGCACTCCCACATCGAAGGCGATGTCTCGATTATTAGTTCACCTTCAATTTTCTTGCTGTGTGTCTTCGGGACTGAAATGGCCCGCGCAGGGATTATTGTTATCGCCATTACTATTGCTCTTGTCCTTTTCTGCACTTCCTTGTTTCTTCTTAACTGCTATTAAAATATTATCTCATCCCAGAAGGGTTTTGTTTCTTTCAACTCTTCTGGTGGAATGTAATTGGAGGTAACCTTTGGCAATTGCCAAGGACCATCGTGTGGTCAATGGGAAAAACTACCGGTTTTAACTCTATGAACTCTATCCCGCCTCAAAACGTCCCATTCGACAGAGGCTTGGACTCAGGCAGTTTCGGGTGCCTGAGTGCATTTTACGGGAGAAAAGTGGTTCCTTTCTTTGCTGAGAATTAATCGTCCAAATTCGGGTGCCGTTCTTCTGGAAATTTTGTAAAGAAAGGGAGAATTCCATTCTTGTTTCGTGTACAAAAATTTACTTCAATTTTTGAGGCCTGGAATTCTCAATCTAGCCGTGCTCAGAGAGTTAATCGAAAATCCGATCCGGTTTTTTTTTTGGTTTACTGTTTTTTTTCCCGGCCATTTTTTTGTCCCGGTTATAACCGGTTATTTTTTAAAAATTCAATAACCGGGTGAAAAAGCCGGATCAGAAGATAGGCTCGATTTTAGGTTCGATTACACTAAAATTTGCCAAGTTATGAAACTTTGAATTTCGTTATCTTAGGCCAATCAACGACAATCGCTTCCTCGAGGCATCTGTTGGTTGGCGGATTACTGAAAGAGGCTCTCTGAAGAGATAAATATTGACCAATGCATTGATTTTCTGTAAGAACAATATTAATAAAAAGTTTTGCCTACAATCAGCGTTTTTTTTAATAAAAAAAACCAAAAACGGTTATTTCAAAAAACTGTTATTTTGAGCTGTTATAACCACCAGGTTAAGCCTGAGGTGGAAAAAAACCTCTGAATAACAGAAAAGCGGTTATTTCGCAATAACCACCATCCCTAATGGTCAACTTTCAGAGGATTTGTTTGCTAAGATTCTTTATCTTTTTTACTATCTTCATGCATTTCCTTCTTCAATATTAGTGCAGGAAAAAAGAGATATTGTCTGAATTAAACGAAATGGAAAATTCCAATGTTCTTTTCGATTGTAATTAAACAAAAAGTACATTTAGCAATGTTGCAACGGGGAAAAGAAGGTAAAAAAATGCTCATGTGCTCTGATGCATTGTCTCTTTCCTATTTCGTATCCGAGTTTAGCAACGTATTATTATCAGAAATTATGTTTTATTTTATTTTGATTCGACTTTGTTTTTCTTTGGACTTGCTTCAGGGAACACATTCAAACACATTCAAACATTTTCTACTTGTATATTAAATCATTTTTAAAATATAATTGTGCGTATGTATATAATAATTTTAATATGCGTTTTATATTGCAGAATTCGATAATTGAATTTGGTTTACTATGCCTAGCATGTCCCGTGTATTCGTGTCAGCCGTCACTAAAAAGTAGAAAATAAAATAAATAGATAAAAAATTTAAAGGTATAAGCTTTTATTCAAAATGCACTTTAAATGAGAAAATACATTTACACATTATAATTTCGTCAAAATGAAAAAAAAAATTTCTGATTACAATAAAATACATGGTTCGAATTAAAGCATGGGCAGCGACTTATATTTTGTGTATATTTCCTTAAACAAATGGAATATTTCTAGAAGGTAAAGGGTATTTTGAATAAAAGCTTATACCTTACATTTTTTTATTTATTTATATTTGCTAGTTTAGTTTTTAACTAAATTATGTTAATGCGGATCTCCAGGAACTTCATTCGCCTTTGTAAGTCCAAAATTTAGTTTCCATATGCTAAACTTTTAAACTCTATACTTTTTTTTGCCTATTTTGGATTTAGCTGCTGATAAAATCGTAAATATTTACCATCACAAGAGTGAATACCTCTTTTTTTTTTAATTACAAGATTTAACATTGATATACTCTTTTGACTGACTCTTAATCTGAATTGAAACGGAAGTTACTTGTACCTTACGCAGCGATTGATTAGATGGATCAGCAGGCTATCTATTGGAATTGTGATCAACCGCGTAAAGTACTGAACTTGAGGTTTACTCTCTGTATTTAACTTCACCCGGATGACTGAACTTAATGGTGCGAAAAAATGTATTCGTAGATAATTCGAGACACAAGTACATCTGTAAGCGTGTGGTACAAATTGGGTTTTTAATAATATGTGATTAAGGTCGTTGAATGAGAAAATTTTGTTCTTAATTCGTAAATAATTTTCCGTGAGTACTCACGTGATCTATTAGAATTGCTATAATCCTCACGAGAAATTTTTCTACCTCGAAATCTCTCAATTATGTTCTTAAATGTTACGCGTTGCGCAATTGCTTGTCCGTAAAATTTAGTTTTAGATGGATAGCACACTTTCATTTACAGCAATCATTGGTGGCTTCAGCTTTCTGGTATTTTATATCAATGCATTCGGACTTCAGGATTGCTTGATGGGACTTGAATTGCTACCTTTCTATTTGTTTTACGTCTTTGAGTTGTTAGATGAGGAAAATAGGCTAATAAATGATTCATGGTTGATTGGTGGAAAACAAATTTCTGTCGTGTTTCATTCAGGAGACTTAGAGAAACACAAAATCGTCTGAAATTACTGATATTCCGCTAGTTTGGTTATCAATTTTTACTTTCTAGTATACGAAGTATACAAAGAGTTGGTTATATTAACGTCCCGTTTTGAAGCAACACGAGGGCTATTTTGGGACGGACCTCGTAATTTTGAACCACGGTCAGATGACGAGGACGACACCTGAGTTGGCACCCCCTCTCCAAACTTCCGTGCCACACCAGCGGGAGGACGTTTGGCCACTACGTATGATTTAGCGTGCAACAGGCCCCATACGCGGCGCATCTTCAATGGAATCGGGCCTCGAACCTGGAACCCTCCGGCCCCAAAGCCGAGACCTTACCACTAGGCCACCGCAGCCTACGAAGTATACAAAGAGAAAGTATTGTAATCGTCAAAAAATTCGAACTCGAGATTTTGACGAATCTCCACGTTTTAGACCTCCCTGAGTCCGAAAAACACAACTGGAATTATGTCTGTTTGTGAACACGATAACTGGAAAACTATTAGAGCTACGGGGATGAAATTTGGTATGTGATCTTGACACATAATTTGCAGGTTTCTGTCACATTTTGGACAAAATCCGTCTACGGGAAGTCTGTCTGTTCGCGGTCATGTGAACACTATAACTCAAAAACTTGAATAGCTAGATGGATAAAATTTGGTACACAATTTTATCATCAGAAATATAGGTCCGTATCAAAGTTTGGAGTAAGAATTATACATACATGCACAGTCTTGCGTTTTCATGAGTAATGATGTCTATCCAATGTCAATCTGCGTGATGAGATTTGTTATACGAACATGTGCTTCGAAAATAAAAATTTTTCTATAAAGTGTTCGCAATCCGAACTGTTCGTTAACCGCTTATGCACTGTTTTCTATACGAATTTTAATCGATTCGGCGTCCTCAGAAAAAAGAAAAATTATGAACTTTTATATTCGACCAATGGATTCATGGACTCCATCAGGAAGAGTGAAGGTCAATCAAAAATTAAAAAGGAACTATTATTAAATTGGGCAAAAGTTGCAACCTTTTCTTTCGAAATGTCGTGAACGAACCGTATTCTGTACCGAAGTTCTGGGAACCATTAGATGAAGGCTTAACCGCAACAACCAGAGAAAGTGTTGTCCCCTAAACTTTCTCGTATACTTCCCCAAAAAGATGCCGTTTCTTCTTCCCCCGCGTGGCTAAAACAATTCGAACCTACTATTATCCAGAATCCAATGACTATCAGAAGGTTTTTCATTATAGTGATTGAAAAATATCTAGGTAAAGAATTAAATTCAAAGAGATGCGTACCGATTAAAACGCATCTATCGCACACTGCTAGGTTTCACTCTTGCCGTCTCAAGGACAAACTGACGGAATTCGCTCCTTTCGCATGCACAGAAGATTGCTTCTAATACGCATGGGCGTGGAGATAACGGATTGGTTTCAATAGTAAATTATGCAGACCGACAAACACTCAACCCTTTGACGGATTTGGCCCAAAATTTTATACGGACCTACATTCATGACGATAAAACTGTGTACCAAATTTTATCCATCTAGCTATTCAAGTGTTTGAGTTATAGTGTTCGTATGACTTCAGACATACAGACAGACTTCCCGTTAACGGAATTTGTCCAAAATTTGATGGCAACCTACAAATTATGTCTAAAGACCACATACCAAATTTCATCCCTGTAGCTCTAATGGTTTTCGAGTTATCGTGTTCACACACAGACAGACATAATTCCCAAATTGTGTTTTTCGGACTCAGGGAGGTCTAAAACGTGGAGATCCGTCAAAATCTCGAGTTCGAATTTTTTGACGATTACAATGCTTTCTCTTTGTGTACTTCGTATACGAGAAAGTAATAATGATCTTTTATATTCGACCAATGGATTCATGGACTCTATCAGGAAGAGTCAAGGTCAATCAAAATTAAAAAGGAACTATTATTAAATTGGGCAAAAGTTGCAACCTTTTCTTTCGAAATGTCGTGAACGAACCGTATTCTGTACCGAAGTTCTGGGAACCATTAGATGAAGGCTTAACCGCAACAAAAAAATGTCACCTCTCACACCTCTATTTAAGAGAGGTATTGAAAGCGAGGCGATTGGATTGCATTTCTTTTTGCCCTTCAATTTTCCGAGAGGCCGAAAAAAGTCTGAAGAATCGATTCTGCGTTCTCGTAAATCATCCTCGACTTAACCTAGATTCGAGGTACAAGTTCACTAAGGTGGGGTGGGTTGTCTCCGGAATCCAAAGAAATCAAGGTCGCTGTCGGCGGTGGAAGAAGTTTCTGGACCCGCTGACCCAGACTCTCCTCTTTCCATTTATAGAACCGTCGGTCACTTTTGCATTTCATTTTTTGGTTTTCGGTTCCCACAGCTCACTTTCTTATCGACTCTCTTTAAGTGAATTGATCATCTGATGCTTTTTTTGACGTAGACTGACGTCCCTCCATAGTGGTCTATAGGTGTGTCGGGAAAGGAAGAAATTATGACGCTTTTCGCGGTATTTTTAAACGCTTATAGCTCCGCAACCAAATAACGTAGAGAGTTGGTTTTGGTTTCATTTAACAGAGAAAAGTAAACATTGAAGATCGCAAAAAGAATTTTAGAATTTGGAATTACGGTTTAGTCACAGTCGAGCTTCAAAGTTGGTGAAAATCACTAAAAAATTTGATGACGTCACAGCGACCGATGCGCGCGCACGCAGACTGAGACAATTGATTCAGCGATCTGAGGTTCACGCGAAATATAACTCAAGAATTGTTGAATTACGTCGAATTTCGTGGTAAAGTTAAATGCTTATAGCTCCATAAACAAATAACACAGAGAGTTGGTTTTAGTTTCATTTAACAGAGAAAAGTTAACATTGAAGATTTCAAAAAGAATTTTAGAATTTGGAATTACGGTTTAGTCGCAGTCGAGTTGCAAAGTTGGTTAAAATCACTAAAAATTTTGATGATGTCGCAGAGACCGATGCGCGCGCACGCAGACTGAGGCAATTCATTCATCGATCTGAGGTTCACGCGAAATATAACTCAAGAATTGTTGAATTACGTCGAATTTCGCGCTAAAGTTAAACGCTTATAGCTCCGCAACCAAATAACAGAGAGAGTTGGCTTTAGTTTCATTTAACAGAGAAAGGTAGACATTGAAGATTCCAAAAATAATTTTAGAATGTGCAATTACGGGTTAGTCACTGTCGAGCTTCAAAGTTGGTGAAAATCACTAAAAAATTTGATGACGTCACAGCGTCTTTGTAAATTTATCACGCAGACTATCCAAGTACATTTTGTAATTTTACGTTCCCGTGAAATATTACTCAAGAATTGTTGAATTACGTCGAATTTCGTGGTAAAGTTAAACGCTCATAACTCCGCAACCAAATAACATAGGGAGTTGATTTTAGTATCATTTAACAGAGAAAGGTAGTCATTGAAGATTCCAAAAATAATTTTAGAATTTGGAATTACGGTTTAGTCACAGTCGAGTTGCAAAGTTGGTGGAAATCACGAAGAATTTCGATGACGTCACAGCGAGTGATGCGCTCGCACGCATCGGTTGTGAGCACAATATTAACTGGATTTGAACAGATTACTAATTAATTCATTTCAGATTAATTCATTTAACAGAGGAAGGTCATAGAACATAGGTCATACGTCAGAGTCTCATAGAGCTACTTTAGTCACAGTTGAGTAATTGATTAATTAATTGCCCTTAATTAATTATTATTAACAATTGTTGATTTAATTGAGCTGTCATTTCCATCGACTTAATTGAGTTGAGTTGGTTTTAGTTTCATTTAACAGAGAAAGGTCATAGAGCATAGGTCAAAGTCACATAGAGCTACTTTAGTCACATAGAGCCATTTCAGTCACAAAAAGTCACAGTTGAGTAAGGTAAGTAAGTCTACGCCCTCAATCCCAGCGGCCGTTTCGAAGAGACAGCCTCCCGTCGAATTTTTTTTTGTATAGTTTGACAAGTTTGCATAGTGTTAAAAAATTCGTCTTGTGGGTGTACGTGAATGCAGTCTAATAAGCAGGATAAAAAAAATAAAGTTCTTTATTCCACGAATATTCTAAGAAAACAAACGTAGCACAGGTAACCAATCTGCACTTGTACAAATTCACAACAGAGATTTACAATAAATCTCAATTACAGCTCTTTCAATAGCGCTCAATATCTTTCAGTTCACCAACTTGCTTGCTGATCAAATTACAACTGACTCTCTTAGTTTGAGAGCTCGCTTTTATGCCTTTTCAAAAGGAAGTGACGTCAGTACATAGGAAGTGATGTAATCTCTAGAAGGTTCATGAAATCACTGGCTCGCCGTAGAGATAGGTCCACAGTTCAGGATTTTTCTAGAAAATTCCTTTTATCGCCAAAATGGTCGCCAAGTTTGTCGCCAGGATTAGCATGTCAGGGAAACAACTAACAACATTCACAAATTTAGTTAAGATATTGTTCTTTTCCGAACAAGCGTTGCTACGAGTTTCCTTAGTACTTTTAGGAGAAAGGGTTTTACTCCTCTTTCAATTCAGTGAATTCCTAATCGAGATTTTATTATGGAGAGAAAACAATAATTGCTTTTATTTTGATTAATTTTAACTTTTTCTGATTTGTATCCAAAGAAAAGGAGAAAAATGACACTGTCTGTCGATTTGGAAAATCTTTCTGCACTGCTTACCGAAGCTTCCGACAGTAGGTATAAATTACAAAAAATAATAAAATACTCTATAAAACGAATAGAAATACCCGAGAAAGCAATACTTCGACGTTTGAGATGCAACTGTTTTGAACTTGAACAGTTTCACCAATTAATTTGGAAGCTATTATTTCCACTAGTTTATAAGCTCATGCTGAATTAAGAAATGAAATTAAATTCGTATGCAAATAATCTAAAACAATACATTTCAGATTTGCAAATCAACGAATTCGTAAAAGATTCTTACAAAGCAAAATTCAGTTGAAATATTTTCTGATATGTTATTAAATATTTTATATTTAATAACATATTAAATATAAAATATAGGTCAAGTTTTATAAAATATAGGTCATATTTTTTGACATTTAATTTATTGTTCAGATTTATATCCCACAATGAATATGAGTTAAAATTTGAACGGTATGTCAAGACATAGTTGCTGCTATTTTTCGTTTTGGTTTCTAAATTTATACGGTGTTTTTTTATTATTGTTTTTCCCGTATTTATGTTCTAAGTTTCGAACTACTTCTTTTTACACATATTCACAGTACTGAAGTACAAAATATTAAAACTTTAGAATTAAGCTGTTCCCCCATGAAGATAAATTACTAAGGTTTGTTCATGGTTTTAGCCTTTTAGTCAATTTAGTCATTACTTTTAGTCAACATAGATATTCCTACAGAATTTTCAATGTAGATAATTGTTCATTAATCTACATTTTGAAATGCATTGACTTTCTAAGAGAACTATTTGAGACAATTATGGTTTTTTGCTAACAACTTGGAAACTTTCTTGCTTATTCGTAAAGATCAAGAATATTCCAAAGATGCTCCAACTATTTTTCCTTTTGAGACTTGCGTTTATTTAGTATACACGAAATATTTTTTTTTTCTCTATATTAATGCAAGTAATTTTTCTTTCTTCTCCTGTTTCTGTTAAGCTGGATGAGTAAAACTATTTTCAAGAAACCAATAATGGAATTCTCGTCGACTTTTGTAGGTTTTGTTTCGAACCAGTTTCCAAACGATTTCCATCTTAATAATATCTTTTAACTCCTTGTTGAAGCAGTATATTCCACGAATGTGTTCTAAATTCTAAACGATATCAATCAGCCTTTTTTACAATCGAGGTGATTCAAAATGTTCGAAATTCGCATTCGTTCGAAACACAATTCTTCCATCAGACGAACCGTTCAAAAGACCAGCGCTCATTGATGGAGAATAGAGATCGTTTGCGCGATTAAACCAGTGATCGTGCGTGTACGAACAAGAAACCTCTGTTTCCACGGAAGCCGCGGTTAGGTGAGAATTAGCTCGTGAGGATTCTCTTCGTAATGAGTTCGAGCTTCTTAATGAAGAGCCCGAGGTTCATTGAGAGGTCGCTTTTGTTTGCAGAAAAATAGATCAGCATGCCACTCTAAACAGAGGAGAGTAGCCGCTTGTGTCTTGTTGATGGTGCGATTAGTAACCCTTTTCATTTTTTTCCTTTTCTGATTCTAAATTGGCGCTCTAATTTAGAGATCGCTTGTTTGGAATAATGACTTTCGAAAAATGATACTGGACTACTTTCGAAGTGCCACTAACAATGATAATGTTGATAAAATTAATAATAACAATAATGATAATATTAATAACGATAATATTGATAATAATAATGATAATGATGATAAAATATTAATAATAATGATAATGATAATAATAATGATGATAATAATGATAATATTGATAATAATAATGATAATGACGATAATATTAATAATAATGATAATAATAATAATAGTGATAATAATAACGATAATGATGATAATAATAACAATAATGATAATAATAATAACGATAATATTGACAATAATAATGATAATATTAATAATAAAAAAAATAATAATGAAAATATTGATAATAATAATGATAATAATAGTGATAATGATAATGATGATGATAATAATAATAACAATAATGATAATAATAATAATAATAATAATAATAATGATAATAACGATAATATTGATAATAATAATAATGATAATAATAATAATGATAATAATAATAATGATAATAATATTAATGATAATAATAGTAATAATAACCAGTATTGATTGTAATACTACGATGTTTTACATCAATGGCGAATCCAGGATCCGGTTCTGGGGGGGTGAGGTCATATAAATTTTGCATAGTAGTGACAAATGTCAAACCTCATGGCTTATGTAAACCAACACTCTTTAACTTTACAGACTTTCATCACCTGACAATAAGAATCATAAAGAATACTACAATATTTTCGATAATTTAATAAAAAATACAATGAAATAACTAGCCAACAAATGTTTTCGACCGCATCAACGCTACAAGTGCAAGTGGATTGACTAGAAAAGTAGGAAAATTTTCGAGCCTGTCAAGCCAGAATGCAATGTTGTCACGAATTTATTATTTTTTTAAAAATGAAAATTAAGAAAAAACAGTTGTAGGGATTTTAAATAAAATCAAGAATTTTGGTTTAGCTGGGGGGAGGGCGGCCCCCCTTAGCCCCCCCCCCCTATTAGCACAAGATGCTGTACAATATTGCTACGATATCCTCACAATATTGAGCGGTATTCAGAATATCGAATAACATCGTGAGGATATCGTACAATATCTTGTGCTAATAGCCCCCCCCCCCGGATTCGCCACTGTTTTACATTCTAGAGAAAACGAATGACTGAAATATGTGTGTGTGAATTTAACTGTTGGCTGCTCTATTAAGTTGACCGTCTGATATATATATATATCTCTCTAATAGAATATAACACTTGTAAGAAGATATTCGTTCATTTTATGTGTTAGTTGGTGGGTTATTTCTTTTATTTCCTTGTTACTTTTGGAAGCGAAGAAATTTAGACAAAATTCAAACTTTGAAAGTTTACTCTTCACACTTATTAAGCATTACAGAATATATATGATCCTAAACAGCAATTAATCTGAAATTTATTTACAAATTCAGTCAGCTAACAATTGGTGTCGGTTTTTAGAAACATGGATTTTTTTAGCCCCTCCTTACACTGTTTTACTCTTCAAAATAATTTTTTTTCAGCAGTAGCGTGACGCGCTTACCTGAAAAAACAAAAAGTTGGAAATTGAAAGTTTTTATCCAGTTCTTTAAAAAACGCAGTGAAATTTCCAGTTAATACTATTTTTCTGCAATAATTGAAAAAGAATATAAGACAAATCAAGTTTTCGTCCTTTTTCATAATAATTTTGTGAGCTAACCATCTGATAATATCATTTTTTAAGTCATATTTACTGGGTTTAATTTTCGATAGATTGTGTAAAGAAGGAAATGAAGCTATCGTATGCGAAAGGTCCAAGGTTCTGAAAAGAAATGCTGGAAAATCCCCAAAATTTTTTCTCCCAATTTAAAATTATTTCGGGAATGCTCAATATATCAGTAAAAAAAGAATGCTTGTGTTCTCAAAATACTTATCGACCGAGTTCGTCTTGGAAAAATATTTTTTTAAAGATTCAAAGAGATAATCTGTTAAATTGGGAAAGATCTGAACCAATTATTAAAATCTTTAGAGGAGAAAAGCATGTCTGTTAGATAAATAGAAATATGTACATTTTTGATGGAAAAAGCATATAGTGCTTAACATAATCAGTATAAAGCTTCGATTCTTCTGAGCAAGATGAAAGGTTCGGCAATATATATATATATATAGGTATTCGTTATTGTAGTCGTTAAATAACAAAACAGGCCGAGTTATTAACTTATTTCTTTTTATTATCGGAGAGTGACGAAATGTACATACATCTTCGTTTAAGTTTTAAGCCAAAAGTGAACAGAAGATCCCTGCATTTTTCTCAGGTAGGGATTTAACATATAGACACGTGATCAAAGTGAAGGGAATAATAGCTATTTTTACTATATTACGTAAGTGTTTTAGGGAAAATGCATGGCGGCAATAAGTCGCTGATTTCGA
This sequence comes from Araneus ventricosus, assembly GCA_013235015.1. NCBI lineage: Eukaryota > Metazoa > Arthropoda > Arachnida > Araneae > Araneidae > Araneus > Araneus ventricosus. Next base: position 88,898 of record BGPR01001350.1, on the reverse strand, counting down.
GATTTGTGTGCGCGTGGAAACGATTAAAATATTCTTTTAGTAATAGATATGCCAAGACGAGAGATTTAATATACCTCCAGAGCGGGAAATAGAACGAAACTGGAGTTTAAGAAAATTGATTTAGGAATACATTAAGATTTTAAAATATATAATATTAGAATTTGAAATAAAATTAAATGAGATTATATATATATATATAGGAAATATTTAAAAAAGATATCAGAAGATAATGATTCCAAAAGACCTGATCTTTTTTTATTTTGATACTATGGATTAAATAAAATGAAATGTCACATTTTAAAGTTTTTTGTTAAAAGTATACCGACTGATTTTTTCATGTCCGAAATAGAGTTTTGTCTGCAACGTTTCGGCTGTGATAAAATACCTCTGAAAATAATAAGGGTATGATAGATCGTCAATTACTACTGAAGCAGCAAATGTGGCTGTTTTTCCAGCTTAAAAAATAAAAAGAAATCATTCTATAACCGGTGAACTACTTTTATAAAACGATTTCTAACGAGATATTCGCAAACTAATCTCCCTCAGAGATATTTGATTAAGGCTCATTCGTCACCAAACGATAATCGGAGACTGCCAACGGCTGAAACTGAAAAAGAACCTCTTCCGGTTCGTCGCGTCCGTTCTTAACCTGTAGCTCGCGGGTTTCAAACTTCGAAAACTTGAATTAAAACGTTCTCAACAACACCCGCTATGTATCCATATGACGCAATTTTTTTTTCCTCTCGTTTCTTTGTATTATTCTGTTGATTGTTTTGTTCCGTTACCTGCCCTTTGATGCGTTGAGGCGCGCGTTCCGGTGTGTTGTCAGAGCATGACAGGAAGCGTGGGGTTCGATTCGTCAATGGCATCGGTTCGGCAGCTGCCCCGATAACGTTCCAAGAGGTTTGTTTAGTGCTGATGAGGGATCGCGATGAAGCAGTTGGCTCTCTCAGTGTGCTCTAGATGAGTGAAGAGGATGTGAGGATGCTCTGCGTGTTCTGAGTGACTCGGGATATATATAGCATCGGCTTTACTGCGAAACCTCTTCGCTTTATGGGATGAAAATTTTCACTTAAAGGTAGGCTCCTTTTTGGTTGAAGGTATTTTTATGAATTTGTGTGTTAAGGTAATTAATAATTACGTTAGTTAATATCTTTAGATTGCTTGTGTAGACTGAAATTGCCTTTTTTTATACAGTAGTGTCTCCCTAAAACGAATTTCTCCCTATAACGAAATTTTTAATCGGAATGTTAAATAACATTCAAAATATTCTCCATATAACGAAGTGGTTGTCTCCCTATAACGAACTTTTTCAGACCTTTAACTTTTCGATTTTCGTCATTTTTGAAGAAAGTTGCTAATTTCTGCGCAAACAAATCGCTCACACGTGCCTGTTTCTGGAACCACTCGCATTGTTCATTCCAGAGATAACGCATAACAATAGAATGCTATGTGAAGGGTAATGCAGTTGTGGGGACCTGGGTTTCTACAGAGGGAGCAACATTTCTGCTGGTCAAGATTCCAAGAATCGGAGTGGAGTGGGGGTGGAAACAGCAAATGGATGTGGCAATACGCATTTTATGTTTATCCGTACTAGTACATATTACTCTCTAAATTGGTGGATTGTCTTCACTTTTGAGCATTTTATTTATACAATCAAAATTAGTATAATTTTAACAAATTTATAATAAATATTACTTCATTTTTAATTGAAAGTCATAATTAAATATTTTTGAACTTATCGCACATACTAAAAGGTTTGTAACATTTACTTAAATAACTGCAAAAATCTCTAATCTCCGTATAGCGAAATTTTCCCTACAGCGAATTTTTTTAACTGGAACCAAGCGATTTCGTTATAGGGAGATTCCACTGTATTTATTTAATTTGACTTGTTTCGTATTCGTAAAGACTGGATTTTACAATCGATTTTTCACTTTTTTTCCCGATGTGCTAAAGTTTTGAAATTGCATTCTCGGCGACAATACGCTATTTTCATATTCTCATGACTTAATTATCAGTTAAACTTTTAAAAGGCCATTTTTTCTAGTAGTGGTATAATAAAATATGGGATTGAGATAAGATTTGGGATTGAGATAAGGTTTGGGATTGAGACAAAATTTGGGATTGAGATTAATTTAAGGAAAGAAATCCATTAAGTTTAGTGGGTGACAATGAGTTTTTGTTAATTAATTTTATTAATTAATAATTAATCATCATGTCGTTAGGGTTTGAGATAAGAAATTGGAACATCAAGGTTTTTTTTCGTCGAAACATTTGTCGAGAACATACACCAACCTTAAAAACTGCATTTAAAAATTGATGAATTTGGTGGTAAGTACATTCCCACGGCCTTAGAAAGGATTAATCGATTGATTAAAATAAATTTTGTTTCCCAAAGAATGGGACCACCTAGTAGCGAATTTGAGAAAAAAAATGGAAGATTTAAAGATTCTATACTTTTCCTAATAATGAATTATAAGTTAAAAACTAAAAAGTAGAAAATAATTCAAATAAATAGTTTCTGCTTTTCTAGTACACTAATAAAAGTATTCATAAAAATTGTTTATGTTTAAATTTCAAATCGTTGGTAGGTGATCGAAGCAATTGGAAATAATGAATATTTGCTATTTCTCTAAAAAAAATTTTTTTTGCATCGATACGACTGTGCATTTATACTCTTTTAGGTTAGTTATTAAAGCTGAAAACCGAACTTATACCATGAGACTTTCTCGATTTTGCTTACTTTTAAATTTTAACACTCATCACTATACATTTCGTTTTTTTTTTTTTGTAATCTGAATTTTTTCTAAAATACTACTCGCAAAGTGTTAGTTGTGCAAAAATTATGCTTACTTTCATTGATTATATTGCATATTTCGTTCCAAACTCTTAAAAAGATAAAACGATCATTTCTTTTATAGAAACGAATTACCTTTATGTTCGCGAGACGTTTAAATGTCGTTTTCCCGCCTTTTTGTTGACAACAATGTTACGAGAAATTCCTGCTCAAGAAATAAGTTTTCTGGATTGTTTCTTGCTAAATGATTCAAAGCCTGTTTTATGAACGAAAATACTCCGAGTTCTGATAATTAATTCAGCTGCAATTTGGAGGCTTTAAAGGATATTTCATGTCATCTTTACTTTGAATCAATCAATTATCTTCTTAATTACCTGTTATTGAAAGTTCAGTTAAGACAACAGGAAACGATTGAACAGGCTTAAAACGACTTTTCCTCCTTTTTTGGTGCATTAGAAAGGAAAAAAAGTGCAATCTGGAATGTTTTTTAATTTGACGTTCTTAAACGGGCAACACGTACAAAGGTTGGCCTTTAGAAGCCCATGAACATCTGTGCTATACAGCTGTGTGCGAGGAGTTGACGGCGCGTGCTTCCCCAACAATACGCCTTGTTAAGGAAATCCCCCCTTCTCTTTTTTTTTAAACATTTTTTTCCGCATTTAAAACTTCCAACCTTTTTCCGCACTGTTTTCACAACACAGGAAAAAAACTTAAGGTATCCGACTGGTTTAAAATCGTCGCTTCTGATGAAATTATCAAAAATATTTTTATGACTTAATTTTGTAGCCTGTTTAACCAGCTTTCTAAAACTGTCTCACTTTTTACTCTACGTGAATTACAAATGGAGTTACAGCTGTTTTATTACCGAATTGTAAGCATTATTTTACGTTGCATGAAAACTTTAAATGTGTTTTCTGAGAAATGATATTTTTGAGGAAAACTGTCGACCGTAACAATGATTTCTCTAAAAAGTTATTCCAGTATTGATATGAAATTTTCTGAGATTGTTTTCTGTAATATGCTCGATGTTTTCCTCTAAAAACTAAGATCAATTTTAAAATCAAATATTATTTTTAAGTGCTTAAATATAAACGAAAAGCATTTTTTATGAAAAATTACCAGTTTAGTAACTATGTTCAGCTATATCTCAAAACTATTTTGAAGTACAAGAAATATTTTAGAGATGACACACAGATAACTGTCATAAAAATGTATTCCTACAAAGATTTATGTATATTTAGAATATGATTTTCTCTATGGCTGTTAGCGTAAGGCAAATATTTCAGTCATTTTTCTTCAAATTTCTCAGTTTTTTTAAAAGTATTATTTCGAAAGCCTAATTTTACAATATTTTCATCGTTTTAAAACATATGCAGTTGAAAAATAATATTAAAATATATATATAAATTATTTTTCAAAAAAAATGTCTCCGAACACAGTCGGATACCTTAAATCTAATAAAATCAGATTTATGAGTGTTTATGTGTATCTTATTTCTTGTTACTTAACTTATTTGTTTGTTTGGGAATTTTTTCTTGGCAAACACAATCTGCTTTATTAATTCTTATTCAAATAGCTTACCTTAATTAAGGTCATTAATTCTTACTTATCTGTATTGTAAGACAATGTTGAGCTAGTTAAGAGCGACCTTAATTATTCTTAATCTTTTTATTATTCTTCAAAATGCGCATATCTTATTTAAGGGTTTGTGCAACCTTAAAACAAAACACAAGAAAAATTCTATAAATGAAACATATTCATTAGATATCTCTCCTTGTAGATTAAGATAGTAGGAATCTAGATGTGCCAGTTAATTTTCCTTGGAATAAATAATTCATTTTTATTTATCATTTTACTGAAATTTTATTTAACTTCTTTCATGAACTTTTCGTAAGGGGTTGCTCTATAAATGTTTTATTTTTTAAAAGCGTCTTTCTAATATGCTTTGGTTTATAATTTTTAATCATAATTCATAATTTTAAGTAACTTTAGTTCTTAATTTTTAATTTTCTTGGAGATTAATAATAATGAGCAATGTTCGTGTTTGAAATTATATTTATTTTCTGAATTCCCGAAAGATTTTTTGCATCATTTCTAATTTAAATTTTTTGGGAAAAAACAAAAACAAAGTGATTAATATCTGTAACTGATTTTCTGAAATGAGCAGTAATAAAGCAGAACACCCCGAAGAAGAAATAATTTCGGACTTTTGTAGTGTACGCGTACTATTAAACCTGTATCATCTTTTGTATTACTTCGTAATATCAGTAGATTCATCCTATTATTTAACATTAACTGATTTTCTGAAATGAGCAGTAATAAAGCTGAAAACCCCGAAAAAGAAATAATTTAGGACTTTTGTAGTGTACGCGTACCATTAAACCTGTATCATCTTTTGTATTAATTCGTAATATCATCAGATTCATCCTATTATTTAACATTAACTGATTTTATGAAATGAGCAGTAATAAAGCTGAACACCTCGAAGAAGAAATAATTTCGGACTTTTGTAGTGTACGAGTACTATTAAACCTGTATCATCTTTTGTATTAATTCGTAATATCAGTAGATTCATCCTATTATTTAACATTAACTGATTTTATGAAATGAGCAGTAATAAAGCTGAACACCCCGAAGAAGAAATAATTTAGGACTTTTGTAGTGTACGCGTACTATTAAACCTGTATCATCTTTTGTATTAATTCGTAATATCAGTAGATTCATCCTATTATTTAACATTAATTGATTTTCTGAAATGAGCAGTAATAAAGCTGAACACCCCGAAGAAGAAATAATTTCGGACTTTTGTAGTGTACGCGTACTATTAAACCTGTATCATCTTTTGCATTAATTCGTAATATCATCAGATTTATCCTATTATTTAACATCTTGAAGTGCATTTAAATCTAATAATATTGTTTAGCAAAGGATTCGGAAACCCTCCTCTCTTTTGCGCTTGAGCCGGACGGTGTTATTTTCATCAAAATAGGGGGAAAGTGAAGAATGGAAGGGTGATGTTTACATTTTACTGAGCGTTATTTAACAAAGACCTCCGGAAATGCGCTCATGTGACTCGTTGCCTGACGCCCCTTTCCGGTGTAAAATCGTCCAAAAGTGGTAGTCTCGGAATACGTAGCTGAACAGTATTTGTTTGAAATTATGGAATCTTTGCTTAATAAACACGAGGTTTTTTAATATTAAAAAACTTTTACAAAAAATATCAATTTACCAATATAATAAGATATAAATAGCGCATGAACAAATTATTTGTACCGAATTAGTGCCAGACTAGCCCTTTTTCATTTTCTCCCCCCCCCCCGAACTTTTATTATACTTTTTAAAACAGACAGGAATTTATTTAGCACGTCGGATAAATAGTTTAAACATTTCAAACATATTTAAGATCGCCATAAGTATGGAGAACATTTCTTCATCTACTCTTTGTATTAAAAATTCAGAGAATAATATTTTATAGGTCGACTGCGCAATCATCAAGTTCCTTCCACATTTGTTCCTTAGAAATAGTTTCTCGAGTGTTTCATTTATTTCTTTATTTCGTTTGGTTTCATTTTATTTAAAGCGCAAAACGAAAAATTGTAATTTATAAAAAATTATCAAGTCTTATATCAGCTTGAAACTAACGAATAAATTTCAGAGCTGAAACCAAGGTATGTTAAAAGGCTGGAGTTTCATCCCTCGAGGATACGTTTTGGCGTGTTTTAAGTTATGCGTTCTGAAAATAATCGAGTATGCATTTGAACTTTTTTGACGTGAAAACGTCTTTCCGCTCTTTATAGTGACAGTCGGTTGAAATTTCTTGTGTGACAAAATACCTTCACATTTGAATCGCCAAACCACGAGACTAATAATGTGAAAAGAATGTTTGACTCCACAACGGATAGATCATATCTGTAAAAGTCTGTCGCATAGTATTTGTTTTGCCTGTGACGTCATCGTAACAGTGTAGGCGCATGCGCGTGATTGTTATGAATTAGCTTCATGTAAGGTTATAAATAAGTGTAGCGTGGAAACGCGTTTACCTAGGAGGTCCGGATTGGCGAAGTGCCGGATTAATGAGAGTGTTCACATGCGCTCGGAAAAGCAGACAGATAGATAGGGTTGCCATAATCGCCAAGCATTGATATGGGTCGTTTAAGTGCTAAATAAATTAAACATGAAAAAAGTGGGTAGGTAATGGTTTATTTTACTCTGATTAAAAAAATAAATAAAATTTAAGCAATCTAATAAATGAACACGTAGAATAATAATAAAAAACGAGGCTACTTCCTTTTTTAGCCAAGTCATATTTCAGAGTTGGTTTCGCTTTCTTGATTATGACATTTTCTTCTCTCACATAATTATAAAATTGGGCGCAAGTCATTTTAAAATTATAATGACAAATAAAAATTGCTTCATTTGTCCCCACTGACAACCTGAGTTGACATTCGGGAAAACATTCGGAAACATTTGTACTGTGGGCTGGAATAGCAAATACGTATTCGGATAGCTTTATTAGATATGACTTCTGACCGATATACTTTGTATCTGCTAAAAACTTCAGCCGTTTCTCTTCCATACTCAATTTCATAGTAGTTTCACAGTTTTGGTTGGTATTGTTTTTCTCTAAATAATCTTTCAGATATACATACTGTTTGAATAGAATCTCAGTGTTGCCAATATCGATGTTTCTTACTTGTAAATATGCGATAGTTTATTCTATTTCTTCCCATTCAGGAACTTGGTTCAGTTTAGGAAGAAAATGGGACAAATAGTGATACGGGACTGAGTAGAGAAATACGGTGACAGTCCCGTATATACGGGACGTGTGGCAACCCTACTGATAGATTTTGTGTTCACAGATTTCGATCAGAATTTGACAGAAATCTACAATTTAGAATAATTTCATCCTTCTAGCTCGCTGCGCTTTCTAGTGGTTGATTCCACAGATATAATTCCAAAAGAGTTTTTTTCTGATTCAGGGAGATCTAAAATATGAAAATTTATTAAAGTGTGAACGTTCGATTTTTCCTCGATTATAATATGTTCTCTTATCTTCTTCGTATACGAGAAAGTAATAAAACAATCTTCGCAATGAATTTGCTTGGCAGAAATTTCGCAGACCCATCTCTTCGCGCCGTTATTTGTCTTCTCTTTGCAGCTGAAATTACCAATTAAATAAGATGGTAACGATGGGCGACGATTCACAAAAGGCAGACACAAACCCCTCTCCGCTCTCATACGTGCTAACTGAAAAGGATTATGCAGTGAAACAGAAGCCGAATCCATTAAAAGCGTCAAGGCCGTCTGGAAATATTTGCCCTTTTAACGTAATGGCCGGCCTTTTCACATATGGACATTTCCCTTCTTTTTAAACAGTTTTTTTTACACAGTATCTTATTACCTCTTTTATCTCTCAGCAAGCGGAAGGCTGTTGTATTAATACATGAAAGCCATTTTATGTGCGCACTTCTTTTCATTTTTTAATGCTTTAATGAACAAAAGGGAACGAAAAAAAGGACAGAAATCCGAACTTTGCTGGAGAAAAAAAAATTGACCCAGTATCGGAGGTGTCATGTAATCCTTTCGTCGGCGTTATCTGCATAATGGCGTGGCCAGACGCGAAAAGCGCGTGATTACAAGAGCCAGACGGAAATGCTAAGTGAAAGGTTTGTCGGACGTAAACGAGGATAAAGAATAATCCCGCTCTTTTCTATCTCCTGTTCAAGGGTAAATGACGAAGGATTACGTGTGTCATTCGGCAACAGGTCGTGCAACAGGAAAATTTGGAGGAAAAATGGTACAAAATTAGATCATCAGTCTCTGATTGTTTTTGTTGCGCTGTACTGCCATTTCTACATTGTGGTACAAAAAATTCTGATTTTCTGCAAAATATCGTTTGCTATGAATTTAAGAAAAACAATTTTATAAAAAAGAGATATAATTTGTTTAAGAAATGTTTTTATTGAGTTAGGCAAGAAAGTAATTTCGGTTTTTCAGTGAGAAATAAAGTTAATTTTTTTATATATAAAGGAGGGACTTTCATCAATTATGTATTTTGCATGATGTCCGATGATCTTTTGCCATCTTATGATTCCGAGTTCATAGAACTTCTGGCACTCCTCTCCCAAAAACAGATCCAAATGCCATTTTGGGGGGAGAAGGCAATCGCAAAGTTTTAGAAACTTCGAAATAAATGATAATCCGTGAGTGCAAGGTCAAGGCTGTACGGGGGTGGGGCATTACTTCTCAGCCAAGCTCCAATAATTTTCTATGCGTTACCAAAGGCGTGTGAGGGTTTGCATTATCATTACATGATTCCTTTGCGATTTGCCGATTTTGGCCGTTTCTCTTTAATTGCTTTCTCCAGTTTCTTTAGTTGTTGACAGTAAATATCTGAATTTTCCGTTTGGCTACTTAGAAGAAGCTCAAAATATCCAGTAGCTAGCTCCTAACACTAAGCTAAATATGACAACAATCAAATGACTTTCAAAAGTCTTTCAAGTCAAACATAACGCTATCTGTTTGTGAAAACCGAAATTACTTTCTTGCCAACCCAATGTATTTAAATTAAGCACTGACTAATTCGGATCTGCTAACGGTTCAGGATTTTATGTTCTTAGGCTGAGACAAAATATTGTGGTGGTACTTTTTTATTTCTTTACTTTTAATTTATCGTCTGCGTTCTGCAATAGTGTTAAAAATTAAATTATGACTTGACTCAGATTTTGATAGTTTTATTGTATTTTGAATCTTGGTTAGAACATGGGTGAATCTCATGACTTTTCAGATTTTGGAAAAGGGTAAATTCGCGCCTGGTATGCGCAGGATATCAGTACTTCCGTAACCAGACATCATATTTCAACAGAACAATCAGTTTTCAGCCTTGCTGTAAAGGGCAGTTTGTCAGCAGAGAAAATGGAAGTAAGATTAGGATTTAGTGAACATAGAAGAACATATTTAGAATAATTTTTGGTGATAAATGTTGGCATGCCGTGAATGTAATATTGCAGAGTTAACGCAGATACCAGGCAGTTAGTTTAAAATAAAAAAATAGTTTTAATACAGTTACTTAAAAGAAACATGCTGCTTTCTTGCAGCTTACACACTCACGGGCAGCCATTCATTCGACTGATTATCCTAAAAACACAAGTTAGCAAAATACATATAGATTGTAACAATCAATCAACTTCGACTAGTGCCGTAACTTCGGCTACGTCATGAAATTCACCAATGAGATACGTTTCATTCAGTGACTGAACAATTTCATTTGAATTTCCAACAATAAATATATAAAATATATCAAATGCAAGAGGCTAACTCAAGATAACAAAATTACATGCAAGACTGTATCAAGAGTGGGCCAAAAAATACAAAATACAAATTCTTAAACAAATTGTATGCTTTTTAATAAAACTGCTCTTCTTAAATTCGTAGCAAGTGATAGTTTGCAGAAAAACAAACGCGTGGTAATTCTTTTTTGCCCGGCAGTGTTGTTCCATTTTGAATAAAATATAGTAAAATAATCCATTATGTTCTTGCAAATATGAGATAAAAAATATATAAATAATTTAAATTTAAATACTTCAAATCAACTTGAGAACCGAATCGCATAAATGGAGTAAATAAATGAATTTTTTTTAACTTTATTTTTATATTTTGTTTTTTCGAAAAGCAAAAGTTGATACAGAACTGATAAAAAGTCAAAAATTTTATTTGGTATTTTAATATTTCCAAATATAGTAACAAGCTTTTATTTTAATTTTGTCTAAATAAAATGTAACGGAATTCATGATTTGAGACCTGTTTTGTTTCTCTTTTTACCGAAGTTCTGGGTGATTTCTGAAATCTCCAATTATCGCATTATTTCTGCCCTACTCACGAGCAACTGGTAAACGCAGTTCTTGACATAATTGGAACTTAAATCAGTTATTTTCATCTACCTTTTTGGGATTAAATATCACGGTTACGTATGCAAATAATTACTGAAGTCTATTCAGCGCATTTTTCTCCAGGATTTGGAACAAACTGTCGTTAAGTTATACAGTAGAGTCTCCCTACAACGAAGTCTCTCTTCAGCGAATTTCTCTTTATAACGAAATTTTTAATCGGAATGTTAAATAACATTCAAAATATTCTCCATATAACGAAGTGGTTGTCTCCCTATAACGAATTTTTTCAGAGGTTTATCTTTTCGATTTTTGTCATTTTCGAAGAAAGTTGATAATTTCTGTGCAACCGATTCGCTCACACGTGCCTGTTTCTGGAACCACTCACTCTTAAAACGTGAAAATTTTTCTGAAAATTTAACATCACGAAATGCAAAGCAATGTAAATAACGGAACTTTTCAAGTAAAATGAACTAAGTACATACTAGTACATATGATTCTATAAATTGGTGAATTGTCTTAACTTTGAAGCATTTTATTTGTACAATAAAAATTAGTATAATTTTAACAACTTTATAATATATATTACTTCTTTTTTAACTGAAAATCATAATTAAATACATTTGAACTTTTCGCACCTATTGAAAAGTTTGGAACATTTACTTAAATAACTGCAAAAATCTCTAATCTCCGTATAACGAAATTTTCTCTATAACGAATTTTTCAATTGGAACTAAGCGATTTCGTTATAGGGAGACTCCACTGTATCTCGAATTTTTGTTATCTGTTCAAAACATAGTCCAGTATAGCAATAGATGGTTGCTATCAAATCCGCTCCAAGTATAAGCTTTTCAAAGTGCTTCGGTCCATGTCCTTCAAAATTATTGCATTTCATATATTTATGCAAGAATTATCATTTCAGTTTTGGGGGATTTCCTCTTCTGAAAAGAAATTGCACTATTCTATGTTCATTGCTCCAAGCTGCGTGAAGCTGCCGTTTCACCCTTTCCTCCTATCATTGTCTTTCTCTCAGAAAGCCGNTTCACCCTTTCCTCCTATCATTGTCTTTCTCTCAGAAAGCCGTTTCTTCAAGCATCAAATCCGCTTTCGCCGCCTTTTACTTTCCCAAGCGAGAGAGAAAAATAGCCGCTTTGGCATTTTTTCATTTGTTTTGTCATTCGTTTCCTGACGGCAGACGATATTCAGCTGAAACCGAATCCTTTTGTCTCAAAAGAATTTTTCCAGGTGAAAGCTTCATTCACGACTGCTTTCCTTGAAGGGTCGATAAATTAGTTGATCAGAATTGTTCTAAACCATCTCGAAGTCCCAAAATAGAAGCTTTCTTTCAAATTTTCTAAGAGTTAGTGAATGAAATGATTGAAAAAATTTTTTATATTCTTTTGTACTTCTATGTAACGCTTCTCATTCAACTGCTGTTTTGTTTTCCCTCAGGCAAAAATATTCCTTATGCTTTCATTAGTCTATTTTTTTCGAATTCCTGAAATTTTATACTGCTTTTCAAAACAGCAAAATTTGGATTTATTGCTATTTCTGCTATTTTTGTAGCAACTACAGCGATTATCGTCAAGAGAATGATGTCCAATTCCTTTTTACTTTCTCGTATACGAAGTATACAAAGAGAAAGTATTGTAATCGTCAAAAAATTCGAACTCGAGATTTTGACGAATCTCCACGTTTTAGACCTCCCCGAGTCCGAAAAACACAATTTGGGAATTATGTCTGTCTGTGAACACGATAACTCGAAAACTATTAGAGCTATGGGGATGAAATTTGGTATGTGGTCATTAAACATAATTTGTTGGTTTCTGTCAAATTTAGACAAAATCCGTCAACGGGAAGTCTGTCTGTATGTCCGAAGTCATGCGAACACTATAACTCAAAAACTTGAATAGCTAGATGGATAAAATTTGGTACACAGTTTTATCGTCATGAATGTAGGTCCGTATAAAATTTTGGGCCAAATTCGTCAACGGGTTGACTGTCTGTCGGTCTGTATAAGCGCATCTCCAACGAGTCCGCTATCTCCACTCGCATGCGTATTGAACGCAATCTTCTGTGTACGATATTTATTGACTCCTGCTTGGCGCTTTCTTTTTCATCCGATTCTCCATGCGTATGCGTACTTGGTAGTAATCTGTGCACGCGGAAGGATTGTCCTTGAGCCAAGAAAGAGTAGAAATCGGTATTCATTTAATCGGAAAGCATCTCTTCGAATTTGATTTTTTACCTAAATATTTTCTGATAGTCATTGGATCCTGGTTAGGTTCGAATAGGTTCGATCCAATAGGTTCGAATTTTTTTATCCACGCGGGGGGAGGAGAAACAGCACCTTTTTCGAAAAGTATACGAGAAAGTTTTGGGGAGACTACTCCCGCTGGTTCTCATAACGAAAATCCTCCAAATAGATATCTGAAATATTAGCAATTGCTAGTGAAATACTATATAGCATTTTAATGTAATGAAAGGGTTTTATTTTTGTACAAATTAGTCAACTTTTAAGAAGTAAAAAAGGATCATCCTTTAAATAAAGCGAATAACAGAATTTAATAAAGCCATACCAACAAATTTTAATATTTAGCGTTGTTATAGTGTGCATTTAAAACGTCTATACGCTGTTATATCGAGGGCAGATTATTGGCATAGCATGCTTACAAAACGTCAGCTAAAAACTTCCTAGATTTTAAATATTTTTCTTTGGATGCATTTATCTGTCTTGCGATCGAGTTGTCATCGCATCACCAAAAATTTGTCAAACGGATATTTATATTCCCTTTTAACTCAGTATTCCTTGACCGGTTAACAGCTAGTTTGCTTTCATTTCTTTGACATAGTTACTGAGGTTCATATTTTCAAATTTTATTCCACATTTTCTGGTATTGTGTACTATATTTATGTCGAAATCGAAATATATCAGAAGACAGTTTTAATAAAAATGTATACATCAACATTACATTAGCCCTTCCGTTGTAAAACTCAATGAATGAGTTTAAGTAACGCCATATCTTGCTTTAAAAATCCGGAGGGATATTCTATTATTTTAATATTTTTCCCCCTTAAAACGCATGCTTTCTGCACCGAAATCTCACAGACCGTATTCCACTTGCTGTTATCTCGGCGCTTGAATTTTCGCGTGGAAGTGATTTTTATTGCTTTCAGTGCGTGGAGAATCACAGTATATGCTCCTTTACTGCAATCCTTTACCGCCTTAATTAGATTTTACTGGCTCATAAAACATCCTAGGAGGAACATCCGGTTTACAGGAGGCCTTGTAACCGCGGCTTCTTTTCTGATGAACAAAAATTCAGAACAGACTTAGCCAAGAAAATCACCGCATGGTTTTATGTGCTATAGAAATTCTTTACTGCTGCCACTCATAATTAATTCTAAGTTTTATAGTAGCGAACTTTTACTGGGATACTTACCCTTCTGTCTTATTCTGTTAGTGATAGTATTATGGACCGTTAACGAAACTGAATATTCTATTTTTCTGTATTCAGACGATTATGATACGCGATATGATTAACTAGTTACAAAACATGCAACGTGAGGTTCAATGCACAAAGAGATTTTTAACAGACCACCAAGAGACTTTATAAGACCTAGCAAATCAATTCAGTTTAAATGGGAGATGCATCAATTCAATGTATGGCAATGGAATTTCTTATATAAAGTGTGTGGATTTAATCTAAAGAATAAAGAAGCGTTTGATCCGTTTCACTTTAACTCTTTAAAGGGCCATTTTTTTCCCTAGTAGTGTTATGGTAAAATGGCTTTGGGATTGAGATTCATTTAAGAAAAGAAATTCATTTAAATTAGTGAATGTAAATTAAATTTTTGTTAATTAATTTTGTTAATTAATAATTAATTATCAAGTACAGGCACTTTGTTATGGTTTGAAAAAAGAAATTGGAACATGTCGGTTTTTGTGTCGTCGAAAAAATTGTCAAGAACTTATGCCAACCTCAAAAAAATCATTTAAAAATTAATGAATTTGGTTGTAAGTATACTTACCACGGCCGTATAAAGGGTTAAAAATGGTAAAACTGCTTTCAGTTTGTTGCGTAATGAAAATTCAGCCGTACAGTTGAAGTCTTCATATGTTGCTTTCAGCAGGTTGTCGACAAACATCATAAACCAACCCAGCTATTATTATTTACCCCAATTATTAGTTTGTAAAAAGTCTTTTATCTAACAAAACGCAAATATGGCGACCTTCCAATAAATAACTGATTTGTAAAGTACTGTGAAAAGAAAGAAAAAAAATTTTGAAATGAATTTTATGAGTTTAAGTTTTATATAGAAGAAATAGCTTTTCCCCAACTGTGAAAGTGATGGATTCCTTTCAATACAATGTATAATTTTTCATTATTGATTTTACTTCCTTTTTTGAAATTTATTACGTTCAGTCCTGATGTAAAATCGTTTTGTGAAACCTTTAAATGGAATATTAAATTCTCTCGAGTCAAGTTGTCCTGAATTCACCTGAAATTAGCTTACTTTTCTGAGGTCTTATTGAACAGTTTCAGTCATTCTGTCAGTAACTGAAGAATTTATGTATAGCTGTATAATGTGAAATCAACCGAAATCATGCAGTTTTTTGTGATTTCTATTAGTCAATCGAAACGATTTCATAAGTCGTTACCTCAGAACAACAATGCGCAATAACAACAACTACGGGGTTTTTTTTAAATGAGAGTGCATCACAAGTTTTTTTTCCAGATAGGAAACGTGCCGTTACGGTGGTCTAGGTAGCCGTAAGTTTCTGAAAATATCCCATTTTTGAGAGCCATTATCTACGAAGATATTAAAGCTAGAAAAAAATGAAAGCATGTATTTGTAGGGAATTTTACGCTGTTTAATTCGTTAATTCACATGTAGTGTGAAAACTGAATATTGATTGAGGTATTCAAGAAAAACTGAAAAAGGAAACCAGAAAACGCGCATCAGCTTTTGCCAATCGGTAACCATTGCATATGGAATTCTCTCGCTATAGCAAATTTAGAACGCCGTAACACCGCGTTATTTATCTGAAAAAGCTTTTCTATTTACTCTCTCATTAAAAATAAGCCCGTAGTTGTAACATTATTAGATTGTTTTTAATTTTTGAAATGTGTCCCACAAGTCTTGGACACATTGTATATCTGACTGATTATACTTCATTTGTCCATCATTTACACAGTGTAGGATCTCGATATACAGGGTTCCCACTTATATCCATTACACCCTCCTTAACTTCTAAACGGTGACAGCTTAGGCCATAAAGTTGGTGTCTATGTAAAGTAAAAAGGCTATGCGCTACTCGATGATACAACTTACAACGCCATCTATCGGCACATTTTGGAATTAGCTGTCCTATTTCAAATGGTGAAAGATACGAGAAAAAGTCAATTAGAAAATTGTACAGCACTCTCGATTTAGTACAAAAACATACCTTGCTCACATTAATAATCAAAACAGAATGTAAAAAATGAACATTTGTTTGGTTGTGATTTTCAACACTATGGCGTCCTGAAACGCGAGCGAAGCGAGAAGTCCAGTCCGAAGTGCAAATGTGTGTAAAGGCTAACGGAGAGCATTTTGAGCAATATAAATAAATGATCCAGAAGACAGGGACGTGTTTCAGTTTCTTTCTTCCGCTCTTTATGACGTGACAATTTTCGAAATCGTGACCAAACAAATGCTCATTTTTTTGCATTCTGTTTTGAGTATTAATGCGTTCAAGGTATCTTTTCGCACTAAATCGCGAGTGCTCTACAACTTTCTAATTGATTTTTTTCTCGTATCTTTCACCGTTTACGAGATACAGATTTGGACCGCTAATTCCAAAATTTGCCGATAGATGGCGTTGTAAGTTGTCTCATCGAGTAGCGCATAGCCTTTTTACTATACCTAGACATCAACTTTATGGCCTAAGCTATCACCGTTTAGAAGTTAAGGGGGTGTAACGGATATAAGTGGGAACCTTGTATCTTTCGTAATTAGCTGCTTCCTCATTTTCCTTAATTTGATTTTATTTTACGCAATTGCAGATTTTTGAAAAAGGCCCTTCATTATATTTGGATTAAAGGTATTTTCAGTCAGTTATCCAAGTCTTGCATATTTCAAAGATAAAAGAGAAAAAATAATGTGATGGGCCGTAATCCCCACCCTTCGCAGAATATTCCGGTGGACACGCCTGTGAAAATCATCTAATTTGATGTGCCCGAAATTGCTTTTCGGTGAATTATGCATTAATATTTCAGGCGGCGTGTCACGATAGTAATTCATTGTTGTCTCTGGAGAAAATAACACAAAAATTAAGTTATTTTTGCTATATAACGTTATATAAATTAAAACTGATTTCCCATGTTTCCAGTATGCTTACTTTTACCGCATGATAAAATGTATAAATGGATTTGACCTTATGTGATCCTAAATACGTAAATTTAATATAATGAAAAAATTAATAAATTAATGAATGAATAATGGAATAAATGAAAAAATTTCATACAGTGGAACTTGGCTGATTAGAAACTGTCGGGACAGCAATTAAAATTCGATTTATCCTAAAATTCGAATGATGAAAAACTGAGTCGATAAACGAACGCAGCAAGAGAAAGCAACAGTTTTTAAACATAAACTGAAAACAAAAAGATAATTAATAAATGCACTGTGAGCATTTTTAATTGATAAAGTCACAATAATCATAATTAAAAAATTTAATAATTTAAAAAACAATAATTCCTATAAATAAGTAATTTTAATAAATAAACTATATAAAGCACTTTGAAAACAATAATTATGCAGTAAAACTTCAAAATAAACAGTACATTTAAAATCTGACGTTTTCAAAGTTTTTTTAAACGGGACGTTTTTATAGATTTTTTGATTGAATATATTGTAGTAGATGAAAGGGGTAAGGGCCTTAAAAATAATTCACTTACTATTGCTGAACACATAAGATGGGACGTGCCTAACTTACGGAAACAATTCATAAATAAATAAAAAAAATTCTTACAATTTTTAAGTTTGGTTTCGGATTAGCCAAAATAAATTCGCATTACAGACTATATTTTAACATTAATCCTTTATAAAGCCGTGATAAGTATACTTACACCAAATTCAGGGATCTTGAAATGCAATTTTTAAGGTTGGCATAAGTTCTCGCCAAATGTTTAGATGAAACAAAAATCTTGATGTTTAATTGATGTTGATTAATTAAAAAATTAATTAACAAAAAAATCAATGTCATCCAATAATCTAAATGAAATTCTTTTCTTAAATGAACCTCAACCCCAAAGTTATTTTATTATACTACTACTAGAAAAAAATGGCCCTTTGAAGGATTAAGCCAATAGGAAATTCAAGAGAACACAGGAAAAATTCGAATTCGCAAAATTCTATTGTATTAACTGCAGTTGCAATAATACAATAACCGTAAAGAGAATCTAAGAGAGTAATTTCGAATCGATTTTGCTAATTTAATGAAAGCAGAGTATTTCCGATTCTGAACAAACGTGAGAACTTAAATGTTCTAGGAAATCTGCACAAAAGAGACGCACAGGTATATTATTACGTAGATCGTGTCTAGACTAAATAACAAAATGGTTTTTGTCTACCCTGCACCAACGGCATTTGCTCGTTTTTTTTCTTTTATTATTTCCCATTCTCTTCTCTGAAACGTAAAACAATAAGGTGATCGAGATCTGAGCTAAAATCTCCCGTTAAAGCGTCGAAAACTATGTGGTCGGTCATCACTGGCTTTCGGCAAGTAGTCATCAGATTTGGAAACTACTGTTGATAAGAAGGGAGGAAGCAAAACCAAAAAGGACGGACGTAGCGCCTTGAACCTCTTGAAGCGTGTCTTCAGACAACAAAGTGCCCCAGAGGTCTGAAAATAAAAAAAAAGCAGACTCTCAGATTTCGTTGTTTGTCTGTTGGGAGTCATCCTTGTGATGATATTTCTTTTAAATAATTGAGGGCACGAGGTTACTCGTATAGAATAACCTCCCGTACGAACCAAAATAATGCGCGCTGTTAGTAATTAATTTTGCCTTCCTTTTTGCAACTGAGTTGAAGTGCCGAAGTGTAATTTTTCGTTGTTTAGAGCGAAATGCGGCATTTTTGAGACATACAGGGTATCTGAAGGGGAAATTAGCAGAGTTCGAGACACAGGTTTGATCATCGTTTATTTTAAACACATAAACGAAAGACAAAGACACAGACATAAAAGACGTTCTACAAGCACAGTAAGTTAGAAGTACATCTCAAAGCCTCTTATCGGCTCTTCGTGAAAGGAATTATGGGATATATAAGGTGATGTCACGCAGTGACGTATTGCATCATGACATCATCACAATAGCTTGTGATTGGTTTGAATATTGAGTGAGGAGACTGAAGGAAAGTAAACAGCGTATAATTTCCAACAGTATCCATAAATTATCTTTACAACTTGAGACTTTAATAACTCTAAAACTGTACTAGATAATAACAAACGGTGTTCAACATGTGACAAGACAACTCATAAAGTTTTTTTGACGAAAAATGTGGACGTTACAGGAGAAAGCTCGGTGTGTAGCCTGGTTCATAGAGACAAAGTCCGATACCAAAGTGCAACGTTGGTGTCTGAAACAGATGGGCAACCGCCCCCTCTCTCTGTTTATGGATAAAACTACCTGTTCCTGTTTATGGAGAACACTACCTGTTCCTCTGTTTATGGATAAAACTACCTGTTCCTGTTTATGGAGAACACTACCTGTTCCTGTTTATGGAGAAAACTAACTGTTCCTCTGTTTATGGAGAAAACTACATGTTCCTGTTTATGGAGAACACTACATGTTCCTGTTTATGCAGAAAACTACCTGTTCCTGTTTATGGAGAACACTACCTGTTCCTGTTTATGGAGAAAACTACCTGTTCCTGTTTATGGAGAACACTACCTGTTCCTCTTTATGGAGAACACTACCTCTTACTGTTTATGGAGAACACTACCTGTTTCCATAAATGACGTATACCAAGCCCGAATAGATGGTCGGGATGGTGGTTCCTTCCATACTGTATCCGAAAATTTCGTTGCACTTGAGTGTCGGACTTTGTCTCTATGAACCAGGCTACTCTCTGAGCTTCCTCCTGTAGCGTTCAGATTTTGCGTCAAATCTTCGTCACCTGGAAAACAAAAAAACTGTATGAGTTGTCTTGTCACATTCTCAAAAACCGTTTGTTATTATCTAGTACAGTTTTAGAGTTATTAAAGTCTAAAGATGTAAAGATAAATTATGGACATCCTATACTATAAAGTAATTTCGACTTCGTAGTATTTTCATCATTATAATACTTACATATTGTAAATGACTTTTTTTCTTAAAGTTTTTTGAAAAAAAATATTCTCTCCTCTTTATTTTTTATATTATTTTAAATATTAAACGTATCATTTGCCACCCATTTTAAAGTTTTCCGAGAGGTAAACTTTAAAAAGGACGGAATGTTACTCGATTTTTAGATCGGTGCCTAATTTATTTGCAGCCA
Source organism: Araneus ventricosus (assembly GCA_013235015.1). NCBI lineage: Eukaryota > Metazoa > Arthropoda > Arachnida > Araneae > Araneidae > Araneus > Araneus ventricosus. Next base: position 68,687 of record BGPR01001350.1, on the reverse strand, counting down.
GATCATCAGTACAGAAAGAGATTGCAGAAATATTAGATAAAGATTAGAAATCACAGAGAAATGATAGTGATTTCTCAATATTGTGCTTTCATTTTCTGCGCATTGTTTCCAAAGTGAAAGAAAAATCAACAATGATGAATTATGATTTGCATAACATTTTTATTTGGGGCATTTCACGGATGTTCTTTAAGAGAACTTTCGATCCTTGAACATTTACGTAGTAAAAATGTGAGTTAAAAAATGTATTTTTCTAAAAAAAATCCCGATCAATTTCGTTACTAAAAAAATGCCTGTGGGTTTAAAATTTCAAATAAAATATGCTGTTATGATATTTATTAGAAAAAGTATTGATCCTGTGTTGTGAATGCAACTGTGATAGTTTTGGATAGTCAAAACTGGTTTAAAATTGTCTTGAAGAACGAGTGTTGTTCCTAATCTTTTTTTGTCATGTATTTATCATGTCTTGATTTAATGAAAAGTAACATGAAAACTGTGTTACGTTTCAGGATTATTTACTTTTCATCAAGCTCTTATTTATTTTGATACACATCAGCGTGAACTTTGTTTTCCGTAAATTTAATTAGAAGTTAGCGTTGCTTAAATGATTGATTTCTAAAATTTTAAATCTAAATGAGCATTGGAAATTGAGTTCAATCGTGTTACGTGCCGAGATAGGCTGCCACAACTTTTGCACTAAAAAGTTTTGGTGGTATTATTTCGTCAGTGGCGATCAGTGGCGAATCTAGGATTCGAGTCTGGGGGGGGGGGAGCTGAGGTCATAAAAACTTTGTATCGTTGTGATGAATGTCAAAGCTCAAAGCTAAAGTAAACCAATACTCTTTAACTTTACAGACTTTTCTCACCTGACAATAACAATCATAAAAAACAATACAATACTTTCGATAATTTGATAAAAATTACAATGAAATAACTAGCCAAAAAATATCTTTGACCGCGTCAAAGCTACAAGTACAAGTGGAATGACTACAAAAATAGGAAAATTTTCGAGCCTAGAAAAGCTAGAAAGCAATGTTGCCATGTTATTATTATTATTTTAATAAAAGGGAAATTAAGAAAAAACAGTTGTAATGATGTTAAATAAAATCAAGAATTATGGCTTGGCTTTGAGAGGGGCTGTAGCCCGATAGCCCCCCCGGATTCGCCACTGGTGGCGATTCTAAAATTTGGGTCTGGTGTGGGTGTGTTAGTGGGGTGAGGCCATTAAAATTTAATATCGTCGTGAGAAATGTCAAACCTCATGGCCTATATAAACCAAAAGACTTTAACTTTACAAACTTGACTCACCTGACAATAAGAATCATAAAGAACACTACAATTCTTTCGATAATTTAATAAAATACACGATGAAATAACTAGCAAAAACATGTTTTTGACCGCGTCAACGCTAAAAGTGCAAGTGGAATGACTACAAAAATAGGAAAATTTTCGAACCTATCAAGCCAGAAAGCAATGTTGCCACGTAATTATTATTATTTTAATAAAAGGGAAATTAATAAAAAACAGTTGTAGTGATTTTAAATAAAATCAAGAATACTAGTTTAGCTCAGAGAGGGGGGGGTCAGCCCCACAGCACCCTCCCTGGATTCGCCATTGTATTTTGTCCAAGGTACTTAAATACTTAACTGCTCTTGTATAAAAATTGCACGCATTTTGCTAACCTTAACTAACTTGTCTATTCTGGTACCACCGGTTGGGGTGGGAGACGTCACTTTTCTTGTTAACAAACAAAAAAAGTGCCGCCCCCAAACCCAACCGGTGGTACCAGAATAGACCCCCTAGACGCATTGAGACTGTACTCAATTTCGAGCCAACAGTCGATGGGTTCCGTGCTTCGAAAGTCTACCATGTGGAAATTACTTATCATTCTTTGTGTTATTTTAAAAAAACTTTTTCAGTTGTCTTTTATGAATTTGTAATAATAATATTCAATATACAGGGTGTCCACACTTATAGTGGTCCAATAGCTCATTTCTAAACCTTCAGAGATAGACATATAGTTCCAATTGGGAAAATGTTTTAAATGAAGGGAAGAACTATATATTTAATGTTTTTTGAGTCACTAAATGTATTTCTGAAAAAGTTACGAATTCTAATTTTTTATACGGTCCCCCTGTCCTCATATTTAGTAAAATATTTTTCACACACTCACATTTTAAACAAAAAAAGTTTCCACTCTTCTGCGACTAAAACTGACCGAGTTATGGAGCTTTGGATATCACTGACTTAGACCACTTTACTCCATTTCAATAGCCGACTCGATGACGATCCACCAATCAATGCGCAGTAATTGCTCGACGAGGCCGCTGATTGCTTTAAAATTTTGAAATCCAAAGCTCCATAGCTCGCTCAGTTTTAGTCGCAGAAGAGTGGAATTTTTTTGTTTAAAATGTTAACGTGTGAAAAATATTTTACTAAATATGACTGATAGCTCCGGGGGACCGTATAAAAAGTTAGAATTCGTAACTTTTTCAGAAATACATTTAGTGACTCAAAAAACATTAAATATATAATTCTTCCCTTCATTTAAAGCATTTTCCCAATTGGAACTATATGTCTATCTCTAACGGTTTAGAAATAAGAAGTTAGACCCCAATAAGTGTGGACACCTGTTTAATCGTCATGTCCTTTAATCAAAAGATATGAGGTAAAGAACCCAGGCAATGATTTGTGGATACCCAGTATACCCCCTACCAAGTTTTCCTGTTCGAATTGATTCTAGACGTTTAAAAGAGACGAGAAAAAGAAGAAAAACCCATCTGTTGTCAAAGTGCGTTCATTTGGGAACAATGGCATAAAGAAAATGTGATTTTTATACCACTACTGCTATTGTTCCTCTTCAGTCTTAGAGCACATTTTGGAGCTAGCTATCGAGAAGTTGCGATGGTATGCAAAATATGCAGGTTATTGTTTTTACTGTCGTTTTCTGTAGCTGTGGAGATTTGATTCATTTTTTATATCGCCTTATAATGTACAGTTTAATACTAAATCCGCCTTTCTCTGCATCAAGTTGCACTGTTAAAGGGTCTCGTACAGCGTGTGATTTTTATAGTCAAATTACCTTCTCTATGAGGTTGCTGTGATAGTATTTCTTCAACTTGTTATGATGGAATATAATTTTAATGCTTTGCGTAATAATATTTTAGTAAAATATAGCATCGTTTAAAAATATTGTGGCACGTCTAGATTAACTAGGGCTTTTATATCTTAAAGGTAATTTTGTTGTGAAATGGATATCTTATTAATTTTATCAAATTACTAATATAATAGCCCAGATCTCTCTGTAACGCTCTGACGTTACCAACAATAAAACTAGCGCCATAGCACTGCGAGACGTTAAACGGCATTATTTCATTGTTAGAGACCCTAAATTTGAGTCATTTTAAATTTAAAAGAGTAATTGTCGTTCTAATTTCAAATTTAATAGCTCTAAAATGGAGAAATAAAATTTGCTATCGATTGATATAACATTTATCTCGCTGTGATCAATAATTCGAGAGACATTTTGAATTAAATTAATCATATATTTCAAATTAATTTCCGTTTTTTAATAGAAAGTAGTAAATCACGTCAGTGGTATATCATGGGCGTGATATAGTTTGGACACCACGATGCATCTCATTATTTATTGTAAACGTGATGGTATAATTTGATAATATTTTTTGGCAACGTTGAAATTTACACAAAGACATCTGAAGTACAAGGAAAATTGTTAAACAACGAAAAATACTTCACAGTGAATGTTGTTCACCAAGAGGATTTTTGAATAAAGAAATATGTAAATAAAAAATATTTCCTGTCATAATACATATGTTAATTTTATTTGTTTTCAATCAATGTTAAACATTTCTCTCGCTTATATATCTATTTAAACAGGCCAGATTTGACGGGAAATCTCTCGAATGAAGAGGTAATTTGCACCCGTCACACCTTGACGGGTGATTTTCTAGTATTTCATATGTATTAAAGGATTACATTTCTTTCTCAATCTCGTCCTCTGTGTAATTTAAGTTGTTTTGGGAGATATAAACGATGTTGGGATAAAAATAATGGTTAAAAAGAATCTGAATTAAAACGTTATAAGTTTATAAAGTCTGTTAGTCAGACCTTGGTGAGTCAGTTCTTGGATTGAAATAGCTTTGATTATCAACTTGAGTTTTCGCACGAGCGAATTACTTGCTGTGATGGTAGACCAATGCCCTCCGCCTTAACACATCTACTAGGTTCGATTGATTGAGGGGAATATTCACTGAAGTTGTATGCAAATGTAGTTTATGTCAATATAGCACGGGATTAGTTCAATTTGGTTAGATTCCATTTTGAGAAATTACACTAGGGCTATTTTGGGACCGAACTGGTAATTTTGAACCGTGGTCAGATGACGAAAACGTCACCTGCCCGTCACCCCCAAACTTTCACTCACACCAACGGAAAAAATATGGCATGAGATGCGATAGGTAAGAACTCTTTGATAGGAAATAAACTAAAATCTACAAGAGAAACTACGAAAGCCTATTTTCTTACGCAAGCAAGCACAGAACTATTAGTTTAAACTATTTTATGTATTAACTAGCTGAAAATCCGGTGTTGCTCGGGATCCATATTTTTTCATATACCGGCCTCTTGTTTTTTTCCTACAAATATTGTCACTAACTTTCTCCAACAAACGTAAATATTATTTGAATCCTTTCGTGTTGAATTAAAAATTTCAAATATGGCCTTGTTATCGCCTTATAACAGCATGGTTTGAATGAAAATGCGAGAAAATTCGACTGATAACATTTAAGTTAAACAATACATAGTTCAATGTCTTAGCAAGCGCAAATGGCCCTGGTGGCCTGGTATTATTTTTACGCCCCCTAATCATAATTTGCTTTAAAAACTGGCATAAATGCAGTAATGTTTTGCATCATGGCGCCCCTAAAACTGGCATCTGCGACATCGTGTGCATCCTGAAACTGATAATTCTGCGCGAAACTAGTTGTGACAATAAGTTCTTGCTATATTTTTGGCATTTGGAGTTATGTTTGTATTCCGTATATATATATAAGCCTAAAAATTTTGCTTTATTTGCAAAAATAGTAAAATTTCTACCAACGCTCTTACTTTTCTTTTTAAACTTGTCATATACGATGATTGTCAAATCCCTCTAAATTTGGCTGCTATATGAGGGAACTGGATTTGAGATACGGGCATTTATTTCTTCTCTCTGTTCTTAAAAAATAGACTATTTTTACTTTCTCGTATACGAAGTATGCAAAGAGAAAGTATTGTAATGGTCAAAAAATTCGAACTCGAGATTTTGACGAATCTCCACGTTTTAGACCTCCCTGAGTCCGAAAAACACAAGTTGGGAATTATGTCTGTGTGTGTGTGTGTGTGTCTGTCTGTCTGTCTGTCTGTGAACACGATAACTCGAAAAATATTAGAGCTACGGTTATGAAATTTGGTATGTGGTCTTTAAACATAATTTGTAGGTTTCTATGAAATTTTGGACAAAATCAGTCAGCGGGAAGTCTGTCTGTATGTCCGCGGTCATGCGAACGCTATAATTCAAAAACTTGAATAGCTAGATGGATAAAATTTCGTACACAGTTTTATCGTCATGAATGTAGGTCCGTATAAAATTTTGGGCCAAATTCGTCAAAAGATTGACTGTCTGTCGGTCTGTATAAGCGCATCTCCAACGAGTCCGCTATCTCCACGCGCATGCGTATTGGACGCAATCTTCTGTGCACGATATTTATTGACTCCTGCTTGGCGCTTTTTTCATCCGCTTCTCCATGCGCATGCGTACTTGGTAGCAATCTGTGCACGCGGAAGGATTGTCCTTGAGCCAAGAAAGAGTAGAAATCGGTATGCATTTAATCGGAACGCATCTCTTCGAATTTGATTTTTTACCTAAATATTTTCTGATAGTCATTGGATCCTGGGTTACAATAGGTTCGAATTTTTTTATCCACGCGGGGGGAGGGGAAACAGCACCTTTTTCGAGAAGTTTACGAGAAAGTTTAGGGGAGACCACTTCCGCTGGTTTAGACCAGTTATGAGTTCTGAAATTTTCTTAAAACTCCCCAAAAATTCAAAAACTTACGCACGGGAGGTTTGTAAATAGCATCTCTTCATTATTGGGTAAAAGCGATTTATTTGACGGAATCTTTTTTCATTCTTGGCCATTCTTTTTTTCGTTTTACATAAAGAACGCTAACTACCGCTTTATTTTCTTACCGCAATTATATGCTAAACTATGAAATGCAAATAGACATTTCCTCTGCTATCAATCATTCACTTTTTGAGCGACAGGTAGGTGTGAAAACCCGTATAGACCCCAACATGGCAGCGGAAATCAAGCGCTTTGTTCAGCAAGGAATGCGGCTTTTGCGGAAATTATCCTCTCCCAGATATGCCAATCATCTCTCGTACCGATGAGCTCATCATTTCCGTAATTCTTCAATAAAAGAGCCATTTTTTATGTTTTCGTTCATACAAATGTGGGTTCCCTTTTGTGCGATCAACCGCGAAATCATCTTACCCGAGATTCAAGATCATGGGAATAATCCACAAATACGTTTTGTTTTCTCACGTATAATTCTGAGATGACTTCGTTCCATTTCCTACATGAAATAAACTTGAGTTCCCCGGGGGAAGTACACTTGTGCCAATTATATCCAAAATTCCAACTATGAATCATTTGAATTCCAAAGTTTGACTGGATTTTAAACATTGTGATCAAATTTCTCTTGGGTAAGTAGATTTTGGTTATGTTCAATTACATGTAACAAGATATCTGGAATATAAACAGTTAATTTTTTCATTCCAAATCCAGTTGTTAAATTTTCTGCTTCTCAAACAAAGTAAATAACCAGCATGTGACATTTTCTATTAGTTTTACTAACAAAAATTAAAGTGAATGTTGATGTGACGATTCCTCTGACGAAAATAATAATAATAATAATCGGAGCTCCACATATACTCTTCCCCTCTTGCCCAGTTCACTCGATAACACTCTTTCAAAAATGAATATCAAATAACTCGTATACAGAAAATTTATCTTTAAGCTAAAACGTATTAAATACATTTTTTACTGATATACTCTAAAAATTTAGAAGTTTTAGAATAGTATTAGTTGCTTGAATCTATCGTCGCAACACAAACCGAAAGCGAAACTCATAAACAGCCATTGAGATTGCAACTTGTGTGAGAGTGAGGAAAAAAAGGAAAATATATTAAAAAGAGCATCTTTCTTTCGTTCAGTTGGCCCCCGTGCCAGCCAGAGCTGTGTTGACTTTCAGCCCATAGCCCGTGTAAGCTAAAGGAAGAAAGAGTTGCTTTTTCACTCTGGATTTTCTGCTCAGTGAACGGATTTCGGGGTTATTTTGCAGCTCAGACCTGCGCCTCTCTTAGTTTAGATTCATTTTATGCCTTTTTTCAATTTTTTATTACTGTTTTTGCATTTTCATAAGTCATTGAACTCTGAGAGTGGAAAAGTAAGCAAATAAGATTCAAAACGAAAAATACAAGTTTTAAAAATAATTTTAGAGGGTGCTGCAGCTTTGCAGCCCTAATGGACGAACCGCCACTGGTTACAGGCTATGACTACGAAGTTATGCCTAACATGGCTACCAATTCTGTTTGGTAAACAAACCGACCATCGGCAAAAGAGAAATTAACCCCTTTTCTGTGCCACACACCTTATTTTTTTTATATATACGGATGTACCATTTGATCATGAATTGATTCTATTGTAATTTTCGTTTGTCAAAACAATACTAAGTTCGTATCCTGACTATGGATCGGAAAATAAAGTCCGAATCATAAAATATTTTAGAAGAATTATTTTAAAATGGTACTTAACAGTAATTTATTATGAATAAGTATAGTAATTTTTATATACCTTATCTTTTTATACATATGGATGTACCATTTGATCATGAATTGATTCTATTGTAATTTTCTTTTGTCAAAACAGTACTAAGTTCGTATCCTGACTATGGATCCGGAAATAAA
>BGPR01001350.1:50330-60652 GCA_013235015.1 Araneus ventricosus | reverse complement strand
TATTCTTTCGCTGAAAAATTAGTTTTCGCGTAAAAAAAGACGGGAACATCTTCAGTTACACTCTGATTATCTCGAGAATTATGGAGCGGATTTTTTTCGTATTAAAAATCATTATTTGAAAGGCATACACGGCATAAAAAACGCCAGAGGTTTGTTGCTGCTTTTTATATGCGCATTTTTTTCCCTTTCAGATGTCTTGTTAGCGTGTCAAACTTCTCATCATTTGGTACTCAACCAACCTGAAATGATGAGAGTAAGGTTTTTTTTATTATTTATATTTGGATTGTATGTCAGTAGTTGAATGATATCAGACCATTTGGTTCGCTCAATTAACCCGACTTAAATTCCTTTTTTGAATTCTTTTTAAGTTTGAAGAAGTTTGAGTCGTTCGCATTTTATATATTTGTAAATCGACAGAAAATGGGAAAGTTTTCATTTGAGCTGCTACTCTCTGAAATTTCAAACCGCTTCTGAAGTTCTGATTCGATTTTAATTTACTCATTGAATAACTCAAATCAGGGATGCCCAAACTTTTAACTTAGGGCTACGTTCCTCCCATTGGGGTCTCAGGAAGGAATTTCATTCACGCTCCAAAACGCCACAGAAAACGTTGTATGGGAGATCCTTTATATTTTGGTAACTACATATGTTAAAAACATAACTAATGTCTTATTTTAGAGATAAAGGGGAACAACAGAAGTTACAAAAAATAATTGAAATTCGGAATTGTAGTTCAGCGACTACTGAGTCGCAAAGTTGGGCAAAAATACGCATGAAATGGTGACAAAGTAACATATCCACGCACGATTGAAGAATTCAAAACAAAAGAATTGCACTTTAATATATTTTATTAAGAAATAAAACTATTTTCATTGTAACCTTAGTTTCATTTTATTTCGCCAATCTTCCATGCATTAGTATTTCAGAGAAACAAAAGAATTGAGAGTAACTTCGAGAAACAAGAGCATCGCGAGTAACTTCGAGAAACAAAAGAATATCGCGAGTAACAAAGAGAAACTGAGAAACTTCGTGAAACAAAAGAGTCACTGGAGTAAAGTAGTCCTTCGCCTTTAACATAAGACAGCCTCCCGTCATATATATATATATATATATTTAAATGTTAATATCAAAATAAAATAGGTTAATGTAACGTTTTCTAAAATAATATAAATTTATAGTTTAATTTATTAATGATGATTTAATATAGTATATATAACATATTTTAGTTAATATATTTTCACAATAAATGCGGAACTGTAATTCATATTTAGCTTTTGGCAATTTTGCTATAACTTTGAATCAGTAAGCATTTAATTAATTTTCTCGTTCTTTTCTTAATATTTTGGAGATTTACTCCTATATTTGTTGTCTTTTTCCAACAATTGGCCCTCACAGAAGGTTGGTGCCTATAAATGTCGAAATAATGTGACATAATCGATTCCTAAGGTTGATTGGCATTTGATTGTCAGAATTCCATATCTGGATTGGCTTTTTCATAGTAATAGTTTGTAATCTTATTAGCTTTCTGTATTTCCTTGTGTGAATAATATTAGGTTATATTGTTTATTACATTTAATTTTAAATGAGGGTTTAATAGGTGTATATGATGAAAATTTTATTTGAGTTTTAATGGTTTAAAATATGTATATATATATATATATTACGAGCGAGGAAAAAAAAGACGGACTAACATAGTTTATTATAAAACTAAAGAAGGGCTCAAAGAATATTATTTAAAAAATTTTTAACTCTATTACTTTACCAAAACTCTATTACTTCGTTTTTCAAAAAAAATCACATTAATATGATAACATGAATGAAATATGAAAGAAAACCCTATTTCTGAATTTCTTTAAAATTAGAACTAGCTTAATTATCTTTTTAATTAGAAAAATGATTTTTATTGGATTTGTACCTACTGTAGCCGTCAGCTCCATATTCAGGTGCAACAATCAAAACTAAAAATTGCACTGTTTAGATGAAGATAAAAAGAAAACAAATGTCCCAAAAAAGGGGCAATGGCAGATAATGGGCAACCCTGTAAAGGGCCATTTTTTTCTGGTAGTATTATAGTAAAAGAACTTTGGGATTGAGATTAATTTAAGAAAAGAAATTCATTTAACGTAGTGGATGATATTATTTTTTTGTTAATTAATTAATAATTAATTACCATATCAAGATAATTCGTTATGGTTTGAGATAAGAAGCTGGAACATCTTGGTTTTTGTTTCATCGAAAAATTTGGCGAGAAAATACGCCAGCCTTGAAAACTGCATTTAAAAATTGATGAATTTGGTGAGAATTATACAGGGTTAACCTAAATGATTCACCGTGTTTCAAAACGCTGTGTATTGAGAGGTATAGGACCTACAAAGACAGGTGATACATGACAAGATACATGCACTCCCCAAGTTTAAAAGCCCGCCTCGTGACTCGCGTGCTCGCTAGATGGCAGGCCTGTAGCGGCACAGTACAAGATGGCGGCAATGCAGAAGAGTCTTTGTGTGTTGGAATATGCGAAGTGTTCTTCGGTTACGAGCGTTCAGCGTGCGTTCCTACGCAAAAGCTGCACCTGGTCATTTGTAGTACGTACCAGAAACGTGGTGAGTGTATGTATCTTTTCATGCATCACCCGTCTTTGTACGTCGTATACTTGTAAATAACAATCCTTTGAAACCCGATGAATTATTTAGTCTAACCCTGTACTTTCCACGGCTTTAGAAAGGGTTAATACTAATACCAGGAATGAATTTGTAATTGCATTCACAAAAGTCCTTCATAATTTGGTTGATCCGGGATGTACTGATTATTATACTCTTATACTATTATTTTAAAAGCTGCGGCGGACCGTTTAGAACCTGTAATTGGACCGTAGTTTGCGAGTCAATCAAAATGTTACGAATATATAAAAACATATATTTTGCATCTTTCTATGGTACAAAGTCTCTGTTTTAAACGTTATATTTTTTGACTATAGAATTCATATTTTTTATATTGGAATATTTTCTCCTACTTAATGAAACAATATTTTCTAATTCCAGAATTTCAAAAAAATTGAGAATGAACTTTCAAAATTGAGTCCTTCAAATACTAAAATATTTAATTAAAATTTTTATGTCAATTCTTATTATTCTTTTCCCTTGATGGATAATTTTAATTTCCTTTGAGGTTTGAACGTCCTCTTTGGCATTTTCTTCAGACAGTGGTCAGTTTCATCAGAGCTGAATATTGTTGGGGGTGAATCCTTCAGCCTTTACGTAAACTCTGGATTCAGACACATGCTTTTCGGCCCCAGATTGTCCGAATCCGGCGTTAGCCGTTTGTGTTCGCAAAATCAGCCGTTTGTTTTCGCAAAATCAGCCGTTTGTTTTTGCAAAATCATCCGTTTGTTTTCGCAAAATCAACCGTTTGTCTTCTTAAAATCAGCTATTTGTTCTCGCAAAATCAACCGTTTGTTTGTGCAAAATCAACAGTTTGTTTTCGCAAAATCAACCGTTTGTTTTCGCAAAATCAGACGTTTGTTTTCTCAAAATCAGACGTTTGTTTTCGCAAAATTAGCCGTTTGTTTTCGCAAAATCAGCAGTTAAGTCTCTTGAGCAAGCTGACGAAATTCGAGGCAAAATACGAAAATCGAAACAAATTTTTGACTGAAAAAATTGACGGAAGCCGACACCGACGATAAACGAGGTACTGATCGTTTCAATATCCCGAGACTAGCACTTTTGGACGATTTTATTCCGGAAAGGGGTGACAGACAATGAGTAGGATGAGCGCATTTTCGGAGTTCTTTTTTTTGGTCACGCGAAGTATTGTATAGCAACGGATTCGGAAACCCTCCGTGCTTAGCGCATGCGCCTTTTGGAGTAATTTTCATTAAAATAGGGGGAAAGTGAAGAAAGAAGGGTGATGTTTACATTTTACTGAGCGCGATCTAACAAAGAACTCCGGAAATACGCTCATATGGACTCATTGCCTGACACTCCTTTCCGGTATAAAATCATCCAAAAGTGGTAGTCTCGGAATCCGTTGCTGAACAGTAAAATATAAACATCTCCCCTTCCATTTTTCATTTTCCCTCTATTTTGGTGAAAATAACTCCACCCGGCGCATGCGCAAACGTGCGGAGGGTTTCGGGATACGAGGGCCTACAATATTACTGTATTTTCTTTTTACTTTCTCATATACGAAGTATACAAAGAGAAAGTATTGTAATCGACAAAAAATTCGAACTCTAGATTTTGACGAATCTCCACGTTTTAGACCTCCCTGAGTCCGAAAAACACAATTTTGGAATTATGTCTGTCTGTCTGTGAACACGATAACTCGAAAACTATTAGAGCTACGGGGATGAAATTTGGAATAAGGTCTTTAAACATAATTTGTAGGTTTCTATCAAATGTTGGACAAAATCCGTCAACGGGAAGTCTGTCTGTCTGTATGTTCGAGGTCATGCGAACGCTATAACTCAAAAACTTGAAAAGCCAGATGGATAAAATTTCATACACAGTTTTATCGTCATAAATGTAGGTCCGTATAAAATTTTGGGCCAAATCCGTCAAAGGGTTGACTGTCTGTCGGTCAGTATAATTAACTTTTGAAGAGAATCCGTTATTTCCACGCGCGTGCGTACTGGAAGAACGGAGAGGAATTTCATTACGGAGTAGCGAATTACGTCAGTTTGTCCTTGAGCCGGTAAGAGAGGAAATTCTTTACGCATCTCTTTGAATTTCATTCTTTGCCTAGATATTTTTCAATCACTATAATGAAAAACCTTCTGATTGTCATTGGATTCTGGGTAACAATAGGTTCGAATTTTTTTGGCCACGCGGGGGAAGGGGAAACGGCACCTTTTTGGAGAAGTATACGAGTAAGTTTAGAGGAGAACACTCCCGCTGGTTGTATATGAAAGGTTAAAATTCAAAATGCGTGCGTAGTTTTACGAATAATACGGCGCACCTCAACTGGATGTGCTCACTGCAATTTCACAATCACTGCTTTGTTTTAGAGGAGATTCGAGAGCCCGTTTTCTTAAAATAACAAATGAAGGAAAACAGCGGTTTCCCTTCAAATCGGTGGAAATGCCGCGAGGTTTCTTTAGCCGATTTGTTGTTTGATAACAGCTGAATTTCATTTTCTCAAAATTGCATCGTTGAGATTTATTTTTCAAACTCTTTCAGTTATGCAAAACATCTTTCTAACGCCGTTTAAAAAAATTATGTCAAGTTTTCTATAAAACTGAAACAGTAACAGAAAAATCTTATGATAAGTGTAATAATAACTCGACTCGCTTTAAAAAATATTTTTTTTTAAATTACTCTATTCGCCGGCATAAAAACCAATCCCACTATAGGCGTCTATGGGAATGCTTTTACCACGCCAAGTATATCATTATGCCCGCTAGGGTTTCCGTGTTTACTTTGATTGGCGCGAAACTGATTTTTTTCTTCATCGTGTTTTGAAAACGATCCGTCTTTATTTACAATTAACAACTAATAGCAAATTATTTTCAACTTTAATTCTTGTTCATATTAAGCTCATTGGTAAAGTATTTATGTATTTGAATATTTTTCTAACTTATGCGTATTAGCTTATTTACTTTAGCAAAGAATTATACACTATATACTTATTTCATGTTTAGTTTTAAAAATGTATTCATATTCAATGACACTCAAGAAGGAATTCATTCTACTTTAAGTCACACGCACGCACGCACGCACACACGCACACACGCACACACACACACACACTCACACACAACAAACTGCAAAGTGAAAATGTTTACATCCTTATAACAGATCATTATGCCATCTCTCGGTCGTCGAAATAGAAAAACTTTACAAAGCATTTCTCGCCAAAAAAGCGAAATATCGCCAAATATTGGCATCGAAAACACTCCCCATAGGTGCCTATAGTGGGATTGGTTTTTATGCTATTCGCCGCAGGCTGTTTGTATTCTTTCGCTTTGATTGGCTTCATGCGCATAGATTTGCTTTCAGTTTGAAATATTTTAGAAAGTAAAAAAAAAGCTATTTTACATAAACTGATCTCAATTCTGCTAAATGAAAGCTATTTATAGACAGTTTACACAAACAAAGTTTTCGCTTCGTTATTTTGCATAGCTTTGGGCTTTTAAGAGTCGTCTTAAAAATATAAAGATTGCGATTAACAGGGAAAAGCAAACAAGTTCTTTGGAAACAAATTTAACTAGTCTTTATAGAGTCTAGTTTTGCATTTAGTTGGTTCAGCTTGTTTTCTGCTTACCCAAAGAGGACAATTTAGAATTGCTTTTTAAAATTTAAAGCTTTATTTCTGAATTGCTGTGAATCGATTCATTTCTCGTGCTTGTGTTTAATGTTTTCGTTACAGTACTCAGTCAAAAATAAGCTCTGTGTCATGCTTTTACTTCGGATCAAATGAAGCCTTGACTGGTATTTCATTTACTGAATTGGTGTCTTAGGAATTATTTACAGAATCGCTCTTGCGAGTTCAAAGAACTAGATTTTTGCATTGTTGAACTTTTCACTAAATGCAAGATAGTTGTTTTACTTTCTCGTATACGAAGTATGCAAAGAGAAAGTATTGTAATCGTCAAAACACTCGAACTCGAGATTTTGACGAATCCCCGCGTTTTAGACCTCCCCGAGTCCGAAAAACACAATTTTGGAATTATGTATGTCTGTCTGTGAACACGATAACTCGAAAACTATTAGAGCTACGGGGAGGAATTTTGGTATGTGATCTTTATACATAATTTGTAGGTGTCTATAAAATTTTGGACAAAATCCGTCTGCGAGAATTCTGTCTGTCTGTCCGCTTTCATGTGAACTTTATAACTCAAAAACTTAAGTAGCTAAATGGATAAAATTTAATACACATTTCTTTCATCAGAAATGTAAGTCCGTATCAAATTTTGAGCCAATTCCGTCAAAGGGTTAACTGTCTGCCGGATTGTATAATGACTTACTGGTAAAAATTATATCTCCTAAACCCTTTGGCTTAGATAAATAAAAATTGGCATGACTGTTGCTAAAACATTAATTATAGATCTGTGCCCAAATTCCGTTTCAATCGGTTAAAAAAAGTGTTCAAATTGCATATTCATTATTTTTACTTGCTTACTGGGAGCAAAATCTCTGCGCATGCGCAAGCTATTCAGCGATAGCGAACGAGGCGATTTTCTCCTGTTTTCTTTTCGCTCGCGCTCGCCCTCACATTAGCGGAGCTTGCTAGAGTGTGATAGAAAATAAATATTGCTGAGTTTTCATATATACGCATCTCTTTGAATTTGATTCTTCACCTAAATATTTTACAATCATTATAATCTACAATGAAAAGTCTTCTGATAGTCATTCCGTTCTGGGTTATAGTAGGTTCGGGGAGGCCACTCCCGCTGGTTAAAAATAAATATTGGTGTATTTGAATAATAAACCTTTTAGCTTTTACTAAAGAAATGTCTTGAAATGTGTCATTTCTTATTGTCAAACTGTAGATAGTATAACATATAAATTCTATATTTCGCACGTTTTTAGCTGGATTATCGCTTTAATGCTTACTTTGCAGCATCAAGAATACTCGACTCCAAAACCCTTCCTTCAAAATAATTTTTACTAAAAAAACATAAATTTTTATAAAATTTTGGGCCAAATCCGTCAACGGGTTGACTGTCTGTCGGTCTGTGTAATCGCATACTTGTTAAGCATTCGTTTCAAAACTGATTTCCATGCGCATGCGTACTTAGCAATCTCTGGTACCAAGCGGGAGGATTACGTCACTTTGTCCTTGAGACGGAGTTTGTGATAGATATGTTTTATCGCCTGTTTTGTTTTCGCTCGCTCGTATAATAGCGGATCTTGCTGGAGTGTGATGAAAAACAAATATTGCTAAGTTTTAATACATAGGCATCTCTTTTAATATGATTCTTCACTTAAATATATTACAATCGCTGTAATCTGCAATGAAAAAACCTTCTGATATTGGTTGCATTCTGGATTACAGTAGGTTCGATTTTTTTTTATCCACGCAAGGGGAGGGGAAATTTTTGAGCAGCATACGAGAAAGTTTAGGGGAGGCCACTCCCACTGGTTTTCATAAACTTAATACTTCCCCAACTCAGAAAGGATCATCGTGTGCTTTTAAGATTCTAGTAAGGTTACTTTGCTTTTGACTATCTACAGAAATTACTAATGAGAAAGTATTATGATATATGATGTATGAATTAGTACTTAACTTATTAACGCTGATTTAGACCGAAAGGCATTAATTTATGAACTAGGAAAACTGCTTCTTAAAGGACGCCATTTTGTTTCAGGGGTAGTGATGTAGCTGAAGGGTGACGGAGGAGGTTTTCCACCCCGGGCGTTACTTCGAAAGGGGCCGCAAAAAACAATTTTATTACTAAGAATAGTGGCCCTATGTAATGGCAACGAAAAGCGGCTTGCTGGAAGTTCGCCCCGGGCGGTAAAAGTTGCAACTAATGGTTCATTTGATTGTAATGATATAATGAGCTCAATAGATTTCGCTGTGCCCGCCAGATTTTTAAGAAACCAGAGTTCCTTTCCAAATTTAGATCTAAAATTTAATTATGTTAACAGATTCTCGTTATATAGGTTTTATAAAATTTTTAACACGTTCTCTGATGAACTTGACATTTTTAATATGTCTCTAGGTGCTTTTAAGTCTAAATGTTTGCATCTTTTAAATACATGATATGCTTTATTTTGCCTTTCTACAACATTTTAGATTTTTACGCTATTTGATTTTCCGTGTTCTTATGTATTCGACCAGTTTTTTAGCGCCGTGTTTGATTTATTTTTATCTTAAGTGTTGCAATTTACGTTTTTAAACTTTTAAACTCCTGGTGTGTTTTTTATTAGACTCGGTGTTTGCGTGTTTTGACTTTTTGACCCTTGCCTTTTGGAAATGAACTTTAAATTTAAAAAAAAATACGGCTTTTGGTGTCATAGTGTGTCTTAAAGTTTTGTGATTATGTGTTTTCGTTTTTAATTATATATACGTTTGCATAAGTTTTATGATTTTACGTATTCTCTGTGGTCTACTTTTTGCTTTCTAAGGCATATATTTTTTATTTACACATTGTGCCTTTTGTTCTTTGTGTGTTTGTCAGCACTCTGTAAATGGAGTTTTCTCTGTAGTGTGCTTTTCTTTAAATAAATAAACTACGCTACTATTTTTGAGTTCTGAGCTTGATTCCATTTTCTACGATATTTCCAATATTGAAATTCAATTCCTTTTCTTGAAACGGAAAGGATTTATGCTACATTATTTTATTATACTCATTTATTTTCACGGAAATAATTTTTTTTTGTTTCTTGAATCCTGACTCACTCTAATTGAAACTTACGAGGCCGCGTATGTTTTCCTACGTGTGTAATAATGGTAACTAATTTTATCTGAAACGAAGTAAAAGAACATTTGCTATTGATTTTGAGAAAATTGACATATTCAAAGAAATTTCCCTTTAATAAAACGTATCAGATAGCTACTGTGTTATAGATTTATACAGAAAAAATTATATTCATTGTTAAATTTTGATATCTTTCAAACAAAAACAGCCAATTTAGAATATACCTTTGAAGACAATTTATGTATGAAGTATCATTCTGAGGATTTGTTTTTGTGTGTATATAAATGAGATTTGGAATTTGGCATACTGGCGTCGTCATTATGCGTGTAACGAACAACCTTTTTCGAAGATTTCGGCGAAAATTTACATCTAACGACGAACAGAATAAAAAAAAAATACACAGGAAGTTTCGATGGGAAATCTTTGCTACATGCTAACCAACTTTACATATCGGGTCATTGTTTTCCTTTACCGCTTGAATCATTTGCTGGACCGCCATGGAGTCCAACCCTGAATACAAATATATCAGGAAGAATAACACAGGGGATGATAACTGCTGGCTTGAAGGCAAATTGCTATATTGTTATCTGATTTGAGAAATTTAAAAATTTCCCTCGAGAAAATATTCCTAAAATTTATATTCAGGTCATGTATTAATTGAGATAAAACTAACGCAAAACGTATGCTTCGTCAACTGCGGCGTGCTTTTGACCGCGGTTTTAACGAACGTAACTTTATTTCAAAATCTTGTTTGACAGTTTCTTAAACTTATCTCAATAAATCTGATTCATCAACGCAATTATTCAGTTCTTTTGTGCATTCCGATGAACGAGTCAGCCATTACAGACAGACCTTTTAAACCTTCACCTTGCATTTCACGTTAGTATTCGAAGTTGCGTACATGTAGAATGCAGTGGCGTAGCGAGCTTAAGTGACACCCGGGGTCACAATATGATTT
>BGPR01001350.1:24753-50320 GCA_013235015.1 Araneus ventricosus | reverse complement strand
TAACGTTTTATCACAATGGCCAGTGGCGTAGCGAGCTTAAGTGACACCCGGGGTCACAATATGATTTTTTCGCCCCGCCCCCCGGTCATCAACCTTGATTTCTGTAAACGGCACCCAGGACATTGCATTTTTGCGGCCCCTCATAGTATTTGACTTTTAAAAGTAGCATTAACGTTTTATCACAATGGCCAGTGGCAGTGGCGAATCCAAGGGGGGGGGCTATGGGGCTGCAGCCCCTCCCAGAGATAAACCAGAATTCTTGATTTTATTTAAAATCACTACAACTGTTTGTTCTTAATTTTC
Source organism: Araneus ventricosus (assembly GCA_013235015.1). Taxonomy (NCBI): domain Eukaryota; kingdom Metazoa; phylum Arthropoda; class Arachnida; order Araneae; family Araneidae; genus Araneus; species Araneus ventricosus. Next base: position 50,017 of record BGPR01001350.1, on the reverse strand, counting down.
CTTTCTTTTAAAAAATAATAAAAACGTGACAACATTTCTTTCTGGCTTGACAGGCTCAAAAATTTCCCTACTTTTCTAGTCATTCCACTTGTACTTGTAGTGTTGACAGGGCCGAAAGCATTTTTAGCTACTTATTTCACTGTATTTTTTTATTAAATTATCGAAAGTATTGTAGTGTTCTTTATGTTTTTTATTGTCAGGTGAATAAGGTCTGTAAAGTTGAAGTGTTTTGGTTTCCATAAGCCTTGAGGTTTGACATTCGTCATGACGATACAAAATTTTTATGGCCTCAGCCCCTCCCAGACCCAAATCCTGGATTCGCCACTGGTCAGTGGCGTAGCGAAAGTAAGTGGTGCCCGGAAAATATGTTGAAAATAAAAAGGCCACAAAGGGTATACTTTTGATATATAATCTTACCCTTGGCAGAAAATTTTATCCATTTTAGAACTTCTATGGCGAGTGGGCTTTGAAAAAGTTCGTCATTCGAGTTCTCATCCATTCCTTCCATTTTAACTATTTTGCTTTTACTTCCTAAATTTTATTTTATGCGTTTTAATTATTAATCGTTGCAATATTTTGTTGATGCAATCACTAGATGCTGCTGCTTTGAGAGCGCAAAAAAGGTGTATTGTTATCGTTATTGTTTAATTCTTCTGTTTTTTATTTATACTTTTTAGCTTTTTAAATTTTTGTTTTGTTTTTTTATTATTTATTAGAATAAATATAATGAATAGTATGCATAAAATTTATGAATGGCACTATATGTAGGATTTACTTACTTGTCAAGCCTCGATACGGGGCGTTTAAGTTTTAAATAAATAAAACATGAAAAAAGACCTGAAATTGAAAAAAGTGGGTAGATGATGGCTTATTTTACTCTCATAAAAAATCAATAAAGTTTAAGCAATCTAATAAAATGAACAAGTAGAATAATAAAATATGATTGGAGTAAAAATAATCCTTTTTAGCCCAGTCATATTTAAAGTCTATTTTACTTTCTCAATTATATCATTTTCTTCTTTCAAATAATTATAAAATTGGGCGGAAGCCATTTTAAAATTAAAATGACCCAGAGTTTAGGGAGAAAACGGGACAGATAGTAATTCGCCACTGAGTGGTGAAATACGGGACGTATGGCAACCCTAAAAATGTTCTAGCAGATAAAGAAGATGGAGATAATGTTTCAGCAAAATTTCAGTAATTTTGGGAAGATAAATTTAAATATTGAAAAAATTTACATTCGGATTTCGAAGAAAAGTCTGAATATTTTCGTAGTGCATATATTTTCGAAGGTCAGTCTTTCGCTTACTTCTGGCTTTCCATCGATCATAGAGCGCGAGCTGCGATTTTCTATCACTTTAGCTAAGCATGTGCAAGAGCAGCGGGTTCTGATAAATTGCGAACCATAATTAGACGCCCATAAATATGACCTTGAACAGAGTTCGTCGAGGGTAAGTTGTGAGGGCTGTCAATTGCATAAGTACAAATGGCCAGTCGATCATTTGGTAGGGAAATCAATGTTAATCATGTTATTCTAGCTGAAATACAGTGGGATCTCCCTATAACGAAATCGCTTGGTTCCAGTTGAAAAATTCGCTATAGAGAAAATTTCGTTATACGGAGATTAGAGATTTTTGCAGTTACTTAAGTAAACGTAACAAACCTTTTAGTATGTGCGATAAGTTCAAAAATATTTAATTCTGACTTTCAATTAAAAATGAAGTAATATTTATTATAAATTTGTTAAAATTATACTAATTTTTATTGTATAAACAAAATGCCCAAAAGTGAAGACAATTCACCAGTTTAGAGAATAATATGTACTAGTACGGATAAACATAAAATGCGTATTGTCACATCCATTTGCTGTTTCCACCCCGATTCTTGGAATCTTGACCCGTAGAAATGTTGCTCCCTCTGTAGAAACCCAGGTCCCCACAATTGCATTACCCTTCACATAGCATTCTATTGTTATATGTTATTGCTGGAACAATGCGAGTGGTTCCAGAAACAAGCACGTGTGAGCGATTTGTTTGCGCAGAAATTAGCAACTTTCTTCAAAAATGACAAAAATCGAAAAGATAAACCTCTGAAAACATTCGTTATAGGGAGACAATCACTTCGTTATATGGATAATATTTTGAATGTTATTTAACATTCTGATTAAAAATTTCGCTATAGGGAGAAATTCGCTATAGGGAGACTCTACTGTATAAACAAAAAATTAAACCGATTCTGCTAAAACGTGGAAACTCATTTTTTGCCATTTTCAAATTTTGAAGTTCGGTACTTAAGCGTTTTAAATACAAAAATAATAAATAAATAAACATTAATCTTCAGTTGGTGTGCCGTAAAGAAGATTTTTTTTATTTTGATCATTTTTTACTTCTAGTTTTTAATTTAAAATTGGTTATTATTAATATAACGGAATTGCGAAATCCATTTTTTCTCAAAATCACTAACAGGTGGCGCCAGTGGTATGGAATCAAAATTTAATTGAATCCATCGATTAGCTCATAATTAAGTAATGAAAATATTAAAATCGTGTAGTGTCATCCATACTACACAAGTGTACAAAATTTCTGAACACAAGAACATAAGAAAATGAGGGGAAAATCAATTACAACTTTACAAACATGGAACAGATGAAGTTGAATCAAAGTGTATAAAAACATTTATATTTTAACATGTTATTAACATATTTAATACATACATTTTAAAGCACCGTTTATACGTTTCTCATTTATACGTCGTTTCATCACAGTCCTGATTCATTCGTATTCATTGTAATGATAAAGTACTTCGTTTATACGACGCAACGCTCCCGTTATACGTCGTTTTCCCCCGTTTTAAAATGTGAAAAGTTCCTCCTTTCTAGTGTGTGAAGTGTGATATTGCTATCATGACTTTAAAATTATTCACAATTAATGAATTAATAGAAAACAAATTATCTGGCGTTAATTTAAGCGACGATGAAGAAGTTATTCCACCTTTTTTTAAAAACGCAATGAACATCACTGAAAAATTTCGAACTTATTTCTTTTGTCTTAAGAATAGTGAAAAAAAAACATTCAATGAATTTGATTCATAATAAGAACATCATTATGAATGTTGTTCTGTTAGTATGAACAGACAATAAGCACGTCAGACGATTATTAGATTCTCTTAATTAAACGCCCACCTTCGTGCGCATAAATCGTATAAGATATGTATAATCAATACTCAAGATATGCTATAAAGGTATTGTTACAAACACGGAAAATCGCTTCCCAGCAATGTGAGCTTTATGGTTGGGAAGAGAGTTTTACAGGGAAAGTATGGGATGACTAGCAGTAGCCACGTCTGGTTCCCCGCCCTTGGCGACCGACTTGGCCACAAATTTGGCGACGAAATATGGGATCTCAAAGGTGCTAGAATCTTCTCGATATTTCCATTAGGGGAAAAGATACACCAGAATATACGAGAAAACTCCATGTGACGTCACGACCTGTCGGAGAGAGTATATAAAGACCGCGCCTGTATCAGAGGTTGTGTGTTGATCCATTAGGAACGACTTTAGAGCTTCGTCCGCAGTGCGAGCTAGGAAGCTGGTGAGCTGAGCGCTATCGAAAGTGCAGTTATTGTCGTTACTAGTTATTTGCTGACTGTTTGTGTTGTTAGATAAGAAAGTGCTGAATTGTTATTACCTGTGAATTGTTGTCTGTTTATATTGGTAATCTGTGCAAGAACTATTGTTTCCTGTACCTGTGCTACGTGTTTTCCTGCACATTTGTAAATAAACCTTCATTCTCCATTATCCTGCGTGTTGGACTGTTTGCACCATACACCCACAGTAAGACTTTTTCAACAGTATGATTTTCCTAACTTTTATGATAAATGTTTAATTTTAAAATTTAATTATCGATTTCTGTATTATGTAGTATCATACTAGTGCTTTATTTAAAAATTTAATATTTTAAATGACTTTGCATTAAATTTGTAACAATCAAAGTTGCTTAGTAAAACTTCGATTATTTGTCTTTTATTTATACGTCGTTTTACGTGAGTCTCTTTGAAGACGTATAAACGTTGCTTTACTATAAAGTAAATATCATTTATCATTTACATTAGTTGATAGAATTTTTTATCTTATTTAATTTGTTGAAAGAGCAAACGATTCACGGCCTTTTATCTTCTATAAAGCATCCCCATTTGCTGTAATTTAAATTCTGGTGTCCCGTACGTAATCGAAACCTTTGATCGTCTGGTAATTCGAATCGAACTGCGCGCTTTAGTCAAAAATGGGTCATCGCATTATGTATTATTCGTTGTTTAAAAATAGTCCATAGCTTCTCGTTCTCTTTAGGCCTTTTCATCACCTTGCACTCCCCCCTATTTTCCCCTTTTTTTTTATATATCAGAATAAATGACGGTTTAGCTTAAAAGAAAGAAAAGTTCGATGAATGATGGAACGATCATCCTTTACAGATTCTGACATGTACCTTTGGTAATTTGAATGCGTGATTGAAAGTATGTCGTTCGCCCAGTGAGACAGAAAAGCTCAAATAATGGCAATAAATCCTTCGTGTTCGTTAGACAATGTCTTGTATTTACGAGCGTTATCGATGATACAGATTTTTTTTCAATCGTTTGCAGTCGAATTCTTTTTTTTTTATTTGAGCGTTGGCAGCATTTTGTTGATGCATTGTTTCGGAATAAATCGCGTTGTATCATTGAGGTCAATCTACCGCTATTCGTACCGCTCTTGGCTTCTTTGTTCTTGTTCTTTTCTGAAGGGCTAGATGGCAATCAGAACTCAAAATCCTCTTTTTAGTTCGAATTATCCTTTGAAAGGCATGTGAGCTGCTAGTTTGAATTAATCCTGCTTGGAACCAAATGAGTTGTATTAGGATTTTGATGGCTATTAGCTTCTCGGGATTCTAAAAGCACGATTTTCCGTGTACGAGTATGGCATTATTCATTATTAAGCATATCGTATACAGAAGTAATGAAAAAAGATTATCAGGATGTATACGGATTTCGTTTTTATTTCATCTCATGCTTATCAGCTAATCAGAATTTTTGCGATGAATTATCTTTAAAATTTCATTCACTTCTTCTTAAAATGTGTGCTGGATTTCTACAAATATTTACGCTGCAAAAGAAAGATCGTATTACAAGTATAATAAATCTTGAATTGTAGAATTTAATCGCGAATTACTTGTAGAACCTTTAAAAAAATCAGCGATAGAGAATTCTCCTAATATGAAATTGAGAAATTTTGAAAGAAATTCATTTTAAAACTTAATAAATGCGAATAAGTGAAAAGTATGATGTGTATTAGTTTAATTATGTAATAGATTAATTAACTAGAAAAATAACTGGTAAATATCATCACAATGGCCGTCTGAGATCTAATTGTATATTGTCCTAACCTGTGTTGTGATGAAATAATGGAAACAGAAAATACCAGATGCATATTGTGTTCCATAAGTAAATTAGCTCGGGGCATTTGAGGTTCATCACATTAGTATGAAATTGACTACAATATTTTTCTGATTTTAGAAACATTAATATTTAATAAATGTTTTCTTCAAGCACAAAAAGTTAGCAATTTTATAGTTATTCCAAATTAATAATCCTCCCGATTCGATTGAACCGAGGGAAGTTAGTTTTATTACAAGTTGTGAGCCACAGTGCTTGTACTTGCAAGAAGTCTGTAGGCGTCAGAGCTGTGTCCTTCACCTCGATTCCTGTAATTAATCGACCTTGAAATCGCGAAGTTTATTGCAATTATCGAAAAGGATGTAGATCCTTCGCACAGTGAGTGTGATAAAACTTTGTCACATTCTTATTACATTAACTTCTACTTCCAGCATCTGCGATCGTGTCTTGCATATTAACGACTTCATTCGAAGCGCTTCTTCACAGAGAAGAAGAATCAGAGGTCTCACTCCCATAGACCCTAATGCAACTTTTTTAACATTGAACGTCACATAGACAGTACTCCATCTATCGCGGACTATGGAACTAACCAGAATACGTCAGCGTGACGTCACTGCGACGCAACAGGAAACGAAACCAATACTTATCGTCATGACAACGATGTAAACAATTATTAAAGTATGTATTGTATTTTTAACTCGTTTTCCGACGATTATTAAATTTAAGAATATCTAATTTCTTTTGATACATTGTTAATTTGACAGCCTAAATCGTGTAATTTTAAAATAATGTTTTTTCTCTCACTAAACTCAATAATTCTTTAAATACAGAAATTAAAAATAAATATGGAACATTAAAAAAAATTTATTCGTCTCTTGTAGAGTACCAATAATTTAAAACATAAGGATGTATAATTTAAGAAGTATAAAGTATTTTTCAAATTATTAAGTTTCATTTATTCTTCATCATAATTTTTATATTAGATCCTATATTAAAAAAATCGCAAGAAATTAAATTTTGTTGATAAAGTTAATATACTATCTCTTTCAGAATACATTAACACTTCAAACATAAATTAATTTTTAAGAAATAAACATTCATTCTTATTCAAGATAGAATGTAATTTCCATAAAGAAAATTCATTTGCGATTTTTTTTAACTCTGCAAGAAATTAATTTTTGTTGCTTAAGTTAATACTATACTATCTTCTCTGTGCGCTTCTTAAGAATCGTACGATTTTGAATTTTTTTTTTTCTGTCAACTTCTCTTTCAGATTCTGTTTCACAACATCAAATCGTTAAGAAAATTTCATATGTTTCGGATACATCAGAATATTTCAAGTGTATGGTAGTTAGTTGATTTATTTTTTCACTGGAAATACTCTTTCAATTTACGTGCAGGTTGCTATCATGAACATAAATTTTAAAAACAAACTAATAAGATCGACTATGAAGCTTGTTTATTCTGGAGAACTTACGACGTTGCTCTGGATTATATTATTTTCATGTCTAAAAATTTAATTAATAAACTACTTTTGTTGAAAATATTATTATATACAAAACAATTTTATCGTGTGAAACAGTTTTTAATTAAAATGAGAATATCAATTCAACCAAAGGATTCTTAAAAACTGCCGAAAGCTAATTTTTTTCATGACTAATTAAATAGCCAATTAATTAATTATTTTTTATTATACAAATATGAAATTAAACCAAATCAATGGTTGTTCCTGATGTAAGGTGATAATCGTCTGCGTTTTAAACTTTTCTTTTAGTGTTCTTACAGAAGTCTATTAATGAGTTCTGACAACAGTTCTTCGCATTTATTCTTGTACTTCAATGATAAAAAATGTTACATATTGTGCCGGATATATAATTTTTTAATCTAATTAAATAAGCTCCAGAATTCTTTCAAAAACGATAAAAAGCGTTTCCAAAAATATTTTAAAAAAAATAAAACAGAAATATCAAGCTATAAAGGTAGAGAAGTTGAATGTCGCACCGTTGCCTATCAACGATGTATTTATAAATTTACTTTATTTCAAAATCGTTTGCATATAATTAATTATTTATTAAATTTGGAAAAATTAATAAAAGTTGAAGGAAAAATTACACAGTTATAAAATTAGTATTATTCAAATGGTGAACATTTGAAATTTAAGATGGTATATAAATATTTTTTGTGGGACAAATTACTTCGAAGCTACTGCGGAGAAACGGTTTCGGTTAATTTCTGATTAAGTGACTGACTAATTAACTTTTGAACTTCGAAAAGTTGACAATAATCTTCCTCTTGCCTTAAATAATAAGTGTGCAAAATTTGGTTCAAATTGGTCCAGTGGTTGAGGAGATGTGGAACATACACACCCACAGTGACTTTTATTTTTTTACTACGTTTTTATTAACTCGCTTTCTTGTCTGTCTGTTCGGTACAAATTTTGCAATGAATTTTAAACTAACTTCCCGATGAGCTGGAGACTTGAAACTTCAAACATAGCTCAGAACTAGATGACAATGCAATATTAATTCGCTTTCTTGTCTGTCTGTCATTTCATATTTTTCATGAGGCATGCGCAGTACGTTTTTCATTATATCTCGAAAACTAGTAACATTACAGACTTGGTTCTTGTGTATATGGATGGCCCGTGGGATCATCGAAGCACCCTATATTTTAGCCATATATTTGCGCATGCGCAGTACGTTTTTCATTATATCACGAAGGTCTCTGCGTCACGTAACTTAATTTTTCAGGAAAATAACAATTTTCTATTCATGATCAGGTGAAGAGAAACTGAAATAAACCTGAAATTTGCCACATGTCTCCGTCATAATCTCATCAAGATGTTTAAAATCGATTGCAAAATTTCACATACACAAGACTAAAAAGAAGATAATAATTATTTAAATAAAATAAAAATTTTAATATACCACGTTTTTAAAACGGACTAAAAAGTATAAAATAATTTCTTCTAGCCCCATTTAGATTTATAACCCCATACAGATTTAAAACGAAAAACGTGGGGAGCATGCAATATTTAATTGTAGGGAGCAGCTGTCGTTGAGAAAACTCACACAACAGTTCATATAATTTCCATTGCAATAAAATTGTTAGTGTCTGAAATAAACTATTTATGCATCAATTATCTATTGCATGCGCCCCACGTTTGTCGTTTTAAATCTGTATTGGGTTATAAATCTGTATGGGGCTAGAAGAAATTATTTCATACTTTTTAGTCCGTTTTAAAAACGTGGTATATTAAAATTTTTATTTTATTTAAATAATTATATTAAGATAAGTTTACTTTTTCGTATCATTCTAATCGAAGGTAAAAATGAAAGTAAGTTTTACGATTGCGGAGGAGGGAAAAATCGAATCTTGTTCAACACAGCATAACGTCGATTTTTTTTTTCTCTGGTACAAAAACCCATTATTATGTCGATTTTTCTTCGTCATTGGAATGTTATTCTTGCATAATGAATAAACTATTAACGTAGCTTTAAATCTTCATTACTGTCTATCAAACGTTTTTCTTTCATTAAATTTAGATTGATCGAAATGAACTCATCTAAACTATTTACGTTCAACTACTATTCTTTTGCTTTAATGGTCTTCCATTTAAAGGTTGATATTTAATTAAGTTAGTGTCTTTGTAGCAATATTATATCGTTGGTTTGACGTGGTTGTTCTATAATTCTTTATATAGAACACAAATAATATTGCAAATTGGAATGTATCAAAAAGTTATTTGGAATGTTTTACCATTATTCATTATATGGAAATGTATCCTACTATTAAATTATTAAAGGTTTTTGAGATTAGTGTTTTGTTTCTAGAAATTCGCGTAAACATGAGAGCTAAAGATGAAGGATGCTTTCTGTTTCTGTTCATGCATCCCCCTCCATTTTTTACTTCACTTCTGTTTTGGTGAAATCAACTCCAAGTGGCGCATGCGCAAAAGCGCAGAGAGTTTCCGTATCTGAGAATGATCAATATGTAATTGTATTTGCAGTGACACTTTTTCTCCAGCAATAGCAATGTCCGGAGGTGAAGAACCCTGAGTTCAAGCACTCTATTAACCCACAGCACCATCGCCATACTACGAAGTACAAAACGCGCCATATTGTTAGGGTTGCCATAATTGCCAAGCATTGATACGGGGCGTTTAAGTGCTAAATAAATAAAACATGGAAAAGTGGGGAGGTAATGGTTTATTTTACTCTGATAAAAAAAATCCATAAAGGTTTTAGCAATCTAATAACATTAATACGTAGAATAATAATAAAAAGATGTCTTTTTTAGCCCAGTCATATTTTTAAGTTGATTTTACCTTCTTAATTACATCATTTTCTTCTTTCACATAATTATAAAATTGGGCGCAAGTCGTTTTAAAATTACAATGACAAATAAAAATCGCTTCATTTGTCTCCACTGACAACCTGTTTCTTTTGTCCGAACGTTGAGTTGACATTAGGAAAAATATTCTCTCCGCATTTGCATTGTGTTCTGGAATGGAAGATACGTATTCGCATAACTTTATTAGACAAGACTTCTAATCAATATCCTTTGTATCCGCAAAAAGCTTCAGTCATTTCTCTTCCATACTCAATTTCATAATTCCTTCACAGTTTTGGTTGATACTATTTTTCTCTAAATAATTTTTTAGATATACAAACTGGTTAAACAGACTCTCATACGGGACAAATAGTAATACGGGACTGAGTAGTGAAATACGGTGACAGTCCCGTATATACTGGACGTATAGCAACCCTACATATTGTAGTGTCATATAAAAATGCAGCCGAGAAATTATGCAATATTTCTTTTTAATTTAGTTTATTAATGACACACAGGACTAGAATGACATAAACAGACAAACACGCAAATACATTTAACATAAAAGATAAGAAAATTATATATTACAATACTTATAGTATTACTATACAGTATTTCGAGTCATGGCCACACAAAAATTCTATCGGACACTTCATTCTCAAAAACCAACCAGACTCACTCCCGACCGAACGCCAACTGAACTCTACATGGGACAGTCTTGCGCCGCGCCATCTACTGCAGGCAACAGCAACTATAAAGTGAAATTCCTTACAATATTGTGTAAGTATACGAGAAATTCGATGTGGGTCACTTCTGGTGTTTGTAATAGGAATGGACAACAAAAAACGAGATTTACGAATAGCTTACTAAGAAATAAAGCGAACCTAAGAAATAAAATAAACCTTTATATAAAAAAAATTAATCTGAAGGTTTTTCTGGGCACGATTTGTTGTGGGAAAGATGCGCGTGATGCCCAACCGTTCTGCTGGTGTCGAGAGAGGTGCAAATGATCGTTGCGCGTGCAACCCTTAACAGGTGGAAGGTTGCTTTATTTGCGCAGCGCAGGTCACGGCCGGCAGTGCGGGGGTGGGAATCGCTGCAACCTCAGTCGAAGAAAGCTTTTGTGTACCCAAGGATCGGCAGGAGAATCAACTCATCGGGCGCACACTCCTCTGTTTGACTAGGATGGGTTTTTGTGAGGAGGTTGTAACTTTCGCGCGCTGCCTCCGTCCGCCGAAAATAGTCGGTCAGTGATTTCCTTTTTCTTTTCGGAGTATAATGCGGAATTTGCTTGGATGAATCATTTCAAATCTTTCGCCAATACTAACTACTATTTTTACTTTCTCGTATACGAAGAATACAAAGAGAAAGTGTTGTAATCGTCAAAAAATTCGAACTCGACATTTTGACGAATCTCCACGTTTTAGACCTCCCGGAGTCCGAAAAACACTATTTTGGAATTGCGTGTCTGCGAACACGATAACTCGAAAACTATCAGAGCTACGGGGATGAAATTTTGGTATGTGATCTTTACACATAATTTGTAGGTTTCTATCAAATTTTGGACAAAATCCGTCTACGGGAAGTCTGCCTGTCTGTATGTCCGCGGTCATGCGAACACTATAACTCAAAAACTTGAATAGCTAGATGGATAAAATTTGGTACACAGTTTTATCATTATGAATGTAGGTCCGCATAAAATTTTGGGCCAAATCCGTCAGAGGGTTGGCTGTCTGTCGGTCTGTATAATTTACTTTTGAAAAGAATCCGTCATCTCCACACGCATGCGTACTGGAAGCAATCTTCTGTGCACTCGAAGGCTATGGAGCGAATTACGCCAGTTTGTCCTTGAGCCAGTAAGAGCGGAAAATCGGTACGCATCTCTTTGAATTTGATTCTTTACCTAGATACTTTTCAATCACTGTAATGAAAAACCTTCTGATAGTCATTGGAATCTGGGTAACATTAAGTTCGTATTTTTTTTAGCCACGCGGGGGAAGGGGAAACGGCACCTTTTTGGGGAAGTATAGGAGAAAGTTTAGGGGAGAATACTCCCGCTGGTTTCTTTTCGGAATATAATTTGCGTGGATGAATCCTTTCAAATCTTTCGCTAACACTAACTACTGTTCAGCAACGGATTTCGAGACTACCACTTTTGAACGATATTACACCGGAAAGGGGTGTCAGGCAATATGAGCGCATTTCCGGAATTCTTTGTTATATCACGCTCAGTAAAATGTAAACATCACCCTCAAATTCTGCACTTCCCCTTATTTTGATGAAAATAACTCCTCCCGGCGCATGCGCAAAAGCGCGGAGGGTTGCCGAATCCGTTTCTAAACAATACTATTTTTTTTTCTGCATTGTTTCTCAGCAGATTGGAACCTTGCTCAACGAGCATAATTCGTTTCAGGTGTTTGCTCGTAATGCGAAATTCTCGTTAAGCAAAATATTTTTTCCCATGGAAATTAGTGCGATACGATAATGCATTCCATGCCGAAAGAAATACTCAAAAAATTTTATGTAAAACGTTTATGCAAATAAAATTATGCATAAGATCGTTAAGGAGCCTGAATCATCTTATCTTTTATGCAGGATCAACCAGCATGGAATGCGGATAGGATTTTCAGAAATGAAAAGCGGAATGAGTGCTGAACACGGACTGATGAACCCGTTCTCTTATCCTTATTAAAGCAAATGAATCAATTACGGTACATCATTAACTGAAATACGTCACTCAAGTCGTTACGTCGCTCAAATACGTCACATAATTTGTGACGTAGCGTATCAACAACTGTAAATGCATGGCAGAAAAATAGTTTTTTAAAACAACTTGGCCTTAAATACAGTCGAACCTCTATTTAACGAACATCTATTTTGCAAACTTTTTCTTGGAACCAAGAACATTTTGCGAATTTCTTTGTAAAATAACCTCCAAATAGCGAAGTGCATTCTCTATTTAACGAACTTTTTATTGTGATCCAATATTTTTTTTCTCCCTATTTCTCAAAATATTTCTAAACATTTCAAACTTATTCTTTTTTTAAACACATTTTATGGCGATCAATGACCTTGAAGCTGGAAAATGTTAAAGCGAAAGTGCTTGGGCATCAAAGAAAAAAAATTTAATTCTTCATGAGGTGGATAAAGGCGTGGGGAAAAAAGTATATTGCTTTAAAATTTGGTATTCCTCTAAACAGCTTATCAACCATAATAAAAAAAATCGTGATAAGATACAAAATTATGATTCATCGCATTCTTGTTCAAGACGTTTAAAAGCATGTGTCTATGAAGATGTGGATGAGGCAGTTTTGAAGTGGACAGTGTGAAAAATAAAAACAATACAGCAATGAATTGCGATGAAGACGAAGATGATGAAGATGGAAATGATCATGATGCAGAAATCAACAAACCTTCGTATGATGAAATGCTAAAATTCATTAGTTTTATTATAAAATTTTTTAAAATTGAAAATACAGTGTATTCCCGGACAATGTTTTGTTTTATTCTTGCTTTCCTTGCAGATTTCTTTTTGATGGATGAAACATAAAAAACAAATAGATATTAATTTACAAAATAAAGGTGTGATTAATTACTTTTATAATAATATTTAGTGTTTATGAATTTAAAATCTGTTTTGTGTAGTTTAAAGTATTTTAAAAGGTGAATCTCTATTTAACGAATTTTCCATAAAACGAACTTTTTTTCGTGATTTAGTGACTTCGTTAAATAGAGATCCGACTGTATTACTGGAATCAAAATATGAAAATAATCAAAGTCATTCGTTCCATTCAAAACGTTTATTACTAGAAAACCTTGTTCGATTAACAGTTAAAACAAGTTACAATTAAAAGTGCACGCACAAGCACTAGACACCATGCTTGATAAGAATTTAAACGAAATAAAAGCTCCGTGAATATAACAGTAGCAGGCGCAAACTCCGGGACTTCTCCTCTTCTCGTTACTCGTTATGCGAAACGTCGCTCGTGAAGCGAGTCATTTTTTCCAATTTATTTTGCTAGTTACGCGAGGTTCCACTGCATTACAGAAATTCTCTCTTCACATATCGATAAATACTAGAGATTGTGTGCGAAGATTCTACTTTTTTTCAGAAATAATCAAGTTACTGTTATAAGGGGCATATTCTTAATATTAGACACTACTTCATAATAGGAAAAGCTTAATTTAGTGTTGTGTGGTAACGTTACAGGGAAACAATTTTAGAAACGATTTATTTGGAGAAAGAATATTTTTTTTTACATGAGCCTCGTTTTACATGCGATTTTGTAACTCGGGCCATGACCTCGACTTCTTGATAAAGATAATGCTTTGATTCTATGCAGCATCCATAGGCTGGTGCTAGTTAACTCTTTCAAGACTGAAGAGTCCAAGCGTTAGCGAAATAGCGGACGTTAGAATAAAGAATTGCTAAATTTTCATCTGCATCATGTTTGAATGATCTTATATATTAAAATTCGAACGTCAACAGACGTATGTATGTATATATGTATGTATGTCCTTCTGTCTTCTCACGAACCACTGAATCCTGAAACTAGCCGTAAGTACCAAAAGATGGAAAATAATCCAAGGAATCCATTTCGACTATTTAAATTCCGAAATTGTAATTAGTTAAAAAGATATTAATTAAAAATGTCAAAATTAATGAATTGACGTGCTGCCATCTATTGGCAGCACGGTGAATTCATTCACGGCAGATTCCGCCCCCCCCCCCCTATTATTAGTTTTCGCATCCGGTATTGCATTTTTTTTATTTATTTAACGGAAGTTGGTATTTCTTTTTGAACGAGCTTCTGTGATTGGATTTATTAACAATGGAAAAAATCGTTTTCATGTTTTTTCTTTCTTTTTTTGTAATAAAGTGTTTAATTTTGTAACGTTTGTTAGGGAAAGTAAGTGACAATATTTGTTGTTTGTAGAGAAAAACGGAGGCGAAGCATATGAAAATATATGGATCCCAAGGTCTCACGTGACTTCACTACTCTCCGCCCGGGAATATTCTATTATTCGTGATAGCCCGTGCAACGCCGGGCCATGCAGCTAGTTCAAAGTTAAAATGTTCGAGTTTAATGCCCAATATATAACTCTACAGTGGCGCATTACTTTGTATAATTATAACTTTTAATTTAGTTAATCTCTCCTGTTCATTTAATTGAATAAATTAGAACGTGACTCGCAATTCATGTTAAGAATTCAATCGAATCACTTCAAGCACTTTATTTCTTTAAGCCTTTCTAAAAAAATTTATTATTATTATTTTTATTTCACGGCTGCAATGAGTTGCTGCATAATTATACTATACAAAGTTTTCATAATTTGTTGTAATTAATACTTTGTATGGTTTAATATTTAATTTCTAGCATTTTATTAATGAATTTTTCTAATGTTTAAAAGGTAATTTGTCTCACTTGATTTAAATAATAATAACAAAATGATTATTTTTTTCAAATGACGAAATATCTGGAGTAAGTTACCATTGTTGATTTTCAGACGACATTCTTCATACTTGAGCCTGTTACTTCTTGCACGTTTAGAAAAATTATTTACGACACGAATTCTGAGTAATTTTTTGCGTTATGTCTGTAAATAACTTCGAAATGTTTCATCGTGTAAAACCCATTTGCTGGTTACACTTCATCGACAGCAAACACTCAACTATTACTCCTCCATTAACTAATGAATCGTTATCTATTGCGAGGTCAAAACCATACAAGTATTTGATTTAGAAATCTCAAGTCTTTGTTTTCCCATTTGTTTTACTACCCTACTCCAGTTGCATTATAATAGGTCGACTCGCGTATCAAATTAATTATTCTGATTTCTGTCTGTCAGAATAATAGCTTTCTTGCTAAGCATTCAATTACCAGCTGATAATTCTGAGTCTGATAAAGGCATCCTAATTATCTTTATTAAATCGAGAATTTGGGACATTTTTTCGAGGGTATCCGCATTAATGAGCTACTGAAATGATTGAGTTTTTGACAGTGAAACAATAGTCTCATGCGTTTGATATACAACAACACTTGTCTGTCTAGGATCCTTCAAGTAAAGCACTAAAATACAAAATGGAAAGGTTTTGTGTGTGATTTGAAGCTTTAAGGACTTTGTTTACATTTAAAAAAACCTTTCTTTTGTTCTTTAAATGAATTTCAATGGAACCTTTATGCATAATTTGATATTCATGATATTCCCCTAGCAACGAAGTTTTTGTATTTAAAAGGTATCAATCAAGTTGCCGTAC
This sequence comes from Araneus ventricosus, assembly GCA_013235015.1. Classification (NCBI taxonomy): domain Eukaryota; kingdom Metazoa; phylum Arthropoda; class Arachnida; order Araneae; family Araneidae; genus Araneus; species Araneus ventricosus. The sequence continues at coordinate 34,002 of BGPR01001350.1, read as the reverse complement.
GATTTTTTTTTCTCTAATTTTGGTAAATATTTAAAAATATTTTTGGTTTAACTTACAACAATACTTCTCATCGTTGCAACGCAATTCAAACCGTTTTCTTTGTTTAAACAAACATGTATATGCTTGTTTCTCTATCATTGTTGAAAGCTAAGGTAATATCTTTGTTTATTGCTATGTTTTAATCAGCGTATTTTCATCCAGCTAACATGCGACTGGAAGTAAAATGTGCACCTCCATTGAAAAGTTAAAATCAAATGCATATTTTGCAAGAGGAATAAGAGTGAAGTTGATGCCGACAATGTGCAATTTGTTGTTGTATGACTCAGCCAGTCACTTGACTCTATTAGGGACGTTCGAGCAGACAACGAACAGAACAAATGCAAAGCTATTGAAAGAACATGGTTTAAATGTTTATCGCAATTTGAAATTTAAGATTACTTTGTTAAGGGGACATACGACTCTTAAACCTCGAAAAAATATGGGGACATTGTCGAATTCGATACATTATATCTCTGAAACAATGCAATTCACAAACTCGCGTCTTTTTTATGGAAAAATATCTGTTCTTTTTCTTATAGTACACACATTTCAAACCTTTATGTTGGTATTTATTTTTTTGAGAGAGTAATAAATATGGGTATTATTTTTGGAGAAAAATGAGACAGTCACCTTGCGCGCATGATAACGGATAAAATATTTGTCTAAACACAATATTTGTGATATCTAAGTAATCCAAACAGTCTGTTTAAGAAACTGAACCGCAATTTATTAACATTTAGATTAAATTTCCATTATATTTACCAATTTAAAATAAAAATGTTAAAAATAGTTAAAATTTCACATTTTCTAACCCTCCCACAAAACTTCTTTGGGGAAATACGTAAAAAAATGAGGTTCAATTTGTAGAACATAGCAAAATACATATTCGGTAAAAATTTTAAGTAAAAATATTCAATAGTTCTTGAGATATCGTGCGCGCAATTTCAAAAAACACTCATTTTGAGGTATAGCGCTTTAAATATATGGCCATATTCAATGTCTATGTTGAAGAGCTGATACATTTTCCTCCATAACTTTCAGAATTATGGGAATTTTTCAACGCGGATTGTTTTAAATTGTTCAGAAAAGACAGGGAAATAATCTATATATTTTTCATAAAGTCGAAAATTTTCGAGGTTTAACAGTCGTACTTCCCCTTAAGAGAACCATGAATATCAAATTATGCATAAGAGATTCAATTGAAATTATATTCCCGGCGAAAAAGGCGGTAGCCGAAGGCGGCTAGCGAAAAAATTAACGGAATCTTCGTTCCTTAGCTTTCAACTATGGAATCATTATTATTACGCGATTAAATATTAGTAGAAACAATGAAAGAGTTTAAAGTTCTTTCCAACAATAAAAGTATTGTTGCAAATAATGCTTAAAAATACTGTTGAAAATTGTCAAAATTTAGGAAAAAATTGTACAGCTACTAAATTGGTATCGTTGAAAATGCAATTTGATAAATTTTTACGAAAGTGTGAAAATCACTTTTGTGCAATATTATTTCCGGAAGATATGCGCCAAAAGTATGGTTAATTTTTAATTAATTATCTAGGTTCAACGGTCTGTCCTGTAGAACGCTAACACACACACGCTTTTATTATTAGTACATATTAAATACAACTTTCGAAAATAAATTTTTTAACAGTTTGAGTTTGTAATGATTATTCATGTCAAAATTCTGGATGAAAGGGTATTAAACAGAAACTATTTGTGAAGAATATTAATTATAAATTAATACGTAAGTAATTCTTGATGGTGGCAAAATTTTTCAGATAGATTGTTTTTTCGACAATAAATGCAGGAAATGGAATCTTCTGTAAAGTGTACAAAATAAATTTTATTTAATGAATATTCCCTTTTAAAACCAGCGCGAGTGGTCTCCGCTAAACTTTCTCGTATACTTTCTAAGTGGAGATTCGTCAAAATCTCGAGTTCGAATTTTTTTTGACGATTACAATACTTTCTCTCTGTATACTTCGTATACGAGAAAGTGAAACAAACAAGCAAACCTGAAATCAAGTATCTGTCGCCACGTTTCAAAAAAATATTACTTTGAAGCAGGTGCGATAAAATAGGCAATTCAATGAATACTAAAGCGAAAATTCTGCTTTGGAATTGAATTCCCAAGAAAACAATTTATACTACCACAACCGTAACAATTGCAAAAGCGCATAAATAAAAGATTTGCTGAAATAATGAAATCGGTTTGAATTTTATTTACAACAATAAAAAAATTGTTACAATATATGTTTGTAAACATTATTTATTGTTGTAAATAAAATTTACAACAATAACAGATTGCTACCAATACGCATGGGCATGAGAATCGGATTAAAAGAAATTAAATATGCAATTTGAACGCCCCTTTTCGACGGATTTGGCCCAAAATTTTATACGGACCTACATTCATGACGATAAAACTGTATACCAAATTTTATCCAGCTAGCTATTGAAGTTTTTGAGTTATAGCGTTCACATGACCGCGGACATACAGATAGACAGACTTCCCGTTGACGGATTTTGTCCACAATTTGAGAGAAACCTACAAATTATGTTTAAAGAGCACGTACCAAATTTCATCCCCGTAGCTCTAGCAGTTTTCGAGTTATCGTGTTCACAGACAGACGCACAGACAGACATGATTCCAAAATTGTGTTTTTCGGACTCAGGAAGGCCTAAAACGTGGAGATTCGTCAAAATCTCGAGTTCGAATTTTTTGACGATTACAATGCTTTCTCTTTGTATACTTCGTATACGAGAAAGTAAAAATGCAAAATGCACAGTTGAAGTCAATTCTTTAAGAGACGCTAGATGTTAAAGATAATTTATTATGATTTCCTTTTTTTTTCGTTTTCGTTAATCTTCAGTTTAAAGCAAATTTAATCTTGCAAGCGCATTTAATTTTTTCTGAGAAGATAAGATTTCAGTTGATGTTTCTAAGTGGATGATTTTGTGATTGTGTGGAATCACTGAACTCTAAATTTCACTCTTGAATACTTTGCGCGTTTAACGGTGTTGGCAGTAGATCCGAAATGTTTTTCATCTAATGAAAACGATTTTTTTCTTCCTCTATAAACGGCTTTCACTGCAACCGCAACATCTGCAATCGCGTCATGCTTCATTTGGGATGTAAATGTTTAACAACCAGTTCGGAACGGCTCATTGTTTCGTATTCATCAACAAAAGATTCTATTCCTTCGTCGCAATAGTTTTACGATCGTTACTTTGCTTTTTCTTTGGTGTAGATAGCGCAGTATTGTTATCTTTACTAAATGAAACGAAACGATGCGCACGTAAAATTAACTTGTTGGTAAAAAATATTGCCATGTAGTGATTGTGCGATTTTTTGTATTCTCCTTATGGCATTTAGATATGCCTTAATGATGCCGGAAGAATGCAGTATGCGCATCACCTAATGCATGCAGATACCTTGCTAGATACATACGACAACTATCTGTGTAGCAGAAGAAATTCATCAAGCCGTTACACATCATTCTAATTGTAGCCCAATAGGAATATATTTGCAGTTGGAAAAATGTTTTAAATGACGTAAACAATTACAGTGGAATCTCCCTATAACGAAATCGCTTGGTTCCAGTTGAAAAATTCGCTATAGAGAAAATTTCGTTATACGGAGATTAGAGATTTTTGCAGATATTTAAGTAAATGTAACAAACCTTTTAGTACGTGCGATAAGTTCAAAAATATTTAATTATGACTTTCAATTAAAAATTGAGTAATATTTATTATAAATTTGTTAAAATTATACTAATTTTTATTGTATAAATAAAATGCTCAAAAGTGAAGACAATTTACCAATTTAGAGATTAATATGTACTAATATGGATAAACATAAAATGCGTATTGTCACATCTATTTGCTGTTTCCACCCCCACTCCACCCCGATTCTTGGAATCTTGACCCGTAGAAATGTTGCTCCCTCTGTAGAAACCCAGGTCCCCACAACTGCATTACCCTTCACATAGCATTCTATTGTTATGTGTTATCGCTGGAATGAACAATGCGAGTGGTTCCAGAAACAGGCACGTGTGAGCGATTTGTTTGCACAGAAATTAGCAACTTTCTTCAAAAATGACAAAAATCGAAAAGATAAAGGTCTGAAAATATTCGTTATAGGGAGACAACCACTTCGTTATATGGAGAATATTTTAAATGCTATTTAACATTCCGATTAAAAATTTCGTTATAAGGAGAAATTCGCTATAGAGAGACTTCGTTCTAGGGAGACTCTACTGTATATCTTACGTTGCTTGAGTCAATAATTGCTTTGCTGAAAATATTAAGAAGTCTAACTTTTTATACAGTCTCCCTCTCCTGTTAGACATATTCATTCTTTACATACTAACATTTTAAACAAATAAAGTTCCACTCTTCTGCGACTGAAACTGACCGAGTTATGAAGCTTTAAATATCATTACTTTTCAGGATTAATTGAAGAGATGTCAGTGACCGGAGGGGAATGGATATCTTTAACAACCTCAACACCCTGTGCAATTCTTGTGTTCTTCATCTACAATGGATACCATCGAATGTAAATTTAAAATATAACGATATTGCTGATAGTCTTGTTAAAGAAGGTACTACCATGCCTCAAGCATATGTAGAACCCTTGACCTACCTTGAGTTATACTCAAGAAGAAAGGCCCTTGTTAACATTTCTTGGAGGCATCCACCAGCTCATTCATGGTATCGTAGTGAAGGCCCCGGTGCTACTATACATTTTAAAGGGGATAGAAAAGACCAAACAGCTGTGGCTCGATTATCATCCGGTCACTTAAAAACCCTCAGATTCTCTCGTGGTGATAAGAAGTTCAATATCTGCACAAAGTGCAACATGATTGAGGCCACTCCGCAACATCTACTTGACTGTGTTGCCTTGGTGTATGATGATCTGCTCAAGCGACCGGATTTCGTGTTGGAGGTGATGAAGGCGAACGACCTCATGGATCTAATCTAATTCAGATCAGAAGGATTAGAAAGAAGAAGACTTTTCAGGATGTCAGACCATTTCAGCGGGTGCTTCGAGGAAGATCCGCCAAGCAGCGGCCGCCACTTCTTCAAGTCGTTCTCTTATTGGCGGATCTTCCTCGAGGCGCCCGTTGAAGTGGTCTGACATCCTGAAAAGTAATGATATTTAAAGCTTCATAACTCGGTCAGCTTTAGTCGTAGAAGGGTGGAACTTGATTCGTTTAAAATATTAGGATGTCAAGAATATTTTACTGAATGTGACTTATAGGGCTGGGAGATTGTGTATAAATTTAGAAAATTTATAAATTTGTAATTTTTTCAGCAGTGCATTTATTGACTCATGAAACAACATAAAATATAATTTTCTACGTCATTTAAAGTTTTATTTCAATTGGAAGTATAGGCCTATCTAGAAATAAGCAATTCTGTATTATTTTGTTTAACTTGACTTGTGTCATGTTTGCTAAGATGGAACTTTGTAACTGAATTTTCACTCACTTCCTTATGTGCTGGACTTTAGAAGTTTTGTACAGTCGCGTATTCTCGATGACAATACACTAATTAATTTTTTCTGAACTTAATTATCAGTTATTCGATTCATTTAATTAAATTTTGATTCGTTACAAGTGGTGCCAAAGGGCAGTGAATTTGAGAAATAATTCATCAGAGGATTCCATTATATTTATAATAATGAATTACAAATCAAAGACTTAAATTAGAAAATATTAAAATGATTCCTATTTTTATTTCAGTAACAAAAGTGTATTTAAAAAAAACTTTTTTTATTAAATTTATCTATAGTAAACTATCATTTCATTTGTACCTGTCAATATTTATGATATGTTCTGTTATTATTATTAATTAATTAATAATAATATTATTATATAATTAATTATTTTTTATTTAATGTAAAAATTATTAATTATTAATATTACCTGTAAATACATGATATAAGTGCAGATATAGCAATTTTAAACTGGAACTCTACTTTCAAGCTGATTGCAAAAATTTCAACTGAATGCCGAGTGGATATCTCATTTTACAAAATTAGAATCCTAAAGCCATTTTGATATAATCAAATGTTTTTTACAACCAACTCAGCCCCATACATAATAGCTAAAAATCCAATAGTTTTATGTAAACGTGTGATACTGCTTATATTTTCATTATATTAAACACTAGCAGTACGCTCACGACTTTGCCCGTGGAATCAGGACTGAAAAAAAAAAACGCCCACATTGACATGAAAAAGTTTTGAAAACAAAATCAAAACAAAAGATACACATTATTTGATTTTCCTGCTTTTTTTTCCGCTCTACAGTACAGAGTACGTTAATCCAAACCAATATTAAAAAATTGCAGCGTGAAAATGATTATTATACAGCAAGCAAAATATAAAATCGAATCCGAAAATAATAATCGAAGTAATTCATTCAGGTGAAGGTCATGACGTATCCTGCGCGTCCGCCAATCAAAATTGGCAGCAACGTTCCGAAGAAGTGCCGCGCGAGGAACTCGATCGAGAAAAATAACTCTCAACCGCCCAGAAAAAAATTAATTAAAAAAAATGGGAAAAGATATTTTAACCGTTCTTGTTTTAAATCCGACAGAACCGTTCTAGTTATAAGCTGGAAAAAATTGAAAATAATAGTGTTATTAAAAAGTCGGATGCAACAAATTTAAAAACAAAAGTAACATCTCGATGGCGAAACTGGCTATTTTTTAAAAAAATCTCAAAATTCAGTAAATTACGTTAGGAATTCAAAACGAACTTCATTAGAACGGAAATCGCGTGCTCTTTCCGATGGTGTATCTATTTTTGTCGTACGATTATTCGAAACCATTCCATTGAGAAATGACTGCGAAACATCAACCAAAACAATACAAAACATTAAATAGAAAAATTCTAGATTAAATTTTAAAATTTCGGCTTCGAGGTGCATTCAGTCACCATTACGACTACCTGTGTGCCAAATTTCATGGCTGTAAGTGCGATAGATTCGTCTGGACATCGCAGACAAACACACACGAACATTTCCTTCTATAAGTATAAATTTTCATTTATCTTCTGTAAAATATAAAAATATTGGTTTTTGTTTCGTTTTTACATTTATCCATTCTGTTTATTGCATATACCAAAATTTTAACAAATTATAGACAGCTGATTTCGTAATTTCCAACGGAAGGTTTCAGTAAGATCGTTTGTTGACAGGTGGATTTGCGATGTTTTTTTTTTTCATTGTGCGACTGTGACATTGAACTTTTTACCAAGTAACTTCTGCGTCACCTGGAACGTGACTGGCCAATTTCCATCTGTCGCGGGTCATGTGACAAGACTGAACAATCTGCAGAGATCTCAATCTTGTTCACGGCTTGCGTTTCGCCTGTTCTGTCGCATTTCATATCGTTTGGTGCATTTTTGATGTTCGATTTCTTTAGAAGTATTGAAAACTGTTGTTATATGTAGGGTTGCCATCCGTCCCGTATATACGAGACTGTCACCATATTTCTCGACTCAGTCCCGTATTGATATTTGTCCCGTTTTCTCAATCATTCCAAAAATTCAATGCGTTCGACTCTATATCTCTCAACCAACTTCCTGAATGGGAAGAAATAGAACGCACTATTGCATAATATTTACAGGGGTCGATCCAGGGTTTGTGAAGGGGCCCATTTTTGTGAAAAAAAAAATTTTTTTGTGAAAAATAAAAATATTTTTGTGGGTAAAAAATTATTTTTTTGAAAATTTTTTTATCATGTAAAACCTTCAATTTTAGCAGTCACATTTCTATATTTTATGTTTAGTATCAAAAGTGTTTCGTTGAACCAAATATATGCAGTAATTTGATATAATACTGAAAAAAAAATATTTGTATATATTTTTTGTGCGATGCCTCATTCAAAAACTTTTAAAAAAGAAGTCAGATTAAAAAAAATAATAGTGGTTTATTGTTAAAAGTATGCTGAAACATTGGAACTTTCTGTTAACTAAACACTTAATTATGCAGAAATGCATCTTCACTTTAAAAATCGATTTGATATAGAAAAGTAAGGATACCTAATACTGGGCAAATTTTCGAGAATTGTTGTTTGGCCGGGGAAAAGTTTTAAAAAGGGATAATTTTTATAAAATGAAATTTTGTTAAAGGAACGTTTTTAAGAATTTAAATTTTGTGAAGGGGCCGTTTTTATAAAGTAGAATTTTGTGAAGAGGCCGTTTTCATAAAGTGGAATTTTGTGAAGGGCCGTTTTCATGAAATGGAATTTTGTGAAGAGGCCGTTTTTATGAAGTGGAATTTTGTGAAGAGGCTGTTTTTATGAATTAGAATTTTGTGAAGAGGCCGTTTTTATGAAGTGGAATTTTGTGAAGGGGCCACAGAATGGCCCCAATTTTCGTCTGGATCGACCAATGATTTATTAGTAAGAAATATCGATAACTAAGATTATATTCAGCCATTGTGTATATCTAAAATATTATTTAGAGAAAAATAATACCAAGCGAAAATGTGAATTGAATATGAAAAAGAAATGACTGAAGATTTTCGTAGATACAAAGTATATTGACTCAATGGTCGGAAGAAAGAAGCAAGTTGTTAGTGAAGACAAGGGAAGCAATTTCGATTTGTCATCAGAATTTTAAAATGACTTGCGCCCAATTTTATAATCACGTGAAAGAAGAAAGTGATATAATTAAGAAAGTAAAACCAACTTTAAAATATGACTGGTCTAAAGAGGATTAGCGTTGCATCTTTTTTATTATTCTACTTGTTCATTTTATTAGATTGCTTAAACTTGATTCATTTTTCTTATCAGAGTAAAATAAGCCCTTACCTACCCACTTTTTTCATGTTTTATTTGTTTAGCACTTAAACGTCCAGTATCAATGCTTGGCAATTATGGCAACCCTAGTTATATAGGAAGTGACTAATGATGTTAATGACAAAGTTATGGAATACAGTTCCATCAGACAAACGTCATTTGCTGAAAAAAAGAATTTTTACAGTATATCGAGTATTACCATTCCATGGTTTTTATTCGTTTAGCTCTGTAACTAGAACACTTAATAGAGAAGATAAAGAATAGAAGTCAGTTTTTGTAATGTGACGAGATGAGAATTATAACACGAATAATATTCTGACATAAAATAATTTAATTTTTTAAAAAAGAACTGTGAAAACGTATGGTATGTAGTAGAAGCTCATTAATGGATGCAAG
>BGPR01001350.1:0-11378 GCA_013235015.1 Araneus ventricosus | reverse complement strand
CCTCCCCATCCCAGAGTGCAAGTCCAGATGCTGGACTGTCCTAGATACGCATTCAGAAAATCTCCTCGCTTTATTCTTGCAGACGGTCTCTGTAGTCCATTCTTGATCTTTATACGATGGATTACGATTTTCTTTTGGGCCAGGAATTAATCGTGGCATTTGAAAGAAAGGGTCAACGGACTCTTCCGCTAGCTGGCGAATGCTTGCCACCTTAAGCTTTACAAGCGAACCCAATTGAAATGCGTAACAGGATAAATAAAATCGTTTCATCCTGCCCTTTCGTTTTTTGTTGGCAGCAGACCTCCATGCCTTTCCACGGAAGCACTTAGTTCCGCTTACTAGGTACGAACGCGTGCGTTACAATGCACTGCGCAAGTTAATTAATTTCATTTTCAGATTCCCCCTGCTGATTGGATTGTAATAACCCGATAAAAGTTATGCACCTGTGATCGCGCTGCTAGATTTGGGAACATCTACTGTTTGTTAAATAAATCAAACTTTCCAAACCATCTGTGTATCATATCTTACCGGCAAAGTTTGAAATACGGCATTCTATTGAATATCTAGGCATTTTATAGAATGTCGAAAACTGGCCGGCAATGTATGAAACGATTAATATTTCACACATTTCCTAGGCATTCTATAGAGTGCCAAGTGACAAAACGGCAAAGTATGAAATACATCTCCGATTTGATTTTATAAGAAATAATATTATGTGCAACTCAAAATAAAATTATTTCCTTTTTTGGTGCAACGAGTAGGTTTTGTTTTCTTTAATAAGAAAGTCGTAAATTTTGTTTAGTACAACCTTAATTTTTTTATGTATTTTGAATAAAAGTTTTTTAATGGTACTCTTTCATTGTTTTTTGAAAATAACATTTGTATTTTTGAGGAATGAACGTCTTTTAAATAATAGCCTCATCATGAACTTTTTTTCATACTTTGCCTAAATGGAATTTGTCATTCTATAGAATGCTTATGTATTATATACAATGCTCAGGGAAAGTATTTAATAATTCTCATATTTCATACTTTGCCTAAAAACGCCAGGCATTCTATAAAATGCTTAGGTATTCTACAGAATGCCGGCGTTTCATACATTGCCGGTAGCATGTACACTGGAAATGGTAAAGCAGGCTTGTTCCTAAACCAGGAAATTTCAAAGTGTCTAAAAAGAACTCGCTTGAAGATTTTAATTAGTTGCTTTCGTTATGAAACTAAACTAATGATATCAAAAATGTGTTATTTTTTAAATGTTATTTTAATCTCACTTATTAAGCAATGCAACGGAATTGAGAAAATTTACAAAACTCTAGAGGTAAGAAATCATAAAATTTTGAAATAGAGAACTTATCTAATTTAATTGGCCACGTTGACAGGAACAACTGTATTGTTAATTTTGAAAAATTATTTTTTTACGATTTTACTGAGATGACTACTTTTAATAACCAATAATTGCTTACTGAAACTTGCAAGTGACATCTGATGACTCATAAACTAGAAAATTATGGGAAGTGATATCTGATCTTGGTTAGTATCAGTTAGATTATAAACCAAAACAGACTCTCTTTCACGATGAAGAAGAAACTGAATATCTGTAAGGAAAGGAAGATGATGATTACGATGACTCATAAACTAGAAAATTATATGAAATGAGACATAAAATAAAAATGTTTATACACTTTTCAAATAATTTGATAAGCTTCATTCAGTAGTTTTCGGCATTCCAGGGGTCCGTGGTAATTGATGACTTTGTAATAAACATTGGACTGTAGATGAAACATTTTTTAATTTTGTGGTACTCATCAACTTTTAAACTTAAATTATTGAATAATTTGCCCCAGGAGCTGTGTGTGCATCTTTACTCCATGAGTTTCATAACTAATGTGACCCCAAAACTAACAGTATTTGGCACTTAACTATCTCACCAAGATGCCAAATGAAGTTTCCGCGCCAACACGAAGTAAGTCTGATGGCAATAGATTTTACGTCGTATCTTATATCTCGTATTAAGAAATTCCGACCTTTCACTTTATAAAATATATGGCGAAAAAAATAGTTGGCGAGTCTTGTTTAAAGCAGACTGTGCAAATTCCAAGTTGGCGTTATAAAACACGAATAAATATATTCAAGCATCCCACAAAATCCTGAGGTGTCTTATTGCGTCAGTTTGATAAGAATTGTATTCGGCTCCTTTCTATTTCATGGAGTGTTGAGGAACTTTTGCTAGGAAAACCACTTTCAATTTTCTCGAATCTCAAATCCAGGTGCATGCCCGCAGGGGTTTATCTGGAGGCTCTTTTCAAAGATTCCAAACCGTGGTTTTCGCCTTTGGAACGCGAAAGCACCACCGTCGAACGTTATAAAACTCCCATTCGATCGGCCTTCCGCCGATTTCATTTTTTCTTCGAGCCTGGACAATGCGGAAAAGCGGTAGGCGTCCGTTGAACCCGGTCTTCGGTGATGGCCATTCGGTAGCTATCGAATGCGATTATACAAGAGCACTCTGCGACGGAGAAGAAAAAACGCAAATAAAAAGAGAAAAGTAAACGATTGTTTTGACACGGAAAAGTGACTCCGAGTTGCAACAGCAACACGCGATGGACGGGAGAATGTTGACCATTTGGGGACACGCTTCACTGTGATTGCGGCAGCAATCAAAAGGCTCGCCAAACGCTTTGAAGGACCGCGAATTCGAAAATGTAGTGTTTCAGCGCGAAAGATTGAATTGGCATATCAGAATTTTTACTTCCTCGTATACGAAGTATACAAAGAGAAAGTATTGTAATCGTCAAAAAATTCGAACTCGAGATTTTGACGAATCTCCACGTTTTAGACCTCCCTGAGTCCGAAAAACACAATTTTGGAATTATGTCTGTGTGTCTGTGAACACGATTACTTGAAAACTATTAGAGATAAAGGGATGAAATTTGGTATGTGGTCTTTAAACATAATTTGTAGGTTTCTTTCAAATTTTGGACAAAATCCGTCGGCGGGAAGTCTGTATGTCCGCGGTCATGCGAACGCTATAATTCAAAAACTTGAATAGCTAGATGGATAAAATTTCGTACACAGTTTTATCGTCATGAATGTAAGTCCGTATAAAATTTTGTGCCAAATCCGTCAAAAGGTTGACTGTCTGTCGGTCTGTATAAGCGCATCTGAAACGAGTCCGCTATCTCCACACGCATGCGTATTGGACGCAATATTCTGTGCACGATATTTATTGAATCCTGCTTGGCGCTTTTTTTCCCATCCGATTCTCCACGCGCATGCGTACTTCGTGGCAATCTGTGCACGCGGAAGGATTGTCCTTGAACCATGAAAGAGTAGAAATCGGTATTCATTTAATCGGAACGCATCTCTTCGAATTTGATTTTTTACCTAAATATTTTCTGATAGTCATTGGACTCTGGGTTACAAAAGGTTCGAATTTTTTTATCCACGTGGAGGGAGGGGAAACAGCACCTTTTTCGAGAAGTATACGAGAAAGTTTAGGTGAGATCACTCCCGCTGGCTTCTTGTGTATTTGAATTCTGAATGTCTATGAATTGTCTGGCAATCGAATGCAATTTGGGATAGAAACTTGAAAGTTAGAGAACAACTGTCTTAAAGTACGTGTTCTGAACATTCTTTTTCCGGAAGTACAATTGCTGTTAATCAAAACAGGGAAAAATACTTTATAATGCAAACTAAATTGGTAAACCCAGTTACCAATTTAGATTTAAAGCTATGTTGGTATTTATTTATTTAAAAGAAAATCACACTACAGAGAGAAAAACTCTAGTTACAGAGAGCAGGTACAAAATAAGCAAACACACAAAGAACAAAAGCTGTAATCAGTGAATCTTAAAGATAAAAAAGTATTAGAAAATTAAAATTTGCCTACAGAGAATATAAAAGTTCAAAACACTAAACCATAAAAAATTTCACGAACCCATAAATAATTTAAATCGAATACACACAATCACAGGAATATTAAAAGAGTCTAGGATTCTAAATGTTGTATACTGTCATATAATATCAAAAAAACACATTAAGGATTTTAAAAAAATTGAAAACATTAAACCCCAAAACCATTTAATAAATGTTTGTTTTTTTTTAATGTACCGATATAATGATTTATATCTGTGATCTAATGATTTATATGTATTTCAAAGTAAATTTTATAGTATTTTGACAGCGTAATTTATATTTAAAAAAATATCGTCTGCAGAATGTTCTTTGCCTTGATAGTTGAACGATTGAGGCACTATTATCCTGTTTATTGCTTCCATATGAAAATCCTAATGAGGCTTGGATGTTTGTTATGTGTCTGGATTTTCACTCAAGGCAATTCTTTCTTTTTCGTTCCATGAAGTTATTATACTGAAAAGAAAAGGAAAAAGAAGCCGATGAGAATATATAGACAATCTTTTCTACTACCGTATGCAAAAAAGACGAAATATTGAGTAATGAGATAGGTTTAATTAGAAAATGTGAATGCTTTTGAACAAAAAAATTTCTCAATTGTTGAAATTTAATCTCAAGGCGGCCTTCGATAATTGGCAAATCGTGCTTTTTCATTTAAATTTTCTTATCTAACCTATACATCTCAATGCTTCAATCATCTTTTAGATATTAAAATGAATTCAGATATTTCTAATTGTGATAGAGATGTGATATGATTCTCTATTATTATTGATAGTATTATTATAATTATTTAGTTTATCCCAGTGAAGCGCTTATTTTTTCTAACTAGGAGATAAGAATTTTCTTCTACACGAAGTCATTCCAAAGAACATTGACGAAAAATGGTGTTGATATTCTATGTAAAATATTGTTTGCACACCAACTCTAAGCATGTGTTTTGTATTCAATGCTCTAAAATAAACTCTTCATTAATACTAAAAAGAAGTAATTTCCAGATTACCGACTGCAAAAGCCGTTTTTATTATATGAGAAAATGAAGTGAAACGAAACTCAGTTTTGTAATAACATTTTTCTACTCTCGACAACGTTGCCATTCCAGAAACAAAGTTTTCAAAACATAGATAACATAAAAGGAAATAGACAATCAAATACAAAACATGTAAAATAAAGACAATGGTAATAGTAATTAAACGTTTGAGGTTAATTAAAGATTATTTAGAGTTCTTTAGTTCTTAAGATGTAAAGAAAAATATTGAAGTCATAATATTGTTCAAATGGTTTCTTTTCCCTTTTTGATGAGCGTAACACACAAAGTAATCAGCGGGAGTTCTCTCCCCTCGACTTTCTCGTATACCTACATTATATGCCACGTTTTGTGTTTAACTTCGCCGTGTATTGAACAGTATCAAGAGTGCAATTTGAACCTCTTTCCTTTAACCGATTGGAACCAAAATTTGATACAGGTTTGCGTTTTTTAATTCAAGTTCACTCCCCAAATTTCAATTATCTAGCTTGTTACATTTTTTGAGTCATCTCAATCTCGTATACGAGAATGAGATGACTCAAAAAATGTAACAAGCTAAATAAATGAAATTTGGTGACAGACTGACAGACAGTTACTGTTCGTTTCAGAATTCCGCACCTACCTCTTTTGGACGATGCTACTCCGCAGAGGGGTGATGCGTAGTTAAGTAAGATGAGCGCTTTTCCGTTGTCCTTTGATAGGAGTGTAAACATCTCCTCCAACTTCCATTTCACCCCTATTTTGGTGAAATCAAAATCGATTAGAGCATGCGCAAAATTTCGGAAGGTTTCGGTATCTCAAAACATACAGTATCTAGTCTATACAGTTGTATCTAGTTGTCTTCACGAGTTTTTCTTTCCACCTGTAAATATCTCATTTTATTGTTTATATTATTCTCCTATGCAATTAGTCCATGTTTAAACATTGTATGTAATGTTTTTTGTTCAACAAAGTTTCTACGCACACTCATCCAAACTGCAAATCGGAGATTTATATCTCTCGAGTCAGTGTGTCGTAGTGTAAAGTCAAGTAAAGTTGTCGGATTTAGCTCGTAACTTAATTGAGGTCTTCAATTCTGATGAAGCTATGTGACAAATTTCATCTATCTAGTTCGTCGCGTTTTTGGATTATTGCATTTTTATTCTTATGGATGGACGGTCAAATAGTCTTTCCGTGGACGGATTTTGTCCAAAATGTGATCTGTAATTTTGGTGTAAAGACCACATACAAAAATTTCTATTGTTTAGCTTTTTCTCGCTTTTGAATTATCCTCTTTTCAAAGAGATATAATTTAGGAAATGGTGATTTCTTTTTTGCCTCAGGGAGTTCTAAAGTGTGTAAATTAATCAAAATTTTGAGTTTGAGTTTTTAGACGATTACAATTCTTTCTCTCATACGAGAAAGTGAGAAAAAACGAATTGGCTGTGTAAGGATTTTTTTATGTCTTTATATGTCTTCTGTTAATTATATGACTTCTGTTAATTTGGTTCGAATTTTTCTCCATAGATGGAGCTAGGTATGCTAGCCTCTATACCTAATTTCCTTTGTTCTGGTATGCTTCTCGAAAGTGTCATTCTTACTTGAATATTGGCAGAGGGTAAAGTGTTTACTTTCTCTAGTCTCTCTATTGGATTTTTTTATAAAAGACTTTATTAAGTTTTTCTTTTTTCTAAAAAGGTTCTTTCCTTTATTTCAGTTATTGGATAAATTCAGACCACAGAGGGATTAATTATTGACTATTTAGTCATTCCCTTGACAGAAAATTTATCCATATTAGAACTCAGATGGCGAGTGGCCTTTGAAAACGTTCGCCATTCAAGTTCTCTTCCATTTCTTCCATGCTAATTATTTTATTTTAATGTGTTTTAATTATTAAAGCATGATTTTTGTTGTTTGATTCAATAGTAATTCGTTAGTTAATTATGGACAATATTGTTGATGCAATCACTGGATGCTGCTGCGTTGGCGCGCAAAGGTGTATTGTTATCGCTATTGTTTGCTTCTTCTGTTTCTTCTGTATTTTTCTTTTTTTTGTATTCAAATATTTTCAGTCTTTTCATCTATTTAAATACGCAAATGGAAATATGGTAAGACTTCGATTAACCGTCCCCCTCCGGACCAGGCAGATGGCGGAGAACCGAATGGACGGATAACAGAAATCTCTCAATACATATCTACGGTAGCGTAATTTCACTGCTGGTTTGTAACAAAAATGAAAACAAATCCTTTAAAAGTGAATAATGCAGACAAATAGTATTTAATTTGGCAAAACCATCAATATAAACTTCAATATAAGAGTAATAATGTATAGAAATATATTATAACTAGAAAATCACCCGTCATGGTATGACGGGGTATGAAATTGCTTCTTCATTCGAGAGATTTCCCGTCAAATCTAACGTGTTTAAATAGATATATATGCGAGAGAAATGTTTAACATTGATTGAAAACAAATAAAATAATCATATGTATTATGACAAGAAATATTTTTTTATTTACATATTATTTACATACTAGAAAATCACCCTTCATGGTATGACGGGTGCAAATTGACTCTTCATTTGAGAGATTTCCTGTCAAATCTGACATGTTTAAATATGTCCGAGAGAAATGTTTAGCATTGATTGAAAACAAATAAAATAATCATATGTATTATGACAGGAAATATTTTTTTATTTACATATTATTTACATACTAGAAAATCACCCGTCATGGTATGACGGGTGCAAATTGCCTCTTCATTCGATAGATTTCCCGTCAAATTTGACGTGTTTAAATAGATATATATGCGACAGAAATGTTTAACAAGAAAATGAAAAGAATTAAAATAAGCATATATTTTATGACAAGAAATATTTTTTTATTTACATATATTTGAAATTAGAACGACAATTACTCTTTTAAATTTAAAATTACTGAAATTTAGGTGCTCTAACAATGAAATAATGCTGTTTAACGTCTCACAGTGCCATGGCTCGAATTTTATTGTTCGTGACGTCAGAGCGTTACCGAGAGATCTGGGCTACTATATTAGTAATATCTACGATTAGTTACTCCCGCCATCATACAGAACAGTCACTTCCAGCTTTATGCAGAGTTAAACTAATCCGTAGACAATTTTAAAGATGTCCGCTGGGTTGCTGATATTTTTTAGAAGATGATGGATAACAGAAATTGACGGTTAATCGAAGTTTTGTTGCATATTAACATTTGTTGTTGATAAAGTTCCGTTTCAATCACTTCATTTAGGATAATAATCTGTATTTCAGCGAACTGTATTGAAACTGGTCTGAATTTGTTTTAATTCGATATTCCAGATTTTTCACCTGATTTAACAATTTCTTTTCGTTGCTTTCTCCATCGATTTTGTTTTTTTTTTTCCCTTCTGCTTCAAAATATTGTTGGCCGAAGCATGCAATTTTTCAGAGAAATGCTTTCTTGTCTTTTCTTCTCTGCGGTTTCTGAAATAAACAGACGTATTTGGGTTATTTTTATTTCAAATCTTGAAAACGTCTCGGGTTTTGTTTCAAGTCAGCTGCTGCTGCTTAGGAAACCCATTGCTGTGTAGCTCGGAAATTCCTTTTCGGGATTATTTGTCCAACCTTGGCATAAAGACTTCCTCAAGGTTCTCCAGAGGTCAAACAAAAAGTTTAATCTAACTGGATAAGTGTTTGAGAAACGTCCATTTGTTTTATTGCGGACCATTTGAAGTCGGATTAGCACTGACGCAATCCTTGAAACGGCTAAAGATACGAAACTGATTACACAGAGCATTTAGATTTGACTTTTATACTTCAAACATGTAATTTCTTTGAAAGCGGAGCAACAATGATAATTCCCTCCAAAATATCTCTCATGTGATATGTAAAGGACGGTTGTAGCAATTATTTGTTAATTCAACGGACATTTGCATTTATAATGTTTGGAGAAATCTATGTTTATAAATACTAAAAGATTTTAAAACACATTTTTATTATTGTAGTAAGAAGTCGAAGTTAGTTTTATTTTAATTATTTCTTACTCTTTAGTCTTTAATATTATGGAATCTTGAATTAAATTTTTATTTCTCAAAATCATTACCAGGTGGCGCCCCTCGTATGGAATCGAAATTTAATTAAATGAATCGATTAACTGATAATTAAGTTCTGAAAATATTAAAATAGGATATTATCATCGAGAACACACGCGTGCACAAAATTTTAATAACTGTAGCACACGAGGAAGCGAGTGAAAAATCGATTACAAAAGCCCGTCTTTACAAACACGAAACATTTCAAGTTAAATACTAGTACAGTTCAGTGCCACCAGATGTCACCACGCTGATCACCTCGCTGGCGTCAGTGAACGCAGAGAGACTAAGTTGGACATAGACGATTGAGCATGACGCACAGGGCCAACCTAGACCATGGCTATGGCGCAACAATCATAAGGCGCAGATATAAAAGAAATTACAATAAAATATTTTCAAATTTCAGTATTATTTTGAAAATGTTTGCTGATTTTTAATACTACTGTGATACATTTTTTTCAGTCACATCCATAACTAAGTTGACGACACATTTACGTTGGCTATCTCTAAACTTGCAATGAATTCATCAGGGAAGAGGGCACAGAATTATCGCGGTAAAACGCTAACTTATTTTTTCTTTCAGGCATAGTTAAAACACATCTCCAAATCTCGTAATACTCAAAGTTATATATTTTCAATTAAAATATTACTTATTTATTACTTCGTAGAAAACGCAGGTAAAAATGACAGGCGATATTAACTGCAGCGATTTTTTAATCTAATTAAATAAGCTTTATATTTCTTTAAGATCCAATGAAAACATTGCCAAACGATATTTGAAAAAAAAAATAAACAGAAAAAATAATGGTAAAATGATTACACCGTTGCCTAGCAACGGAGTAAAATTTTAATTAAATTTGCTTTATTTCAAAATCGTCTGCGTGTAATCAACTTTTAAAAATTTTGAAAAATTAATAAAAATTGAAGGAAAAATGTCACAGATATAAAATTGGTATCATTGAAAAGGTAAAATTTTGAACTTTAAAATGGTATAAAAACATTTTTGGGAGATAATTTGATCCGAACTTACAGCAGAAAAACGGTTTCGGTTGATTTCTAATTAACTGACTGTTTAATTAACTTTTGCTTTTTAAACAATAAGTGTACAAAGTTTGGTTAATATTGGAGCAGTGGTTTAGGAGATGTCGAACATACGTACATACATACAAACATGCATACAATGACTTTTATTTATAATAAGATTGAATCAGGATTTTTTTGTTTTTGCTAGAGTAATAGCATTTATTTCATTACGGCACAATTTTCTTTTTTTGTTTAAAAATGATATCAGATTATAAACTCATGTGAAATGATATTCAGTGCAAAATGACGTTTATTTGATTTATCATGAGTAATTATTTTATATTTCTTTTGTTAATATTGCGAAGAATGTTTTCGGCTATTAAAAAAAATGTCGTCTGGCGATGAAAAGAGTTTTCGAAACCCTATTCTGATGCAAGTTTTTATTAAAAAATAAATAGGTAAAAACATGTTTCTTGGTATGAAGGATCGACGTAAAATTTGTCGGCATCAGATCTGCAAAAATAAAACTTTGTCCTTTACAAATGAGAAAAGAATCTTTCTTGGCTAGAAAAGTCTTTGCTAAGGTAGTTTGATTCATTGTGCAGTAAACGATAAATATTACAGTGGCAGGGAATGACATTGAACATTACTGTTTTATGTGTATAGCTCTTGTTTTTACTTGTCCGTGATCACGAATACAAGAGAAATAATGCTATATATTTGAAATAAGGTGGAAAAATTTGAAAACAGCTGTAATGCAGCAAAAAGTGCGAAATTAACCTAAATATGCTTTGCTTTTTAAAACAACGATACCGTGCATGATTAATATGTATAAACAGAAATATAGAACGAAAATGCCGTTTAACGTTAAAAAGAAATATGAAAACCTCTATTGTTCAAACCGTGATTATTGATTGGTTGAGGAAGCGTTTTGGATGTGGAAACATGGCTTTTAAGAGACACAGTGAATTTGTTGTGGTTCTTCTGACAAGTGTTGGTTTACGTCTTTGCATGTAAATTTAGATTATTCGACTGAAAAGACATTTATTTGGGTGCTCTAGTTTTAAATGAGTTTCTTGACCGCTATCATATCTCCTTTCGCTTTTCAAAAAGCGTCTTTTTGTTGAAAGAAATTAGTGGGCTGCCTTTTCATAAATCACGGACTTAAAGAACTCTTTGTGGTCGAAACTCTTCTTTATTTCTATAGCGATCAAATGATTTCTTTGAAATGAAAAAATTACGAGTTGTGTTCTTTTTAATGACTTAGTTCGAAAATTTAGGACCTTCAATTAAAAACTTTGCACTGTTCGAAAATGTAGGACCTTCAATTAAAAACTTTGCACTGTTCGA
>BGPR01001349.1:186880-268349 GCA_013235015.1 Araneus ventricosus | reverse complement strand
TCTTTTGTAATTAGTTTTCATTTGAAGTGATAAACACATCTGAAACTTTTAGGAGCTTATTACGACTTGTTGAATGCAACAAAATGGATCCTACTAAAGCTGAGCAGAATATAGACCCATTTTGGTCAATAATCTCTGAACCAAATGAGAACAAATCTGAAGCATCTAAGCTCTGGGAGTCGATCTTAGGCAAGAATCGAAAGCAAGTAATTATATTAAACTTTTTATTGCTCTTTGTTATGTAAGTCTTTCTTGTTTGTCTGAATATTTATTATTATTTTGTGTTATTGCTACAAATAATGAAATAGACATTCAAATTTGTTTAATCTTTATTACTAGATTAGGCCCTTTTATTTAATATCTGTAATAAATTTATATTAAACTTATTTTAAAATCTGCTGTTGTTGAATTATATTTTGCATTGACATTTGCTGATCAGAACCAGTATTTCCCATATGATCTGGTATTAGATGAAGCATACTGTTACAAAGCTATAAAGTTGTTTCCCTAAGATGCTACACTTGGCGACAAATTTGGATACCTTGGCGACCATTTTGGCGACTTGGCGGTAAAGTTGGCGACAAAGGGAATTTTCTAGAAGGACCTCAAACTTTCCACCTATTTCTACTGGTTTCATGAACTTTCTAGAGATTACATCACTTCCTACATAATGAAGTCGCTTCCTGTTAAAAAGTATAAAGGCAAGCTCTCAAGCCAAGAAGAGTCAGTTGGATCTTGATCTACAAGCAAGCTGGTGAGCTAATAGGAAACCTTTGAGTGCTGTGTTGAGATTTAATGGTAATCTCTGTTGTGAATTTTTACAAGTGCTGTTTTAATACGTGTGTTTCATTTCTTTGCTTAGAATACCTGTAAAATAAAGAGCTTTATTTTTGTAATCCTGCTTATTGGATTGTATTCACGTATACACACAAGACGATTTTGTCACAATACAAATTTTGCTTGAAAATTTTTTTATAATAAGGCAAATGATACATATTGCACTGCAAGGAAAAATATTTTAAGCTGACATCATCCAAATACATAGAAAATGTTGCTTAACATGTTAATAATGACTAATTCTGAAATTTCAGTGGTGGTATGTAATTTCTCAAATCATGATGAATATAAAGCAGGTTTACATATCCTTCAATAAACTGTTCGGATCTCAAAATGTTGAAATAGTGTTTTCTAAATTTGCTGAATGGCCTTTCACGTTATATTGGTATTGTCATCTTCAAGAAAAAAATTAATTCAAATTTTATCTAAATATGTGGCAGTGTTTGTTCATACAGATAAGGTGTAAAATATTAGAAAGAAATATCGGAAGCTTAAAACTTGCTTAAATTGTTGTGCAAAGCATTCCTGTTCTTTAATTTTAGGACATGAAAATGGTTTTGCATAGAGAATGTTAAAATTCTTTAACTCTCCTCACCAATTAGTGGTGGCTTGCCACTCTTTTATCAGAGTATGTGCACTTGAGTTGGAGAAAGTTGTATCCCTTCTGAAAGTCAAGATTTTTTATCATTACTGTGGGGAATAAGATTTTCTTTAGTTTGAATTGATTTAGCTTATCTCTACTAGTAATAAAAGAGAATGTGTGTCTGTCTGTGAATGTGTTTGCGCTCTACAGGGCAGACTGTTGAACCTAGAGCTACGAAATTTGGCACAAACATACTTTGGAGGTTGGGAGTGTGCACTTCGGAATCCTTTTCTGAAATTTAATTAGAGTTTGAATTAATTAAAAATTAAGCAAAATTTTGGCATTTTTCATTCATAACTTCCAAAAATATTACAGCACAAAAATTATTTTTACGCCATCTGAAATTGCAAAAAATTACCTTTTCACTGATGTCAATTATGTTGCCATACAAGTTTTCCTCTAATTTTGTTAAGTATTTAAAAATATTTTTTGCAATAATTTACAACAATTTTTATTGCTGCAACGCAATTCAAACCATTTTCATTGTTTAAACAAATATTGCATGTTTCTCTTTCATTGTTGAAAGCTGAGGTAATATTCTAATACATTTTGCTGTCATATTTTATTTTATCAAAATTTTAGAGGAATCTCTAAATCAAGCTCTCTGAGATATTACATATATTGAAAAATATATCCAGTTAGCTGAATGATTATGATTGCTATATTTTCATTCTTTTTATCAGCATGTTTTAATCCAGCTAACATGTTGCTGGTCATAAAGTGTTCCGTGCCATTGTAATGTTGAAGTCAAATGCATATTTTGCATGAGGATTAAGAAATTGAAGTTGGTTCTGACAATTTGCAATTAGTTGTTACTCGACTGCATTAGGGGCATTTATGTAGACAATGAACAGAACATGTGCAAGCTACTAAAAGAACAGTACATGGGTTGACTATTTATCACAATTTGAAATTTAAAATTGCTTTGTTAAAGGAACCATGGATTTCAAATTATGCTTGTGAAATCTAATTGAAATTATATTCCCGGCGAATAAGCTAGTCGCTGAAGGGGGCTAGTTATAAATAGTATGAATATTAGTATGCTACGTGTGCACTTTATTACCTGGGACAATGCCTTTCATTAATTCTGAAGAAACATATTACTCTGTTTTAGAAATTTCAAATGAAAACTTTTAATCAAGCCATAAAGATAATTAAGAGATTAACTGCTTCTGTTTTAAAAAATGTTGATTGTAAATGATAATTTTTACTACAATTTTTATGCTTATTCCCCTTAATTATTAAATTTTCAGAAAATGAAGATAACTAAGCTTAATCTAGGTATCAAATGAACATTTTAAGATTATACAAGTGCTATAGAGAAAATCAAATTTTATATCCCAGTTATCACTACACATACTGGAATTTAATATATACTATTCACATCGCAACTACTGTAATAACTGGTTTTTAGATCAAACTTTATTTTTTAATAAATGTAGGTAATGCAGATTTTATTAAAAAAATAATGTAACTTTATGAAGTAACTTTTAAATTGTTATTCTGCAAAAATAAATATTTTCACCATTTCAGTAAAAACTAAAACTCAATAATCGTTACTTACAATTAAAAAAAAAATTTTAATTCATTGACCCCTGAATTTCTCAAATATTGAATGAGTATTTTCTGCAAAGATATTCCTCTAATTTAGAACAGCACTTTGTATATTTTTAAAACACAGTGACCAATAATCAAGGAATATGCAATCTGCTCTTCACCCTTCATATTAATCCTTTTGGCCCTAATGGGCATATACGTCCCTGATATTAGCCTTCTTTACCTGTTCGGTAAGTAAATACCACTTTTACATTTTTTGTCAACATTAAATTGAACTACTTTTCATAGTTAAATTTTAATCATGCAAAAGTCGGGTCAAAAGGGTTAAGTTTTGCATATTCCATTGGACTTTGTTCTTCTCTTAAAATATTTTAAGGTGCTGCTTTTCTAGGTATTATTTATTTGCTTATTTTGCCATCCATCAATCAAAATCTTTTTATTGATTCTTTTTCATTCTTATTCTTTATCTCAATATTCTCTGCTTCATTGTCAGTATCTTTAGATTCACATTCAGCATCTAATGGATCATGATTATGTTGAGATAACATGCATTCATTTGCAGAAAAAGTTCATCTTCATCAATTTCCAAAAAGACTTTGGCTTTGTTATTTATCCTTCAAAGAATCTTTTGTGAACTGATTGTTTGGCAAAAAAGTAAGATTATTGTGATGGCAATGGAGTAAGCTACATGAATTTCATTACTTTTTTTCATACACAAAATGGTGCTTTTGATTTGAAATTTTACTTTACAAGAACTCAGTCCTTTCAGAAAGCAGCGGACTGATGCAATCTGTAGAATGAGCATTTGCTTAATGTTTTCTGTCCCTAAAACCTTATCAAGCAATATATTTATATCCCAGTCAAATCATCAGTCATAATAATTAATGGTCGACTACTTGACTTCATCAAAACAAAGGAAAGACAAAAAATCATATATTGCAAAATTGATTATTTATATTTAATAGAAAAGGTCATGAAGTCGAATTAACAAAAGTAACAGCATTCTGTGTGAATTTTCTAGTCTAAATTTTAGAACCAGTCTTAATATGTTTAATGCTATTATTATAAATGTAGATCTTGTGTATTTTCAGCATGTTATTTCAAAATAAAATTGTTTTATCTCTGGACTTTGTATGCTTTCAATTAGGAGCCTTGGAGCTTAGACCAGTTTAGTAATGGACCTCATGATGTTGGAATTAAAGGCTGTCAGTTCTATAAACTTCCACACAAGGTTATTTATTTTTATTTTTAATTCTTATGTTGATGAGTGATAACCTAATAATTTTCAAAGTTTTGATAACCATTTGGCATTTATTAAATCCAGGTACTTATATCTTTAAATGTATTTTTCAAAACTAAAAAATTCTGCAATTGAAGTACAGTAAAAGCTTAACTAACCGGCATGCTCGGGAAACCCCGGTTTCTGGATACCTGAAAAATCCAGATAGTTGAGAAAAATAAGGGGGGGGGGGGTAGATTGTAGCCTTTTTTTTCCAAGATTTTTTCGGCCAAATTATTTGTTTTTGTCATTTTGAAATGTGCATTAAATATAATTTTTTAAAATACTTCTATATCTTCCATAACATTGTATTTACAAAACATATTATGAAGATTTTAATTTAACATTGATGATAAAAAAAAGTATGATCTGTAGCCGAATTTTTACTGTAAATATATAGATTGTAAAAATATAAATATATAAAAATAGCCGACGAAACTGGAAAATATTATACTCAGCAACCTTAATAAAGCTCTTTTAAGTGATCATAAACAAATCCCAGATTGAATATCAAAACTAATCACCTTTTAAAAAATTGCACGGGTTATTGCGCAGTACGTGCCTCCAATTCTCCCGCACGTGATATTATGTAATCGGAATCAATATCTGCCAGTATTCGAAGAGTAAATAAATCAAGGAAAAGAAAGAGACTTACCAATCTGGAGTAACCCCCCAATGAGCTTTTTTTTTTTTACCGGTTCTGTCCCTTTACCTTTTTTTGGCTGTCGATTTTGTTTTTAGGTCTCGTTTTTAAGCAAAAGATGAGGACCTTTTTTGGGAGGGGTCTCACTTTTGCTTTTGAACCCCCTCCCCATAAAACAAGTCTGTGTACATCACAGTACTGTATATTGCTTTTTTTTTTCCTTCTACGCCCCTCCGTGCAGAGCGAATGTTGCATCCAGAAATAAATTGTCCGCGTGAATGGAACGGTGCGGGCGCGCTAAATTTTGGCAAGTGGTTGTAAAATTTTTAGAAAAACCCATTTTCTAATTTTTGCGGTTATTGAGCTTTCCGGATACTTGAATGCCGGATAATCGAGAATTTACTTTAGCTTGAATATTGTTATTTCATAAGTAGGTTTTTACAGCCAGAAAAAAATGTGAGTGTGTAACAGAGTAGCCATTTTTAGAGATAAAAAAAGAAACCATAGAACAATATCTCACAAACTTTTATCTTTCTTGCATGCTTTTAGAAATAAAACTTAGAAAATCAATCAGAATCTAATGAAACACTGCATAAGTCCTTCTTATTTATAAAAGATATATGCAAATTAAAATTTTTAATTAATGCATGAAACCTTAATAAAAATGTTGTGTCTTGCATCATCAGCTATGCAGCATCCCCGCCTCCTGATTTTTCCAAGCCTTCCCTACTTGGAAGAAAATAATGATGTATGGCTGATTTGATATAAAGATTCTGATATAAAAGTAATGACTGGCTCCAGTAAAGGTTCTCTGCTCTCCTCTCCATGTGTTCTTGTGCAGTGATACCCCAATTAGCATACTAATTGTTCCAGCACTTTCTGGCTGTGCCTATATTATTTAGTTTTAAGTTGTTTGTTAATGTTTATAAAAATTGTTGAGTTGTTATTCAAGTCTGTCCTGTTTTGGCGTTGATGAAGTGTTAGTGTTTAATCATATCGTTAACATTACCTCCTCCTTCAGAAATAACCTTAATGAAATTTTGTTACTGTAGGGGGATTTAGTAACTTCTGAGCTATACCATTAACTAAACTGCACATCCTCAAGAGTTATATGTATTACAAACTAATAAGAATTGTTATTAATGATAGATTTATTGATTCCTACTTTTTTTGGTTATTCTATGTTTTATATTGATTTTATATTTACAATGTGTTTATATTGTACTTAATCTGGGGTTTTGTTTATTTTTCTTTGCTTTTTAAAAATTTCACAGGATGGTCCACAAAAAAGGGTTGGGAATCCACTATCAAAAGATTTTTTATCAAAAGTTGAAGATGGTACTTTAAAGACCTGGGGAAAAGGGCAAGCTGATCGAGCTCTTTTGTTGAGCAAAATGTTGTCCTATTGGAAAAATGCTCATGAAAGAATAGTGTAAGTTTAAACTACTTGATCTTATGCAGTTAAATCATGCTCTATCAATATAAATTTTTTAAAGTGTTTAAACCTTACATTGAATGTGTAATTAAACTACAATGATGGTTTAAATTTCGGAAGTTTTGTAAAATCAATACATTTATAAATCTCTTATTGGTGCAGTTGCATTTCTTAGAGTGTTTTACTGTGTAACATTCCTATTATTGTTTCTGGCTGAAAAATATAAATATGCTCCGTATGAATTTTGAATGTACACATTTTCTGAGGTATACTAAGCAAAATTTGTAGATACCACTATAAGGT
This sequence comes from Araneus ventricosus, assembly GCA_013235015.1. Taxonomy (NCBI): domain Eukaryota; kingdom Metazoa; phylum Arthropoda; class Arachnida; order Araneae; family Araneidae; genus Araneus; species Araneus ventricosus. The sequence continues at coordinate 261,652 of BGPR01001349.1, read as the reverse complement.
CTCTCAAACTGAAAAATCACTCTTGCCTTCATTTTTGTTATAGAAAACTAGATTTTGTAATTCTTTAATAGAAGTCAAAACAGATCACGAGAGTATCATTAATTAGTTACTTGCCATTAACTTTGTAAAAATATTTCATTGATTTTGATTCTGTAGATTGAGAACAGTTTCTCAATGTGCATTAACTTTTATGAAATGTGATGCAAAAAGATTTACCTCACAGCCAGTAAGATTTAGCATATTTTATGATTATAAATAAACTTCTTGCATATGTACCACATAGCATTTTGGCTTTGCCATATTTATCCACAAAACAGGAATGTTCAATTTCCTTATTAAGTATCATGTAATAATCTCTTTCATTTCTCATAAATCTTGCATCTGAAAATTGTCTAATTCATCAGTGTTGTTTCATTATTGAATTATTAAGTAATTTTCATGATGATTTTATAATTTTTATTTAAAATTTATTTGAATGACTTCTTTTATTCAGTTCACAGATGGTCATTTGGCTCAATAATGAAGAATTATCTGAAACAATAAAACAGTATGTATTTTCATTACTTATTACAGTGCAATGGCTAAGCAAATGTTTTCTTTTTGTGATTGTGATGATTGTTTTAATTCTTATTCAGTAACTTTCTTCTTTCCCTTGCAGTAATGAAGCATACGATGAAAGTGGTTTGTATGGAGCAATCTTACCTCGACTTATACCAGCTGGAACTGTTACAAGAAGAGCAGTTGAGCCTACCTGGTTGACAGCCAGCAATGCTTATGTAAATACATATTTCCTGAAATTATATCATGAATAGACAGTCTTCACTCGAATAAAAATAACACGATTGTTACTTTTAAGTTTCTGCTACCAAAAAATGTAGACCATTTTTCTATTTAGGAAGATAGAGTTGGCAGTGAATTAAAAGCTATGATTCAAGCTCCTCCTGGATATCATTTTGTTGGTGCTGATGTTGACTCTCAAGAATTATGGCTTGCAGCCGTTTTTGGTGATTCGCAGTTTGTGGGCATACATGGTAATTATATAGTGTTGTTCTTAAAATTCCTGCAAAGTACAATTGTGATATACCAATTCATACATTAAATTTTATTATACATTATTAGGATCTACAGCATTTGGCTGGATGACTTTGCAAGGGAAAAAGTCAACTGGCACTGACATGCATAGTAGAACAGCTAAATCAGTTGGTGTCTCTAGAGATCAGGCTAAGGTTTGTTATACTGAATTATTTGGCATTGAGAAAAATATATTGTTTACCAAAGCTGAACAAAAAGAACCCGATTGTGTTTGTGTTGAATTGTTATTTTCATTAAAAGGTGATTTTTATAAAGCCTCTTTACTGAATAAGAATCATATCAAATCATCATGTCTTTGCTTATTTATGGTTCATTATCTTTTTACATTTCCAGAAATTAATTGATTTCTTCCTAGATTTTTGTTATGTTGCACTTGATTTCTTCACAAATTTAGTTTGTTTATTTATGTAAATTGGACTTATTTAAATGATTTATTAAAAATACATTTCTTGGACATTTATTTATTGTTATTATTCTTTCAAACTAATATTGGTTTGTTTTAACATATGGTATGATTTGGCACGTTAAAGTTTAAAGATTTCAAATTAATGTCATGTTGGTAAGTTTCCTTTTGTGCTAATATGCTTTATTTTTCTCCTGGAACTTATTTTTTTTAAATCAGAAATGTTCCTTTCTTATCAGCATCTGTGAATTTTTTTATCATTATTTCCCCAGAATGAATGCATCCTAATAAACTCTTTAAAACTAAGTATATTTTTTAAGCCTTAAAATTTTATCTGAAAATTTTATCACTTTATAACTAAGAGTCTTGCTTTTAACCGTTCAGATACCCTTTGTTTGTGTTAAAAAAAATTTTTATCTCTCCATATAGATTTTAAACTATGCTCGAATTTATGGAGCTGGGAAATCTTTTGCACAAAGGCTTTTAATGCAGTTTAATCACCGGTTATCTTTGGATGAAGCAAAGAAGAAGGTTAAAAAAATTTATGCAGAAACAAAAGGAATCCAAAAGTAATTTTATTTTATTTCATTTTTTAAAGTGAATATCAAACTGTATGGTCTGAGGAATCAGTGATAATACAAAATTTTTATTCTTCAAATCAATAAGGAATTTTAATGTCTAACTTACTGGTTTATTGTATAAAATTAAGCCACCTGTTAAATTGTGTACTTCAAATTTTATAACAATGTCTTATTGTTTTTTGCATATTTTTTGGCATTTTCAACTTTTTTAAAAAAATCTTCAACTGAAGCATGGATCAAACTGGTATTTAAATATTGAATAATAAGATTATAGATTGTATCTGTATGAAAATCTATAACTTTTCATCTTTTGATAAGTTATGATTCTTTTTTCACCTTGGACAAAAGCAAACCAGACTTATTTATGCTTTAAAACTATGTCAGAGATCTGAACAAAAAAAGTATTCTTTTCTTTACATTTGTAAACAACTGATCATTACTTTTTTTTAGATTTGTTGAAGGTTATGATGAAGTTGAAGACAGTGGCTTCATTTTTACTCCAAGTGATGAGAGAAGAATATGGATTGGAGGAAGGTTAAAAACTTTTTGTTGTTGTTCAAAATTTTAAACAATTATTTAGATTTAGCCTGGATTATTCCCAAAAATATATTGTAAACTTTCCTTTTATCAGCATTAAACTAGAAATTTCCATATTATCTATTTATTGAAGGTAGTACTAGTTCTTATCCTTAATATAAAGTCTAATTTTTTGCACCTATTCTATGCTTTCTTGCTAACAAGAATCACTTACTATATAAAAATAAAATTTTACAAAACTTTAATAAATATAATTTTGAGTTTTCCTAGTTCTTAAGATTGTCATCACTCCTTAATTGTATTGTTGAAGTGCTTTATATTTCATAAAATTATAATTTTAAAAATGAAATTTTTCACCTTAAAAGCATATAATTGTGTTAAGAAAATCTACTCAGAAATTGTTGATAATTCTTAGAACTTTCCAAATTTATTACTCTTGACCCTAAATAATATAAGTTATTAAATTTCATATTACAATTTGGAGTATAATTTATATAAAAGATAATGTTTGTATAGAAGGAAATTCATAGAGAGTAAGAAATAAATTTACATATCCACACAGAGCATATTATACTATAATGATTTTTTTTGTAATACTTATTTTATCTGACATAATAAACATAGAAATAAACATAAATAATAATAAACTAATAACATATTTTGATATACTATGAAGTATCTATAAACAAACTGTTCAAACTGGAGACAAATCGAACAGCAAAAACTTTTATATTTTAGATATGAACATCGCACAGAACAAACGCAAAACAAAAAAATATAGTAGATGATTTGAAGAACTCTATTTTATTGCCATCTGTTGTTGGCTATTAAAGATCTTTTGAAAATGAGAGAATGCTAGAGAAATATCTTAGAATAGCACAGAAACCAAGTTGTGAGCAGTGGACTTTGGGGATATGCAATAACCACAATGTAAAACATTTGACATTGAGCAGATTCTTTAGTGTTTGCAAACATAATTGATGGAAATGCAAGATTGTATATCTATGCATTATTGTTATTGTATAAACATAGTAAGAAATTATACAATTCTTATTGATATAATTTTTTTCACCAGAATAAATTTATCAAATTCCCATAAAAATTTATAGTAAAGCAATGATTGGTTAACAAACAATGAGTTTGATCATCATCTTTAAACAAATTGAGTTTGCTAATTGATAACTAACTGTGCAATATGAATGAAATTAAACGGCGACTTTTCTAAAATGCAAAATATTTACAAATATGATGCAAAGAAATCATTGAAACTTTATAAATACTTTGTTCCAAATTAGCCCATGTTTCCACATTTGTTGGTGCTCTTAATATTTATTTTTCATTTAGTGAATCATATATGTTCAACAAACTGGAAGATATAGCTCTTTCTCCTAAGCCAAGAACTCCTGCTTTAGAATGCAGAATAAGTCGAGCTCTAGAACCTAAAGCTGTGGATAAAAATGTAAGTTGATTTTTTTATCATGCAAATATAGTTCTCTTTGCTTAATTAAATACCATCTTACAATGCAATGAATGTCAGAAAGTTATGAAACAGTGTAGTAATTTATCCTGTAGATTATCAGTACTTTTACACACATAAAACAAGTAGTTTAGGAAATAGTTTGAATGAAGTTTAACAAGTGTAATATGTTACGGTCAATGTGGACAATCAGTTAATGTGGATAATAACTGGTTAAATTGGATAATTGGTTTTCACTTTAATCGTTAAATACTCCAAAGAGTATCTTTTATTCATCTCCATTCCATCTTCCAATATTATATGACAGTTTGAAAATGTAGGACATACTGAAAGATTTTCTCAAAATGTTGTAATCACATTGCATTTCTATAATCCCCTCCATTTTTACTTTTTTAGTGTCTTTTGATGGGTCATATTTGCTTCATCTTAATATAAATAAAAGTCATTGTGGCTATGTATGTGGCTATGTTCCACATCTCCTCCTAAACCAATGGACTGTTCTCAACCAAATTTTGCACACTTATTTAAGACAAGGATAAGACACTTATGAACTTTTCTAAGTCCAAAAGTTCATTAAACAGTCAGTTAATTAGAAATTAACCAAACCGTTTGTCCGCTGTAACTTCGGAGCAAATTGTCCGACAAAAAATATTTTCATATCAATTTTCAAAATTTTTCCTTTTCAAAATTTTACCTTTTCAATGATATCAATTTTATATCTGTGACGTTTTTCCTTCAATTTGTATTAATTCTTTAAAGTTTAATAATTGTTAATTATGTACAGACGATTTTGAAATAACGCAGATTTATAGCTACTCCGTTCCTAGGCAACGGTTAGACTTTGAACTAATTTACCTTTATTTCTGAAATGTTTGCTTATTTTTATAAATATGTTTTATACAAGAAGAGAGTCAACTTTTAAAAGCCCCAAATATTATTAAAATTTCACTTAATTGGAAATTAAAAAAAGATTTTGGAATTTTTCGTGATATTTTTCGAAAATTTGTATAGGTCACAAAAATTATTTTTACACATAATAAATGTTTAAAAAATTAACTTTTCATAACACAACTTTCATTTCTGTTCAATTCGTTGCCCTCATTTTAATAATTTTTCAAAAATTAAATTATGTATAAAATCTACAATTTATAACACTTTTTTATTGGTGAAGAACAAGAATACATAAGAACTGTTGCTAGATCACATTAGAAGAATTTTGGATGAAGAATTTTATTTATTTTTATTCATATTTATTAACGCTTTTTCTCAATGAAAAGTTTGCTATGTAATTGTCCCAAAACATCCATTAAAATCTTTCTTATACTGCAAGATTTATGAACAAAATTTGAAGTACTTATGCAATAAATACTAATAACTTACGGAGAAAATTAGCTATCAGTGGTTTTTAAAAATCGTCTGGTTCAACTGATATTCTCATTTTAATTAAAAAACATTTCAGACGATAAAAGAATTTTGGGTATTGTAATTTTCTTTACAAAAGTAGTTTTTTACCTCAAAAATATTAGACATGAAAGTATTTTAATCCCGAGCAACGCCGGGCATAACAGCTAGTATTTAATAAAGGGGGAGTTTCAACATTTTGATTGTATTGATTATTTTATAACATATCAAAATATAAAGGGAAAAAATTTTCAAATCAGCACCCATGGGTTAAGGACTAAGATTGTTTTCTTGAATACTAAGGTTGGCTTTTGAATTCTACTTGATTGAGTGATGATATGAAGAAACTCTTAAATGTTTTAGTGAAATAAATTAAATACCATGTGCTTTTAAACCCTTATCTTAAATGTTTGATTCTTCTTTATGCATTGTGATGCCTTATTTTATTCATATACAAATTTTTAGTGTTTTTTTAACATTTGCAGTTTATGACGAGTCGTATTAACTGGGTTGTGCAGAGTTCAGCAGTAGATTTCCTCCACTTAATGTTAGTGTGCATGAAATGGCTTTTTACAGAATTCAACATTCAAGGTCGTTTTTCAATCTCTATTCATGATGAAGTCCGTTATCTTGTAAAGAGTGAAGATAGATATAGAGCTGCTTTAGCACTTCAAATCACAAATTTGCTAACCAGAAGTTTTTTCACGTCAAAGCTGGGAATGCATGACTTACCTCAAGTAAGTTGACAAATAAATTGTGTACCTCATACTCTCATAAAAAATAATTTATAGGGAGATACTTTTTTTTAAATAAAAAAAATTAATTAATGTTGAGATTTTTTTATTTTTGAAATCATTTATTAAGTTACTATTTAAATATCATATCACTAATATAACATTTTATAAGAGCTATACAGGCTATCCCAAAAAGGTTGAAATGCAGTTTGAAAATTTTTTGCTTGAAGATGAGTAGACACTTTCAACTGCAAAAGTGTCCAAAATAAGGTAGGAAATAAGACTATGTCAATGAAATAGTCATGCTATTAATTTTCAAAAAGTTACACTTTTTGAATTTTTATACGATTTCCCCAGACATAATTGGTTATTTAGAAAATTTTTTCTTATGCTGCAACTAAATAATTAAAAAAACCGTACACTTGTATCTTTAAAATTGACTGAATTATGCTTAAATGAAAACTGGCCATTGTGAATGGGGACCATGAATCATTTAAAAATGTAAATTATTGTATGCAAGTCGGGGTGGATAGGGAGATGATGTTGAAAAGTTTAGTAAATTCTGCCTAGACTCATAATGTAGTTATGGATTTTATGTACTTTTCACATTGAGGCATGTCATTTTCCATTGGTTTTTTTTTTCATTTAATCTTTAAAATCTTCACAACTTCATGCAGCTGAATTATTAGAGCATGAATTCGCAGGATTTTTTCCCTTCATTCATTGAAATAATTTTTTATTTTTGTTAATATAATTCTAGTTTTCACATTAGAATTTTCAAGGTTTTTTGGTTCTGGCACATAGCTTTCTGCAACTGGTTGTTAAACCAATATTGGTTAGATTCAAACTTTGGTAAGAACATTCTGCAGGCTAATGAATATTTGTGTAACAAAGTTCCAGGAATCAATCCCCACAAAGATCATTAGTAGAATAATACACTTATTTTAAAACACCACTAGAGGAACTTTTCTTCTGCCTTGTGGTGTGGAATTTGGAAAGGAAAATTCTTTGGTCTAAGCTTTTACAAAAGCACTCTTATAACTGAAAAATATGTGCAACATCTTTTAAACAACCTTGTGACAGATTTTCTATCCAAAATATCCCTTATGCGGTTTTATAATAATACATTGTTTATTTGGAAAGAATTTCCTTCTAATAGTTTCATGCTATAGATATCAGGAAAGAATAGGGCCTTCTAGTATTATGATAAAGTAATACTCCTGTGTTTTTTATTTTTAAGTATTAAGAAAATTGTATTCCTAGAATTGTTTTTTTAAATGAACGATTTTGAAGAAATCATGCTTATTTATTATTATTGCAGATTCACAAGAATTTTATAATTTGTTAAATAGATATTAATATATGTAAAACTAGTGCTAATAAAAGTAATGTATATTACTTACCGAAAAATTTGCAGCAGTTTGTTAAAAGGCAAGGCATCTAATTACAGTCCACATCTTTTGTTTTGGTGTGTTCTTTTCTTACATGTGGAATGCAAAGTCTAATGTTCTCTTAATGGGACATTAGAGAAAGGAATAAATTGATTTCTTGCCATTCTGGTTGGAGAAGCTAACATATACGAAAGTTGGAATTCAGGCTTCATTTTAGTCTTAAAAGATACTTTAAATATCAATTTAAATTATAGTGAATAACATAACTTATTGTAAATTTTAGTCGAAATTTATAGTTAGAATTTAAATAAATTATTCAAATTATCATAAAATAAATTCTCTTTTTAAAAGTTTCAACAGTCACAAAATAGATCCCAATTTAAGAATTCCCAGCAGTTAGAGCTTCACAGTAATCAGGTTATTCTAGTCATGATGGTGGTCAACCCAATAAAATTTAGTTCTGCCCAGTGTATTTTGTTATAGTGAATTCTCATTAAATAATTATTCTGCTAGTCTTCACAGGTCCTTTTGGTTACCATTTTGGATAAAACTAAGGGATTTTTAGTTGTTGTTGTTGTTCTTTAAGTTGTTTTTTTTTAGAAATGGAAAGCATTAATTCACATTTTTAAAAAGTGTAGGAAACAAGTGTTATGTTCTGATATGCGATAATATATATATGTGTTGAATAACTAATCAAAATTTCATATTCATTTTCTTTCAGTCTGTGGCATTTTTTAGTTCAGTTGATGTTGACACGGTTCTTCGAAAGGAAGTTCATATGGACTCGGTAACTCCCTCTAACCCACATGGTTTAGAAAAAGGTTATGGAATACCTCCAGGTAATGAATTATAAAGTTTACAATAATTTTAAAATATTGTAATATATTTTATGTATAATAAGGTGAGTTAAATGTAAAAATATATTTTATATTGATCCTTGTGAAATAATTTTTGATAGGTGAAGCATTGGATATATTTGAAATTCTTCAGAAAACAAATGGTGGCCAGCTTTCAGACAAAACTGCATAATAAATTATATCATTACATGTGATGCATATGTAACTTCATCATTTAACTTATTTTCACATACTTCCATTTTCTTATCTTTGAGATTTCTTGGAGAAACTGAACTCAGCATATCATAACACAGTGTAAATTTATTTTTGTAAATGAAAATGAACGTGCCTTGTAGATGCTTATATTTGTTCTTATAATAAAGTTTTCATGTATTATTTTTTATGTATTTAGTTATTAAAATATTTTGTAATTTTCATTCCATATCAAAATTTTAAACACAGTCTTCTATGAGAGTCATTTAAAGGGCAAGAAGAGCTGTAAGCCCAATATTATATCCTTTTAATTAAATAAAAGTATCCACAGAAATAAAAAAATCAGCACATTTTTTATAGTTCAGTTATGCAATAATGAATCAAACTGGTGATGATAAAAATACTGAAACACATAATAAGGACGCCAAGTCGTTGAAAAAAGATTAGTGGCAAAATACAAAGATGAGAAACAAAAATGTTTCTGCAACAATAGTTGAATATCATTAAACTTTAAAAAAAAGAGAGCAAATTTGATAAAACAAATGTTATTAATCTATAAAGAGTCAAACGTCGCAAATCCGGATGTCCAAAATCTGGAATGATCCAAAATCCGGACATTTTTCATACCTTAACCCCAAAAAAAAAAAATTCTAACTTTTATCTAACAAATTGACGCCCAGAGTCAGCATCCACCAGAGCAGCAGCTCATAATGGCAATATATAAAATAAAAGAGAAGTCACTTAATCAAAAACCAAATCTAATGAAGCAATTAACTTTAAATTAAATGTTTTGTAAAACTGTTAAAATTAATAAGAAATAATATTAATTATGTTTATAAATCGAAGAAAACAAGTAATAAATAAGTTTTTTAAAATTTAAAGTGAATGATGTGTTTTATGATGTTAAATTCATGTCTGAATATTGAAATGCTCCAAGATCCGGAATTGCCGAAGTCCTGACGATTCCGGATTTGCGATGTTCAACTGTATTTAAAATAATTTGATAAAAAAATTCTTCACCGAGTCAGCCAGCCTCAACCATCCGACCTTTTTTGACAATTTTTGTTTCATATGAAAGCTTATGACGTCTAGATATGTCATGAAGGGTCGCCTGCCCCCACCCCCATTTTCGAACGAAATAAAAAAAAACTCTTTCCTACTTGTACATTCTCAATGGGGAAAAACCTTTGGACAGTTCGCCAGCAACAACACCTGACAGATTTCAACATTTTTTTTTTTTTTTAAATTGAAAGGTTTTTCGTCTAAATATTTTAAAAAGGGGCCCCCCCTTTTTTAACCAAAAAAAAAAAAAAAAAAACTTCTCCACCATACATTCTCCTGGGGAATTTCTACAAGGTTTACCCATAGACAATGTACAGAGAAGAAGTGTTTTTTCGATTTCATTCGAAAATGGAAGGTGGGGCAGACGACCATTGATGACATATCTAGACATCATAACCTTTCAAATGAAAAAAAATGTCAAAATCGGTCTGGTGGTTGGGGCTGGCGAACTGTCTGAGGGTTTTACCATATTATTTTAAATATATAGATCCCAACAGTTCCATCAGAATGGTGTGTCAAAAATATTGTAAAATACGTATTGTAGGTGATGGAAACTGTTTATTTAGGGTGATTTCCTTCTATATTTATGGATCTGAAAACTTTTATGCCGAAATTCATGAAAATTTTATTCAAAACATTACAACTAGATGAGGTTTATTGAAAGATTTTACAATTTTAAAGGAATCTGTTGTCTACAAAGAATATGAAATCTACTATGATTTTATGGTCTATTCCACTGATCTTCATACAGAATTTGAAACTGTAAAAGCAGTGGCTGAAAGAGTCGAAGCAGCAAGGTGGATGCTGGCCACGAACCAGCCTGGAGGGCGGCGAGTTAAATTTACAATAAAAATTAATACTTCTAAGGGAAAGCAAACAAGTTTGGGTGAGGTATCTCTCCCACAAAAATCATTAACTCTAAAATATAGTTGTACTGAAAAAGTATATATGAACCGATTTAAAATTGAAACATTTTGCTAATATCTGGTAAAATGTATTAGGTATGCAGTGATATTGAGTCTCACAACAGCAGGTGGCTATACAATCATGAATACATACTCGGAGAAAAGTAGTGCACTTTATACAGAAAATCAATGATTTTTATTGTAAATAGTATCTCTTTATATTTAGCATATTTTATGGTACAAAACAGGACAGGCTCATGTACAGATACTCATCATTTCAACCAGTGGTGATTTGTGTAATGCAATCTTGCGGGTACTGCAACTTTTAATTCTTCACTGCATAGTGATGCATATTTGTAGCACTTATTTTGTCTTTTTTCATTAATTTTGCATAGTTTTATATTCATTTAATAAACTTGTAACATTTGTTTTTAAAACAGGCAAGTATTTTAACTCATTAATTTTAATAAAAAATTTGTTTTTCAGTTCCTTTTCCTATATTCCTTACTACATTTATAAAGATTCACATAGCTGGGGCTTAGCAATAAAATAACAGTATAGTACAGGTTTAAAATAATTTTCATACCAATTAACAAGAAAAAATTTCATGGTATAACTAATTTAAAAATAAGCATAATCAATTGCTATCAGTGTTATTAAAAAGTTACTTATGAATAAGATCCATCTTTCTTGTTTAGTTTCCATTTAAAAGAAAAAAAATTTTACCTTGATACTTGTATGACAATTGAAAAAATGTTTTGTCTATTGAAATCAAAGCAGCTACATGTAACCTATCCAATTTATATAGTGTGCATCAGAAAATACGAGGGCAATTCAGAAACTAACCGCCGTTTGGACGTGGCGCTGAAAGTACGGTTCGGAGCGCCCTCAGTCGAATGCATGAGCAATCTGTGATTCAGTAAGCTTCCAGTCGGAGAGTGTTGTAGAGCCAAGCGTTTGCTAGTTATAACGTGACAAAATGCGTGCCGCCATAGAAAATCCCGCTAAATGTGAGGTGCGAGGAGTGATGAGATTTCTTTGGACCAAAAAACTGTCAGCAGCAGAAATCCATCGTGAATTGTGTGCCGTATTCGGGCCAAACATTATGAGTGAAGGTGTAGTGCGTCAATGGGTACGCTTTTTCAAAGACGGAAGGACAAACATCCATGACGAATCACGGAGTGGAAGGCCGTCTGTAGTGAGTGCTGATCTCATCAAAGAAATCGATGAAAAAATTCGTTTGCTCCGTAATTTCACAATCTCCCAACTTTCAGAACACCGTCCAAACATTTCTCGGACAGTTTCGTATGAGACAGTAACGGGAAAATTAGGCTACCGGAAGTTCTGTGCTCGATGGGTGCCGAAAATGCTCACGGAGATCCACAAAACCAGTCGAATGGGCGCTGCCTTAGAATTTCTTTCCCGCTACCACACGGATGGGGAGGGCATTTTGAACAGAACAGTGACTGGTGACGAAACTTGGGTAGCGCATATCAATGTGGAGACAAAACAACAGTCTATGGCATGGGGTCATACCGGTTCTCCAACCCGGCTGAGGAAAGCCCGTCAAACTTTGTCAGCGAGGAGGCTGATGGTTACCGTCTTTTGGGATGCTCAAGGAATCTTGCTTATCGAATTCATGACACGTGGAACAACAATCAATTCCCAAGTTTACTGTCGCACATTGAAGAAACTGAAAAGAGCCATCCCGAACAAACGTCGCGGCCTACTCAGTTCTGGAGTTGTGCTTCTGCACGATAACGCGCGCCCTCACACTGCTGTAGGAGCAGGAGCGGTTTTGCACAAGTTGAAATGGGATGTGTTTCAACATCCTCCCTACAGCCCGGACTTGGCTCCTTCTGATTTTCATCTGACTGTTCTGATCTTCTGCAAAATCGCAGGCGGCCGCTTTTTATGCAGAAGGAACTGGTAAATTGTTAAAACGATACAACAAGTGCTTGAATAATGCGGGAGACTATGTTGAAAAATAGAGGAGAGTTGTACCTTTGATATGTAAATAAAATTTTTTTTCCTCTGTGCTAGTTTGTTTTTTACAGCGATTCGGAGGTTACTTTCCGAATTGCCCTCGTATTTTATTCTTATTTTAATGTTAAAAAGGAGAGTTCAAGCTCTGATGTAGTAACAGGAATTGCCAAAATAAAAAAAGTGATCAATTTATTAACTGAAATAATTTAAATGATTAATTAAAATAATTCTATTACATCTATCTAAAGTTGCACTGTGAAATTTTTAAATGGGAACACATTTATTGATATTTTTTAAGAAATTCAATTCTTTTCCTTGTAACTAACCTTCAAACTCGAGGCTTCTTAAACTCTGAATCTCAATCCTAAATAAGATTGTACAGAATAATGAGTTCACCAAAATTTTGAAAATGCATTTGTATTGCAGAAAATTTAAAAACATGTACAGTAGGACCTCTATTTAATGAACCTTTATTTTGCGAATTTCTTTGTAAAATAACCTCCAAATAGCGAAGTGCATTCTCTATTCAACGAACTTTTTCTTGTGATTTTTTTCTCCCTATTTCTGAACATTTCAAACTTATTCTTTCTTTTAACACATTTTGTGGTGATCAATGACCTTGAACTGTGTTTACCAGTCTCCTAACTCATTGAGAGTAGTAAAATCGCAGTCATTCTTTTCATTTCATCCATGAGGTGCAACCTTTACCCCCTCCACTTCATTAGAAAAACTTTCAATATCCCCCTTTCACCCTCAATGGAGCTTTCCCCTTGTCCTCGAACTTTGTCAGTAATTAAATTTAAGGACACATGTGGTAATGTGTGCGATAATGTAATTAAAATTCATTAATTTTAATATAAAATTATTTTTTGTAAATTGAAAATACTGTGTATTCCCGGACAATGTTTTGTTTTATTCTGGTTTTCCTTGCAGATTTCTTTTTGATGGAAAACAAATAGATATTAATAGAAGAAAGTTTAGGGGAGACCACTCCCGCTGGTTATGAAATATAATACAGAAAAGCAAAAAGTATGCAACATTATCATTCACCATAAGCAGCATGTGGTAATTCACTTCCTTCCGTACAAACACGGTGGCAAAAAAATCTATTCTCTCTATATATACACGTTGCAAACAGTATGCAACTTTAATCATTCTCCGAGAGCAGTGTGCAAGAGAACTTTTCTGAAGTATAATTAGTTCTCTGGTCTTTATTCTGTAATTTTTATTTTTACACACTGTAAATAGTGCACACAATTAGTATCACAAAAAAAGGCTCTGGCTCGCTAAGCCTATCGGCGGCATTTCTGGCCGATCTTCACTGAAATCTTTCATCCAGGGATTTCTTTGCACGCTGCTCTCTTCTACGCAAATTGTATTCAAAAGTTCGCAAAGAGTTAATTTTAAATAAATAAATTCAAAAAAAAAGTCGACGATCCGAAAAAAAGTCCCGTAATCCGTAAGCAAAAGCTTGGCGTCAGGGTTGAGATTGATAAACAAACTGATCGTTGCCAACAGGGAGAAAGAAATAAAGGTCCTTTTTCTACGCCACGCATAAGCGTTTTATATAATATAGATTTACAAAATAAAGGAGTGATTAGTTACTTTTTTTAATAATAATATTTAGTGTTCATGAATTTAAAATCTGTTTTGTGTAGTTTAAAGTATTTTAAAAGGTGAATCTCTATTTAACGAATTTTCCATATAACGAACTTTTTTTCGGTATTTAGCGACTTCCTTAAATAGAGGTCTGACTGTATTTCACCAACATTCTTAACTAAAAATTATTAAAAAGATTATTTGGATTGCAAGAAATTTCATTCAAATTTAACTACTATAGGAAAAAAAAACTTTCAATTAACTTTTGATTTATCATCAACTATCCTTCATTTCCTCATTTATTTTCAAATTTTTGGCACACAAAAATTTTTTCTACGGTGGAAAGATGTTTAAAACTCTGTTTCTAATGTCACTGGTACTGCCCATTTTTTCAGCTTGAAAGCATGGTAGAAAAAGCCTACAGCAAAGATCACTGGATGAAATCATATCTTAATTAAATAATCATTTAAGAAAATTCTTTAATGCACACAACATAATAATAGTATTTTTTTTTTAATTGATATGAATTCGAGACACTTCGCATCTCAACTACTATTCCAAGAATATTCTTTAACACGGATAGCAACCGAATATGGTTTTTCATTTATATGAATATAGTGATAAATATTTTAACTGCTCTTTAAAAGAATCTTTTGCAATATCACAAAAATACTGTTTTTCAATTGTATGATGTGCATTTGTCATAATGTCCATTTAAATCAATTAACTGTGCATGCATACACACGGAATTCAGTGGATGAGTTATTTTTACACTGCACAAAGAGGCATAATCTTCAGGTGGTGAAGAAAATCAGAAAACTTAGTTTTCCTTGCATTTCATTTGAAGATTTAGGCCGTTTAATGTAAAACTGCATTAGATTGTGGATATATTTAAATATTAAATGCAAACTAAAATAAATTAATGATTAAATATAAACAATGGAAATAGTTCAAGATGCTACAGTCCCTAAGCACAAGCTACCTCTGCTTCCTATAATTTTGCTCTTAATATTTAAATCCATCATCATCAACAATTCTCTAGAGTGCAAAATTCTAAGAGAAACTGTTTGCTGTTTCCCTGAAAGTGCCCATCATCGGAACTTATTTTTATATATTTTCAGTCCTTGGTTATAATAGGATAAAACACTGGCTTCCAAGCTCACAACCTCTTTTTAGGTGGAAAAATTTTTCTTAATCCCCAAACTTTATTTTAGATGAATAATTCCTTATTAAAAAAAATGTTGAATTTTTATTACAGTTAAATTTAAGTGATTTTTTTAATCCAAATGTTAAAAAATGCACTTTGAAAATGTCTGCAACCATAACATGTTCCATAATTGGATTTGCAGACAGTTGAAGGAATGAAATAGTTTGTAGGCAGATTGATAAAGTGAAATTCCTTACAGAAAATCAATATTTGTAATCATATTTAAAAAAACATACCAGTATGTAGCTATAGGTAAGTTTTCTTTTTATTTACATGACTACATCACAGCCTGAATGCTGGTTTTCAACATTGCTATCAGCTTTGCAACATTTCTCAAATACACTAGGAGTCAGGATAAGCTACTCACACTTGCAATGCTTATAACAGTTACAATATTTTTCAATAGTCACTTCAGCATCAGAGTAAAAGTTTATTTTTTTAATACCTTTTCAACAATAAAACAATAAGAAGCGATTTTATTTTCAAGCAATTTTCAATACTACTACTAAATAACAAATTATTTTTTGGTTATGTGAATACAAAAATAATTCTCCCCAAGTTTTTATTTTAACACTACATTTCAGTGTTAAGCCACATTTGTGTAAATCTTTAAATATGTTATTGAATACAGGAAAATAATTGAAAAAATTAATTTTAAACTTAATTATTTCAAAACTTATCTACTCCGAGTAAAAAAAAGTAGAAAATAAATTATTTTATTAATTACTGTATTTCTTCTAGATCTAGAATAATTAATAAAGGCAAAAATAAAAGGGGTGTATATATACAGTAGAGCAGGTTGAAAAAATTGATTTTTTGAGTATTGAATTCTAATAGGGCACAAAAGTTGTGGATTTCCATGCTAAACAGCGGAAAAATACAGAAAAAATTATACTATTAATCTTCAGTTCGAGCAAAGAGCCTAAAGTTTGGAAAAAATGACAAAAAAACATTTAAAAATTGATTTTTCGAGTATTGAATTATAATAGGGCGAAAAGTTGCGCATTACCATCCTGATCAATGGAAAAAATGACAAAAAACAATATTTAACTCTAAGCTAAAATTTTGCAGGCTACAGATTTTGGTTTATAACAGGGCCTACGTACTTCATTTTAGTTGCCCTGATGACAGAAAAATTATATTTAAATGCCATGCACTACATTTTGAGTTCATGCAAAAGGCCCGAAGTTTTAAGAGTTTAGGTGAAAAATGGAAGTTTTTACAGTTTAACAAATAAGTTTGTGTATTTTAAATTATTAAATGCAATCTTTCTCAATACTTCATTAAGGCAAGTGATTATATACATTTATGCATTCTATTTTGATAAGAGTACATCGTTTTGCAGCTCTTTGCCCATTTCTTTTACGAAATGACCCAGAACTCACCACGAGGAGGTGCCTGCAATTCGAGTTCCACACTCACCCTACCCAACCTATTAGGGTTTGTTAAATTATGATTTAGCCAAGGACGTTGTCTTAAATTCCGATTTATTATAAAATTTTGGCACTGTGGATTTTGAGAGCAAAGTTGCTCTAATGTAGCCATCTCTGCTCCCTTGTCCGCACACTTTCTCTTCCGATTCCGTGACTAATTTTACTTATCTTTCAACATTTTGGGTATGACATGGAAAATTGAAAAAATAAAATTCAGGCAGAGATTTCTTTTGAAGAAATGATGAAATGGACTCTGTTGTTAAGCCTTCCATCATTGGAGGGGATGGCAGCCTACATTCTGTCCAATCTATCAGTTCACTGTAGTCTGTAGCATTAAAATTTATTGATGGAGTCTTAAAAATTCCAACAGTCTTCACCTTCTGATTTTGGGTTCTTGCCTTTAAGATCTTTCCGCAGCCCAATTCTCATATATTTTGTCTCTCATTGACTACCATAGCCAACATATTCTCTGGGCGACAGAAGAATGCGCTTCTCTCCAATCAGAGGATCGATAATTCTCTTTGTCAAATGTCTCGTTGACTGAAAAACTTTAAAGAAATGTTTTAGTGGCAAACCATACAGGAGCATACGTCTTCATAATGTAGTTAACAAGCATTTTGAGTTCACTTATAGGGCTTGTTTGGGAAATGAACAAGCATAAAAGCCGGTTTGTACACGTCAGCCATCAGGAGTGAAATAAGTCCAGATCTGGAGCACATTGTTCTGTCTGTATTGCTCCGACAATATCCAGAAGGTACTATTTATCTTTAAGATCAGTTTTATTTGTATTGATTTCATCTAACTCAATTTATAATGGGCAATTTCTCACAATTAGTCAGTTGTTTGCCTATTTTCTCAGACAAGTGTTGCTGATCACATCAGGGTCAGAATAACTACAATAAGCAAGCTTAAATGTGATTTGAAGTTGCAAGGATAAATTGCACACTATGGTTAATTAACTTTTCAGATTTAATGAAATACTGTGTATATTTATAACATAAAATCCTGATTTTTTACGAAAATTAAAAATTTTTAACCTTAAGACAAGTACTTAAAATAAAGAGTGAATTTTAAAAATATTTTTCCATTATTACGCAACAAAAATGAAGATCTTGAAAGTTATTAGAAACTAAAAACTGTAGCCTGTATAATTTTAGCATAAAAGTAAATTTTAATGTTTATCATTTTTTCCGAACTTTATGCCTCTTGCACGAACTGAAAATTAAAAGTATAATTTTCTGTTGATTAGCATGCTAATACACAACTTTTGTGGCCTATTAGAATTCGGTACTCGAAAAAAATTTTTTTTTTCGACCTGCCTTAATATACAGCACTCTCACATTACAATGCACAAAATATGATGGTTAGAAATATAATAAAAGGACGATATAAAAATTTGAATATTCTTTTGTTGAATAAGCATTAGTGATGTCTGATACATAAGTAAGTTAAAACTTTTTTAGGCAAACTTAAAAATGTTGCATTACGTAGAAGAGTACAAATACGAATTTTTAGCACAAGCTTTTAAAATAAAGAACTGCATACTTTAGTTTTGTCATTAGTGTGTCTCTGAAAGCAAGTTCGCTGACTTTTTTATGATTCACACTGTATTGATAGCATTCAAGATGTTTGTTTGCATTAGCATGTTCAAATATGACACAAGACAATAAAATAGCTTCTAACAACATTTAATGGCATCCTGAGAAGATAATCAGGCCACATATAAGGAAATATCTATGCTAACAATTGGCCATACATCTTAATCTCCCAACAATATCCTCTACAGGTGGTCCAATTTTCTGTACATCAAACAAAAATAAATTTGCTTTCCATTCACAAAAATATAGCCATTTCCTATAAACAACAATCTTGTGCGCCAGCAAACATAAATTTAACAAATACTGTTGGCTTAGCCATTGAACTTTACAAAAACATTACAAGACGCCATTTGAATTGGCATATCACACTAGACACCTGCAAACCATCCAAAGTCTTCACACGTTTGTCAGTCACAGTTCAAGTCTCTTTGAGCTTAAAGTATTTATCTAATATTTTACAGATTCACAGACACAGAAATGTATTTAAATATTCACAGTGGACAGAATATCCATCAATCAACTTTAGCAGGTGTATCACATGAGATGGCAATCTAAACACAGCATCAGAGTGTTTTAAGCTCGGTATATAATTACACAAATTCTCTTGCTCTTAGTATGAAAACCATACCTTGAAATTGAGGCTACTTAAGTACTCATTGAAGGAAAAAATATGACAAATAAGTTTGAAAATTTATGTTTAAATTTTCAACCAAGTATTAAGACTGACTGCACCTTTAGAACAGTCAATTTTATTAAAAATCTTATAACATTGTAAAAAAATAAATTTACTTACAATACTTTACAAAATGTATACCTAAGCTATTTAAAAAAAATTATGACAACTGAGTCAACTTAAAAATGTACATAATTAGCTTTAAGGTTCTTTATACAAGAACCATTCCATTGCTAATTCAAAAACTTTTAAACTGTCAAACAGATGGGACTGTATTAAAATTAACGTAGGTTTATACATTTATGCATACATAGAAAATATTTTTAATAATGCACTAATCTCATTAATATGAATTAGGACTAAATAAACAATCCAATTAATGAGGGAAAATGCCTACTTTTAAACACTACAACTTGGAAGCATTTGATATCTAATTTCTCATTTTAAAAAATGCAAACATTAATCTTAATTTTCCAAACATAATTTTAGAGTACAATTCATTTCTGCAAGCATTAGGAAGAGCCCATTCGAGATATAGTTCTAAAACACCAAAACATAAGAAAAACACTTCAGAAACTGTGTTTCATTTTACTCTAGCAGCTTACCATTACTCTTCAAACAATTGTTTTGAATATATACACTAACTATTTTACATGACAAATATCAGAAAATGGCACAATAGTCTTAATAATAATCTAGAAACAATAATATGTTTACCATAAGCAAGCAGACATATTACATAAACAGCGTAACAATATACAGAAAATGAATGATAAAAAAGAAGTGGTTTTAATGCAGTGCATGACTTGAAACAACTATGTGCATGTTTCCTTGAATGTACATGAACAGACTAGATAAAGCAGTAATAGCAATATTAATTATACAATTATTTTGCCAGATGAAACAGCAAACTTAACACTAGCCAAAGCATGGATGCAAAACATTTAAAAAAAAACTATACAAATCAAGTAACTCAATAAATGTGGATTTAACATTTCATATGTCACATAAAAAATACCTATTTATTTAAAAGCAATTTTATTTACACATCACCAGCAATATTTCATTACTTGCATTTGATTGACTGCCTCAACAGCTGTGTTTATTGTTGACACAGAAACATAGCGACATTAACATTCACATATTTGTACATTTTACTTTTTTTTTGTCAGAAGTAAGCAAATTGCATAGATAGTTTGAAATATACATTTCAATAAGTGTAGGATATAGTATGTGGCCTATTGCTCTGGAGAAGCTTGTATAATAAATGCATAAACAATTGTGTAGATATTTGTCGAAAGTTTACTTAGTGATTCTTGAAATATAAAGTCTCTACATTTCAGAAGGACACTATATAAAGGAAATTCACTAAGAGACAAGGTATAAAACAGGAAATGAAACTTTCTAAAAATCTTAATTTCAAAACATAGGGAAATACTTAAAAAAAAAAAAAAACTACAAATGCATGTTTCTGGAAACAAAAGGGAATGTATTTTTTAAACTTAATCATCTTCAATATCCATCTAAAACTAAATAAAAAATATAAAGAAACAGCACAAAGAAAAATATTTTAAAATTTGACATATGAATTGGATATCTAGAGGGCAGAGCTGAAAACCAAATTCCAGACAAACAGTTATTGCAGTTAAAATATAAAACTAAATTTTAAATAAAAATTTTGTCTCAATATATTACTAAAGATCAATTATTTATGTTTGCTAACAAATAAGTTCATTGTATTCAAATAGTAATGTCTTGTGAAATTTAAAAGCAAAGGGCAAATAAAATGCAGTTATGTTCCTTGGCATACCTGTTCTCTGCATCGCTATTGATAAAAGAGCGAAGTCCATTTCATTCTGTATTGATAAAATATGTACAGTGGCAAATCCAGGATTTGGGTCTGGATGGGGCTGAGGTCATAAAAATTTTGTATCATTGTGACGAATCTCAAACCTCATAATGTATATAAGCCAAAATATTTTAACTTTAGACTTTATTCACCTGATAATAGGAATCTTAAAAGAACACTATTTTACTTTCGATAATTTAATAAAAAACAAAATGAAATAATAATAAATATTATAAACAAAATAATCGATTTCGACCGCGTCAACGCTACAAGTAATGGAATGACTACAAAAGTGGAAAAATTTTTGACCCTGTCAAGTTAAAAAGCAATATTGTCACTTTTTTTTTTTTTTTTCATTCATTATTATTTTTAAAAAAAGGTAGATTAAGAACTAACAGTTGTAGCGATTTTAAATAAAATCAAGAATTCTGTTTTAGCTCTAGGAAGGGCTGCAGCCCCATAGCAACCCCCCATCAATTCGCCACTGAAAATGTAGAAGATATTTGATTAAGAGTCATTTATTACAGCATCTAATTTATGCTGAATATATAGATTTTTCATATAAATTCATATTATGTAACTTAGAAATATTTTCAAAAGCATTAACTTTTTCCAATTAAAACATTTAAATTCAAACTTAGAAACTAAAATCAATGAGGAAATCTTGGAAAATGTATCTTTAAAAACTAACATGTAAGCAATTCCAAATGATCTTATACTAAAATAATCAGCAAATATTTTGGTATGAAATTCTATTTACATGATAATATAAAGAAATGTATTTATAACAATATATTTAAAACATACTAAATTCACAAATATGAACTTATTTACTATTTTACAAAATATTAATATTAAAGCATCTCATTAAGAAATAATTGTCAACAAATTTATAAATCAACAAAATTTACTTGCCACTTGAGTGCAATATAAGAAGGCTAGAAATTTTAACGCTTCTCAGGCCTTCAACACCATTTGGCATCACTGGAGTAATGTACTTTTCTGTGTGTTCCTGCTTTCAGTTCGAGCCAGAAAGGGTTAATTGTGATATAGATTTGGTGCTCTTGATTTTCTCTCATATAACTGATGCTCTTTGGAAATTCTTACTTTATACAGTTAAATATGAATAATACTTATAAATTAATCTAGAAACTAAAAAAAATTACTTATAAATTGTATTTATAAGTAGCTATAGGATGTTCATAATTTTGTCAATAAGTTCTTTAAAAGAAATTATGAAGAACACATTTGGGAAAAAATAAATGCACTTGTAACAAAGATTCCTAACCTAAAAGGAGAAAATATCTACTAATTAATTCTACAAAGAAATTTGTTTAAATAATTTCAAATTTTTTTTTTTAACATTTTCCTTATTGGATGAATTGGCTGCAATGACTAGATGACTGATATCACACCTGATAATGTCCTTCCCTAAATTTCAAAGGAAAAAAGTATAGGAAAATAAGTTTACCAAACTGACTTTCTGTTTAGTTCATATATGCATTTAGAAGTGTAATAAATATGAAATATACATAATATCCAGATGATTCTAGATAAATATTTTTAAAGTATCATTGTGTGTTCAAGTAAAAGATATCAGGAGCAAAGATCAGAATGTATCAGCTGGACCCCCCATGTAATTTTTATTATTAGTATTTTTAAGTAAACATGTCTAGAGGCATTATATTGAGCAGTTCCTACTCATTAAAAGCAGCAAGAAAAATGCACAGAATATTTTCTTAGAAAACAAATGAAAGACTTTTTGAATCGCAATTGATGAAAAAAAATGAAGATTATGCATAATGCACTGCCATTATATTTAAATACGACTTCTGTTTCATGTTTAGCAGCAAAACTATTTTTGCACCACTTTTCACATTTTACAATATTGAAAAAATACAATGCATAAAATTTTTTATGCAGCTCACTGTTTCTCAGCTAAATCTAGTAATTTTTGCCATGTCTTTAGGATTAAAGCATTAAAATTCCTCTTTTGAAAAAACAAAATTATTGAGACTACATTTGTCAAAAATAACAAAAGGTCAAAATTTGTCAAAGTAGTGCAAAATGAATACCAATAACTTCAAAAAATAGTGAGACCAAAAAAAAAAAAAAAAAAAAATGTTGGATTTGATCAGATTTGGTTTTCTCATCCAAAAACTCCTTTCTTCCACAATTTGGATTAATGCCCTATTTTGAAGAAATGCAACAGACTATTAGATTATAAATATGCAAACATACACATAATTTAACTTCAAAATGTGCAAATTCACTAAAAATTCTTTTTTATTCTTTAAAAATACTAATTTGAAGAAAGTTTGTACTGTGTATTTGCATATTAATAAAAAATTTTGGAGTGATTTAAAACACCTTAAAATTTATGTTTCAAATTTCATATTATATACATCACAGTACTGTTTTGTGATGAAATATATAAGTTTAATTTATATGTATGTTTAAGTAACTGTATGTGATGAAATAGTAAATATTAATTCTGAAAAAAGCATAAAGATAAAATTTACCAAATATTTTTAAGGATCAAAATAGCAAGTACCATTAGGCACTAGATAAATGAATTGTTCAAGAATATAGATAAAACTTCGAACTGGTTTAATTTTTAAGAGTGGAATTTAGAAGTTTCAACAATTATGAGGATCTGGTTCCTTAATGTTATTAAAAAAATAATAAACCTGTAATTTTTTAACCTCATTCAATTACTAAATTAAAAATAAATTTACTAAGGAAATCAATGATCATCATTATAAAAAAATAATTTTCTACAATTTATCAATTCATATTAGTAAAAAAACTAGCATGAATTCAACATTATTTCGCAAATGAGAATTTCAATGTGTAAATTAATCATTTCAACTTAAATAAAAACATTTTCAAAATTTAATACATATCAAATAAAACATAGCAACATAAGTAAACAAGTTTAACAAAAATATATCATGAGGTTATTTGTATTATATTAACATTTAAAAATTTATATAGATTTCTTGTAAAAGAAAATAATAAATACCTACAAGATTTATAACAAACTAACATTAAGAAACAATTAACATCAAAACAAAAAAACTTTAAATACTTAGATTTAAAAATTAATAGCACTACTTTTGTTCATAATAAAAACATCTGTAAAAATATATAATTAACCGGAAATGAATCGAACAGTACAGTTACAAACCCCAAGCAAATTTTACAAATGCTGAACTTATCTAAAGAAAAATTTGAAATGAATGTTAAAAAAAATTTACAAATATTTCAAATGCAATAAATCAAAAGTTTAGACTAGAATCCATCCTTGTAAAAAAAAAAAAAAAAAACAACTGTATGAATAAAATATAGATAAGTATACAGAAAATAATGGTGAAGTTTCATAATAAGCACAGA
This sequence comes from Araneus ventricosus, assembly GCA_013235015.1. NCBI lineage: Eukaryota > Metazoa > Arthropoda > Arachnida > Araneae > Araneidae > Araneus > Araneus ventricosus. The sequence goes on along the minus strand of BGPR01001349.1, from coordinate 237,279 downwards.
TATGTTACTCAGCTAAACAAAGAAAAAATGTTAAAAGATTTTGTCTGCATGATTAAATGGTCCATATTATAAATGTTGAAGTGTAATACGAATACCTGCACAGGGATATACATTGCTAACTTGTGTATATATTTGAAAGGTTCAAAAAGTTTATAAACTCGTACAGGAAAAGATTAATATGACAATTTGTCAGAAAAAAATACTCATGTAATTTCTAACTGAAATATTTCCATCAATCAATACTAGATGGCATTTAAGTACAGATCAGACTTTATCAAAAAAGAAATATGATTGTGATCATTACTAACATGTGCAGGGGTAATGTAGCTCAATAGAGAAGCTTAACATGCAACAAGAACATGTGCTACCATTACTGACATAGCCTTATTTCATCCAGTCATGTAAAAGTGGTACAAGAACATTCAAGTTGATGGGGAGGGAGGACTTTTAAAAAAAATTTGTAGATGATTTAAATGCAGAGAAAGCTGGTTTTTTTAAAAAAGATATATAAATATAATGTATCAGATGATTACTACTTTTACATATAATATCAATCACATGAGCTGATTGAAGACAAAAAAAAAATGCTGGAGTGTCACGATATCACTCCACTAGGCAATTTAAACTGAATGAAGGATACGTGATATAAATTAATAAATCCACCCTATATCTAATTAAGTTGAAATAATTCATGATCAGCATTTTACATATAAATAAGTGACAATTCAAGTGCACATAACAGAGGAAGCTGTAGGATGAATCATTATGCTCAATTAAATATCCTGAATGCAATCCTTATGTATATAAAGGTAACTTGTTACATTTTAATGCAATTTTTATTTAAACACCAATAAATGATATTCTGTGTAATAAAACTCTATATTAAAACAAAAATTGCTTAATTTTATGAAGTTCTCTCTGTAGTCCAAAATTTGCAGAGAACATATATTAATCATTCATCAGTAAATTGATCACCCACAGCTTTTCATGTGCAAAGTTTTCTTTGCACATGAAAACTGTGGGTGACCATACTAAAGCACTATACTAAAACTGCTAATGACTATACAAAAGCACTTTCAATTTAATCACAAAAAAAGAAAAATAATGAAGAAGGAAAATTACATTTCAATTTCTAGCTATATTATATCACTAACTCTTCATGATTTTTAAATAGTTGCTGATTAGTACACAAATGTTGCTTTTCACAAAATTATGATGAACAGATAGGTAGAAACCAAACAGATTAGAGGGTTTATTCTCTACCATAACTATGTTTCTTCTCACTTATATATAAAAGCAGGAATTTTAGGAGCAAGTCAACACATACACACAAACAATCTGTCTCAATACATGGTAGTATATGTTCTCTCCTTTATCTTAAATTGAAAACGAAATTTATAGAATAAGCATTTAAGTATTGAAAACTGAAATTTCTGCAGAAAGGCTAGAGAAATCCTCCAGATGAGTAAACTTTAAAATTTGTCAAAAATAAGTAAATAAATGCATAATATCTGGATATTTCTTCAAGAATGAATACAAGGTATTTAGTAAAATATATATATAAAATTAAAAATATTTCTGAACCATCAGTTCTATCAGAAAGAGTTTTAGTTTTTCTTTTTAAAAAATATGAAAAAAAAATGTAATAAAGACAAATCACAATCATATCACCTTTGCATTGATTTGACTTCCTAAAATTAGAACAAAAAATGTTAAGTACTTTAAGTATATCAAGTTTATATACTTAGTGCAAAATTTTGCTAGAAACTGTAGTTGTATGGTCTTCACCTATTATATATAAATCATAGATTTATTATGCCAATAAGAAACTTGGAATGCTATAGATAGCCAATTAAAAATCATCTTCTTTTCCATAGCAATTATTATTTTAAGGCGAAGAAAAACAAGAAAAAAAGCATCTAAAAATTAGATTACGATTAGTTCAATACTGATGCAACAGCTTTAAGAAATATATACAAATTATACAGCCTCAATGATTAAACATTATCCAATATCTTTAAAACAAATTACATAGTCAAATAAATGCATTACAGGAAATAATGTATTTAAAGATAAAAACATACTTGTACAATATACAAGCACCTATTTTTACAAAAAAATAATCCTATGTATTATAAATATACCTTGTACATGAAGACAATGAACCAATCAAACTCAAAATCACATAAAATACTTTTCTGATGTTACTCAACATTTTGAAGTAAAATTATATTATCTTTGGCAATAATAAATCATAAAAAGTGAAAAAAAAAAACTGGAGAGATGACCATTAATAATTAAGTAAAAATATCTGTTTTACAAATGCAAAGTAACAGCTAAACTTTTTATCTTATTTTGGAATAATCTACTAATTTTTTTTAAAAAATTAAAACTTCTACACATTTTAAATGGATGTTGTGTATCAATAATGAAAAGCTGGTTATATTAAAACTACATTCAACACCACCGATTAAAAACCAAAAAAAAATACATATGATGCTGAACATTGACTTAATCAAATATCTCTCAGTGGAACGAATAAAAAAGAATATTTGGAACAATTCAATATTTAACTTCACACTTTGTTCAGTTAATATAGATATATATATATTTATTTATTTACATCTTAATTTAAATTTCAGATCAATCATATAAATTTTAATAAAGATCTCAACATGTAAACAAAAAATAAAACAGGAAGCTCAACAAGTAATGCAAAATTGATTGCTTAACAATTTTTTACAACAACAAGACATACAAGTACCAAACACCACAGTTATTGATCACTTTACTAAAGCTGTGAATGAAACACATCAAAAAGTTGCAAATTGTACACATACAGCTTCAAAAATAACATAACAAATAAAACAGGTTAAATATTGCCTCTGACTGAAAAAAAGGGCTAGCTGTTGCCATTCAATGATAATGATTAAACAGATAATAACAGTTGAGAACAAATATTGATAAAGAGATAAGTTGGTTTTTCTTTTTCAAACTGTTAATAATAGGAATTTCTGGTGTATTATATACACAATTCCTATCACTTCTTCTAAGTACAATCTTTTTATACTGTTGCTTTTGGAACAAGTACTGAAAGCATGAACAAGGAAGAAGTCTGACAATGGGCGATATACACATGCGAATCACAGCTGCGACTACCTTCTCTGTCGCTTTTAAATATCACACTTGAACATGGCCTGACTATGGCCTCTTAATCTCGCCTACTTCTTTTTGTTGTACGTCCACCAGACCCCAAATCAAATTCATTTGATTGGCGGCCCCTCTTCACAACTTGAACTTGAGATTGCGCAGTAAGCTGCAACTGTATCGCAGATGTATTTAGCTTCTCAGAAAGAAGCAGATCTTTCAGACCTTTCATCTTTTGACTTGTAAGCGTAACAGAAGCAGAATCAGATGCCAGGTCATCATTCTTTAAAAGAAAGAGAAAATACTGAATGCAATCACACTGGCTACAGTAATAAATTCATAGAAAAAATTAGGCAAATTTCCAAAAGTTTTCTAAGCTTGACAAAAAATAAGTATATACTTTGGATTATTCAGTATTACTATTATAATAGCCCAGATCTCTCGGTAACACTCTGACACTGCGCCATAGCACTGCAAGACGTTCAACAGCATTATTTCATTGTTAGAAAAACTAAAATTTCAGTCATTTTAAATTTAAAAGAGTAATTGTCATTCTAATTTCAAATTTAATAGCTCTAAAATAGTGAAATAAAATTTTCTATCCATTGACATAAAATTTATCTCCCTATGATCAATAGTTCCCGAGAAATTTTAAATTATATTAATCATATATTTCAAATTAATTTCAGTTTTTCAATAGAAAATTACGTCAGTGGTATATCATGCACGCAATATAGTTTGGACACCAAGATGCATATGATTATTTATTGCAGTGGTGATGATATAATTTGATAATATTTTGTGGCAACATCTGACAAGCAGAGAAGTGCTTTGTTTTGAAACTAGATTTTCTATCTAACTAGATTATATCTACTACATTTTTTTTTAGACCAAGAGGTTTTTTGAATAAAGAAATATGTAAATAATATGTAAATAAAAAATATATATTTCCTGTCATAAATCATATGTTCATTTTATTTGTTTTCAATCAATGTTAAACATTTCTCTTGCATATATATCTATTTAAACACGTCAAATTTGATGGGAAATCTCTCAAATGAAAAGGCAATTTGCAGCCGTCATATCATGACGGGTTATTTTTCTAGTATACATAGATTTCTCTGCGGATCTTTATCTGCAAATTAATTAATTTTAAAATATATTTTCAAATCCTTTTTAATGGCTCAAATTTCATAATGAATTAATAGAAAATGTTACCGTCAAATCTTTATACACACTATTCTGCTCAATCCAGCATAATTCTGAACTCTGGACAGGTCGCACCTCTAAGAGTTTAATCGAGCTGTATGACAGACACCACCTTAACTGGAAAACTGAGAATGGTAAGGAACCATTCCGGGATAGAGGTAGACGACCCCCAAAGACAAACGTTTTTCAACTACACTCGGCAACAAAATAAAATGTGTGTCAGACGTCGGAGACCTCTCCAGGTTTAAATAAAAATTAACAAGAGAAACATTTCTAAATATTTTCCAATTAAAAAAATTAATTTTAAAACAATTCTTAATAGATTAAGAGAAAAAAAGGTTTAAATAATAAAAGAATGAATTAATAAACTATACTTCAACATTCTAATGAATATTTGCTACATGTTTATTAAATTTCATTTGTCCAACACTCCTTTTTTGGGCAGAGAAAGAAAAAGCTCTATATGCAAGATTTGGCAACCCTAATATTTTATTAAGTGAGGGGTATGAACCACAGTTTCATAAGCTCTGTGCTATATAATGTTTTTATACATCTTAGAATCAAGCAAATAATAAATTAGTGATAAATAATTCTATATAACTGAAAAATGAAAAGAAGTGAAACAAAATATGGACTACATACTCCAAGTTAAATGTTAAATAGATAGAAATATTAAAATGTAAACTAGCTAAAAGAGTGATAAAAAATGACACTTTTCTCACAAAGAAATAAAGATTACAATTTTTTAATATCCAGTCAATAGAATTTAGAATCAGAATCTTAGTTAAAACTATCAAACTAAGTAAGTTTAATCAGTGCAAACAAGATGAAAAATATTTTAAAAAAAAAGAGTTAGTACATTTAATGGAAGGGGAAAAACAAAGAAACTTTAATCATCATCCTACCCTGTTCTTAAGCCATTTTGCAGAATTTAAAAAGAATAAGGTACACAGAAAGTCTAATTCACATAAATTTTATTAATGGGTGTCTATATACTGAAATTTCCAAAACTTTTTATGTTCCCAAAAGCAAAATCCATTTCTGCTACTAAATTTTGAACTGCCTTAAAATTTATCCAATATATCAGTTTCAGCAATTCTAGGCCCGTCTAATTTGAAATTATAATAATATAAAAACTCCGAGTCGTTCATATTTTAAAATAATTCCATAGATTTCCTTTAATATCTCTAGAAATGTTCTTATCAATCTAAAAATGTGTTTATGATATTAAATAATACAAATAAAATATAGGCCAGTGGTTCCCAACCTTTTTGGTGGTACGGACCACCTGTTGTGTAAAAAAATATTTTGAGGCTCACTAACTAAATATACAAATAAAAAAAAATAGAAACACATTTATATATATATACCACCTCAGCCATGTTCATGTCAGCACTTTTAAACGATGGTTTGTGCCGCATGCGTTAGCGTCTGTTTCCTTTGTCCCTTCTCTAGTGGACTACTGGGCGAGTTTTGACACTTTTTTCTTCATTCTTGTTTTGCTTTGTTGGCTATGAGGTTGGGTTTCATATGTTTTACTTCAAATGGACCTGATCTTTTCATTATTTTTATTTTTTCTATTTCTACTTTTTCAATTGGACTCTTCTCTTAGCTTTGTTTCCTTATTTCAAATTATGGTTTTGTTCAGTATACCGGGGAAACAAACTCTTTTTAGCATTATTGCTAGAGTTTGTGATTAGAAAACACCGAATTCATTGATATATACGCCCGTTCGGGATTTCCCTCGCTGATGACGTGTCACGGACGTTGGAGATCTGTTCCCTTTATTGTTGTTTTGGTTTTCATTTTTGACACGGTTTTGTTTTCTTTTGTTAATATTTCTCACTTTTTGGTTATACTGCTGCATTAGCACATTCACCGCATTTGTGAAGGTTTTTGCTCATATTTAAATTTTTTTTTCCTCACATTTAAATCTTTTTAGAATTTTTGTTAATCGTGTTATGTCCATTTCCTAAGTTTACTTCATCTGAAATATTACTTCTTTAAGTTAAGTATTTATTTTGATTAAAAAACTAATTTCTTAAATGGTTTTTGCATTTGTTTCTGTTTATGTTTGTATATATATTTTTGGTTTTTGTCTATTTTTGCCATTGTGTCTTGATTGTTTTTGAGTTTTTGTCTTGTGTTTCCAAGTTTGTTTTGATATATATATATATATATATATATTAGATGCCCTTATATGCTAGTAATTAGTGAAGCTTACTGTAAAAGGAATAAAAATATATTGTTTTATAAAGCAAGAAACAAGTGAAGATTCTTGAAGCTCCCCTGACTTCGATTCTTGACTAGCATTTTGAGGCCCATTAATACGTTATCCGTGGCCCATAGGTTGGGAAACACTGATAAAGGCCTTTTATTGTAAAATTTTTATTATGTGGCATGATTTATCAACCTAACCTAAACAATTTATAAATAAATACACTGAGTGATTTTAATTAAAATTACAGAAGATCCTGCAAAACTTCAAGAGATTTCTACAAGCAGCACGGATGTTACATCAAATTTTCTGTATTTTAATGTAGAAAATTTGATGTAGCATACAAGCTGCAGTAACAATTCAAGTTGACAGTGCAATGAAAGCTAAGGCATGTATCATTATGTTTCATTAAATAGCCTTAAATATGACCTAATGTACAGAGTAGTCATAAATTAACAGACCCATTTCAAAAATCAATAAAAAAAGGTAAAGTACTTACATGTTTAATATTTTTTTTTTTACATACACATTTCAAACAGATTTTTCAAATAATGTTTAACAATTAAATAACTTCGACATGAGCTCCATTTGTCACATGTAGAATATAGAGTCTGTTTTCAATTTCACACCAGGTGTTGCGGAGCATCTTGGTCGTTACTCCTCCAATTACCTGAGTGATTCTTCATTTAAGGTCATTAAGATCTATCCTGGGTAATTCTTTATTTAAGGTCATCAAGATCATGAATTTTTGTTGAGTACACCTGGTCTTTGATAGGATATAACGAATAGTGATTTGTCTGAATAGCTGAATACCAACTTTTTAAAAACTTTTTACTTTTGATTTTAAATAAAATACTGCTCAAATTTTAAATGAAAAAAAAATATTTTTTTTGTTATTTACATATTTAAAAAAAATATTAACACCTTGATGCCTTTTTTTTAATTTTAAATATCTTATTTCCAATAATAATTCCAGTAATAAAAAGTGAGAAAACGTCTTCATTTTGGACTAGCTAAACAGAAATTTAAAAAAAAGTCATCATTGCAGAACATGGTAATGACAAACACAAAAGGAAATTCAGTGGATAAATTAAAGTTATTAGAAGTAAATTCATATTTTAATAAAAAAAATTAAAAAAATAACTAGGATGGGAATGCCCACTTAATTGTTGGGGGAAAAAAAATTTTCACAAATTTCCAAGACTTGCAAATTTAGCAAGAAAACATCTTTCACGTCCTGGAAGCACAGTTTACAGTGAACGTTTATTTTCTGAAGCTCGTAATATGTATGTATGAAACCAAACAGAACAAATTTCTTCCTGAAAATGCTGAACAACTATTGTTCTGGGTCATTAATTTCAGGCTTTATAATGATAAACGATACACAGCATTATTAATACACTTATGTACAATGCAACTTAAAATTAGGTAAATATTAGATTTTCTAATAAATGTACTAAAATGTAATTCTGCAAAATTCTTTATTCAATACATTGAAAAGCACATTTTTAAAAATTACCCTGAATTTATTCAGCTGAATATTTGCTTAATATTTCGCTAAAGGGCTAAATACCAAATATTCGTTATATCCCTAGTCTTTGCACGCCAAACGTTATGCACACCAAAAGTTAACCTTAAGACTATTGCATACATGTTCACTTACAACATGATGATTTTCTGTCCCCTCCCCTCACGCACCAATTATGATGGTTAACGCGCCTGGAAACATGGGAAGTTGCTACATCAGAAAAGATTACTTTTAATTATTTTAAAAAAGAGTTATCTCTGTCAATTTTGCCAAGAATACATACTGTGAAGTCATAATGTAGAGGTTTATCATTAGCTTGTAAATAATGCAGTAACTGCACTTTGTATGCACGCAATTTCTGATGCTTATGAATAATTTTCATGACAGCTGATCAGGGTATTCCTAGTTCCCTGAACTAGCTTGGCAACTCTATTTATTTGGGGTTCTAGCGAAAGTCTTCCTCACTCATTCCACAACTTTGTCCAAGACCGATGGTCTTCCAGCATCTTTCCTATGTCACACATTTCCTGTTTCCTTAAATTACTCATACCAACACTTAAGGAAGTTCTTACTTGGAGACTGGCAATTTGGATACTTTAAGCGAAAACGTCTTTGAACTATTACAATTGATTTGCGTTCCTGAAACCAGAGAACATACACTGCTTTCTGCTGCTTGGTAGACATTTTGACACTTGCATTGGGAATCTCCCGCTGCAGCAGATTAAGAATACTGCAACACCATACCACTTATCTGCAAAAAACCCCATCTAAACTGCTTTCTCATTTAAAAGAAAATACAGTTTTTTTTTTTTTTTTTTTGTATTGATTTTTGAATACCAATAATTTAAGACTACCCTGTATTTAAAAGTAATTGATACACATGAACAGAATTTAGTTTTAAACAAACATAATTGGTTTTCTGTGTAATACACCTCTCCATTTAAATTGAATTGTATTTAATTCTATGGGTCTGTTTCTGTAAGCTTAATGCAAAGAAACAAATATTATGGCAATCAACTGTGACTGAGTCACTCAGAGCTTTCTATGAACTATCAACCCAAGTGAACCTTATGACCACTGGCTATAAAGGAGTCAAATACAAATTGGGAAAAAATACTTTTCAATTATTGTCATTCAAACATTTATGGGAATTTATATAAGAATAACATGCCTTTTTATTATTTTTTTTCACTCCATCACCTAAAAATAAGCATAAAAAATATTGTAATAAATTTTACTGCAAGCTATGTTTTAAAACATTATGATTTTAATCCTTATATTGTTTGAATTTACTCACATTTTTCACATATGCTGTATTGCCATAAAGACATGCACAAACATATATGCATAAGTGGATTATTTATATAAAATAGCACAATTTATTACAATCTAAACAAATTATAAGTTTAAATACTATAATCACTTGATTAAAATAAAATATTGCAAGTAGGAAAAAACTACTGTAAATACTGTACTGCTCTATTAGAAATAAAAAAATATATTATAATTACCTGTAAAAAAGTTGTAGTAGAGTCAATATCCAATCCTGTTTCACTATTAATATCAGGTACAACAGGTGTTCCATTGGATTTGGAGTTGAGCCCATCTTGCATCTCGGAAGATGAACTTGATGACCTAGAGGAAAATGGTTCACCAGAGCCCAATAAATATTCAGGATTTAAAATATTATCAGCACAAGCAGCAGCCAAAGCCCTAATATTAGGATGAGGCTCTTCATCAGAATTTATCTGTGTTTCAAGAGTCTGTAGAAATTCTGTTTCTTGGCCAGCAGAAGCATCTTTTTTCTTCCCCTTGTTCTTCTCACTTTCAGAGGAAGCACTCTTACGACTACTGGATTTTGAATGCTTTTCCTCTGATGAACCGTTAACAGAGTTCTCTTTCCCAGATTTTGCTTTGTCAGAAGGCCTCTTTCCCTCATGTTTATCAGAGTCCGCAACTTCTGAATCTAAGTCCAGTTTCTTTTCAGGAACTGTTATGTCGACCATACACCGAATCTTTCCAGGAAACTTTGATATTGTAGATACAAGAGGTTTTGCCCAACCTATGTGCAAAACAGGAGTAGATGAACCTTCTTCCCATTCACATAATCCATCATAAAACCTTAATAAGTGGGAAAAGCATTCTGGGTCTTGAAGCAAAGGAATGTCAGCTTGCCCAGATGGTTCACAACCATTAGAACTGACAACCTTGACTATATGAGGAATCAACTCATTTGCAATTTCCAAAAATTCTTTATAAATTTCCTCATCTTCACGTCCATAATTATATCTATAAAAATGAAATGGAAAATAAGTAAACATTTGTTCATAAAAATAATTTTGCAAACATATGAAACTACATGTGAAGTATATTTGTATCACATTTTCTCCCAATAACTCAAAAATTTACAAGATTCAAAGATAAGATTAAGTTCTGATTCATAATCAGATCATTTTCATGCCATTTAATGTCAAAGAGTTTTGCCAACAAGTAACAGTACAGTATTGATAGTAAAATAATGTAAAAAATATAAACAGAGTAAATATTGTGTACATATGCATATAAGCGAAACCTCCCTACAGCGCCTATCCTTAATTCCAAGGAAAATTGGGCACTTTAAAGAATTTCATATTTAGAAATATAAAATACGCGTTTAGACAAACCCCAATTCATTATATCTGATAAAGTAAATTTTAATCATTTAAAGGAAAAAAGTACTCCATTCAAAAATTTCTAATTTTAAGAAAAAAAGATACCACTTGTATTTGCTTGTATCTTTCAGCTTTTCTTGGCGTAACATTTTTTCAGTGTTATTTTTTTAATTGGAAAAATAAATCCCCAATCATTTCCTTGGTAATTATTGAGTTTGGTTTGGTGGAGTTTACTGGCGCAAAAACCATTTTTGATTATGCTGCGCCAAACATATGGTCTTGATAAATGGGCAATAATATCTAGTTTTCCTAAAGTCTGTTGAGCTTTGTTGAGAAAGTTTGATTTGCTGATGGTCACAACCCATATCAAAAGCTTTTATGTAAAGAGTCCGAATCAGTGTCTAGAAGGCACAAGTGTTTTTAATATTATAGATATATTATTTCTTAATTTATATGGTTTGATTTTGCAAGAAGATAGTTTATGTAAGTGGTTTTAAAGCTTGTACATGATCACTGGTTGGAGATTTGAATATGAATTAGTGTAGATTTGTAACATTAAATCTCTGCATTTTAAAATTCAATATACAGAGTGTTTACTCACATTTAATTTGAGTAATTTATTGGCATTTTAGAGGCAATTTATTGCTTACTAAATGCTTACTCTTATGTGCAATAGTAATCAGGTGGAAACATAATTGTTCTCCAGTATAGTAATTCCATTAAGGGGAGGGCATACGTCAGCTTACAAAAAATTATTAGAACAGAAAGATACTCTACATCATTTTTCCAATTTGGAATGCTATAAAATTATTAAACACTCCACCTGTCAAGCAGAATCTCACCTTAGAACAGCTTATCAAAAACGTTAAGTTATTCTGTGTTTATGTAAAGACAAAAAGTATTTCAAATAATCTAGTGAGAAGAAACTTTACAATAAAATTGCAACTGAAAAGAGCAATCCATATCTGAATTATGCAGTAATTTAGGAAAAATATACATAAATTTAATATTAATTTTTACAGTTCTTTTCTGTTATCCTTATATGCATTTATACTGAATGGCATAATAGTACTCAGAATAATTAAAAAAACAAAAAGATCAGTGTAGGGTTAATGCCTATTAGATGCCTAAAACATTTCAGAATAACATAAATGTTATTCAAAAATAGGAAATAAAAAAAAGTTTGTTCAATGTTGAAATTTAAGTTCATTTGAAGCCAAAACACTCAAATGATTACTTCAAAACTAAGCACGAAGAAACAATAACACTAAATCATGTGAGGTAGAAAATACCTCTTGATGAGCAATTTATAAACAAATGCCTTTCAAAAAATTGTAGCCATTTTATGGAACTGAAAAAACAAATGCATGGATAAGTAAAATTTCTCAGGATCCATATTTCAACAGTTACAATGTAATTAACACTAGAAAAAAAGAAAAATTAAAAAATTGCATTTAAAGAGATAATGGCATGAATCATATCTGATGTTTATGATGCAACTTTTTTTACAATTTAAACACTTGTTGTCATCTCTTGAATATTTTTATTTAGTGAACTTTATTTCAAGAGTTTAAGTAACACCTGTAACAGAATCATAAACTCATTATCATTACTAAAAAACACATTAATAAGAATCAACTTCAACTGCAACTTGAAATTAAAATCAATTTTTATTATTTATATAAAATAAAATTAAGACAATTTATCCATCTTAACAAAATTGGAGTTTCCCGATCGAAACATATGCTTTGAAAATAGGACATCTTGAAAAGGAAAAGTAGGTTTTAATGTAATTCAGAATAAATAAAAGTACAAAATATACAAACACAAAAAAGGTTTGTTTTAGTGAAAGTTACTAAATGATTTCATCAAAATAGCATTTTTAAAAGTTATTGACAGTTTCAAAACAAAAAACTTTGCATCAAAAGCTTCAAAAAAAAGTATCCATCTGAATATCTTACAACCATACCAAGCAGTTCTTTGTTATTTAAAGCCCCCTCCTCCCATGATAAAAATGCATTGTGATTTTTAAACAATCTATTGGAAGGACATAGTTCAGCCAGTATTGGAGTACAAATATCTTGCATTTTTTATACTATTTTAATTTTTTTCCCCCTTGTGAAATAGTAGCCACCAAATCCAGAACTCCAATGATAAAACATAAGGGCTTTATTTTGCACCTTATCCATCACACTACCACAGCCATCTGATGCAGTGACAAGAAAATTCTCTTTCACAACCAACAACCAAAGAATACCTCTAACCTGTGTTTTGTAGATGGATGAAACATTGTCATATAGGATCCCTAAACAGAATTACAAAATCTTTTAAGAACAATGAATCATTTTCATCACTTTTAGGCAATTTCTCTGGTATGTTACAGCAAAATAAAAGAAATATTTGAGTTATGTTCAATCTAACATAAAACTTCCGTAACTTATTCTATTGCAGATAATACTAACCACAAAAATAAATATCGAAATATGTTTTTAGAAGTAAAATTTTGTAAAATATTCCAAAACTAGTAGCCATTCATGCTTTTAAATTGGTCATTTTACAAATAAGCAATTTCAATATGGTTAATCTGGAGTCTATGGTGCGCACTTACTTAGTTCCTCTTAGGATCACCAACTCTTTGACGCCAAGAACAGAGATGAGAGAACATTTGTTTTGTTTGCGAAATGATGTTTTTAACGAGAGACATGTACAGAAATTAATCTTTTCATCGGTGTTTTGCACATCACATTATATTGCGCCTCATTTCGACTGGAATGTTTTATTCATCTCTTCAATGCGATTGGTCGATTCATTCAAAATTGAATAAAACTTCGTTTGGAATTCTTTAGTTTGAATATCGGTTCAGTACTGTGTATGTAATTCTGCGTGTTTCGTTTCCCAATGAATAAGCGAAGCTATGAGTATTCGGCTGTGCTGAAAGCAAAGCCGATGATGTTTTTTTTTTAAGTTAAAAAAATTTGCCAGGTACACGCTTGAAATGCTGCAGGCATTGCGTGCGGAAATTCTTGTTCTCGAAATTTTTTTAAATACCTAGATTCCTAACATTCAATGAAAAAGTGTAGCTACTAGTTTCCTGCTATACTGAAGCCACTGATGTTTTTTTAAGTTACAGATATTTGCCCAGTACACACTTAAAATGGCAAAGGCACTGCATGCTTGATGTCTCCTTTTCAGGCGACGCATGCACAAGAGAGCAATAAAAAAGCCAATGCACATCCAAAACAGTATTTGGCAAAGGCAAATGAAATTGCACCAAGAAAAATTGGCAAGAAACTGGTGGGCACCGTAAACTCCAGGTTTACCTTCAATACGAAGCAAAATTAATATTTAATCTTTGAGAGAACAGTTTTTAGTTAATACATTCAATACAAGAATAAAATGCAATAATTTTATTACAATTATCAATTACAGTCAATTCTGAAGTACAATATTAAATTTCTACCATGTAAGTAAAAGAAAGCTATGCAATAAATAATAGCCATCTAAAATATCATTAATGCTGTTTTCCTTTACTGAAGACAGAGTGTAAGAAAATAATTTTCCACTTAAATAACAAAAACTTCATTGCTTTCAGAAAAGTGACAGAAATTTCCAAGTCTTGGTTACTTGAAATTCATACAAGTTTCCAATTTCTAATTAACAAATCATTTTTCATAAATATATACAGTCGAACCTCTCTCTATACATCAAACCTGAAGATTCTCAGAAAAAAAATTGATACTTAGAAGTTTCAATACAGACAGAAATACACATTGCAAGTTTTTCATCATTTTGTAACTACATCATAAAGTAACTACATCCATCAGCTGCCAACATAGCAATACAAAGGATGCAAATAACTCCAATCTATACTTATAAAAAGGCAATGTTTATGTGTGTGTGTGTCTGGAATGTCCAGACGAATCTATCGCACTTACAAGCATGAAATTTGGCACACAGGTAGTCGTAATGATGACTCAATGCACCTCGAAGCCGAAATTTTAAAACTTAATCTAGAAAATTTTTTATTTAATATTTTGTGTTGTTTTGGGTCACATTTTGGCACGTTTACGGCTGTAGTATCTTTTCTAATGACTGTTGAAAAACAATCAATGCACCATCGGATAGAACAAACAATTTTCTTTCTAATGAAATTTTTTTTGAGCTTCAAATGCAATTTACTGAATTTTGAGAAATTTTTAAAAAATAGTCAGTTTTGCCATCGGAATTTTATTTTTGTTTAATTTGATGCATCCGACTTTCTAATAACACTATTATTTTCAATTTTTTTCAGATTATAACTAGAATGGCTCTGTCGGATTTAAAACAAGAATGGTTAAAATATCTTTTCCCGGATTTAAAACAAGAATGGTTAAAATATCTTTTCTCAATTTTTTTTAAATTCATTTTTTCCTGGTCAGTTGAAAGTTATTTTTCGCTAGCAGGTTTCTTCCCGTGACACTTTTCCAGAACGTAGCTGGCAATTTGATTGGCTGACGGGGCAGGTGATGTCATAACCTTCAATTGAATGACTTTATTATTTTCGGCAGTATCTTAATGTATTTATTCATCTTGCATACTTTGCGTGCAGTATCATAATGATTTTCACATTGCAATTTTTAATATTGTTTTGGATTAACTTTTCTACAAATAAAATGTCATTATCATGAAAAAAATAAGCGGGAAAATCAATAATGTGTATCTTTTGCTTTTATTTTGTTTTCAAAACTTTTTCATGTCATTGTGGGCAGATATTTCTTTTTTTAAAAAAAATTTGTTGAAGTCCTGATTCCAAGGGCAACGCCATGCCCGTACTGCTAGTACTTTATAAAATGAACCAGTGGTAGCTGTTAAAAAATGTATCCTGACAACTCAAAATCTTTTTCTTAAAGTTCATTTAATTCACTTATAAAATACATAATGGTTATGTACTATAGCTACTCAAAAAAAATTGCTGTCCAAAAATATGCTGTCCAATGCAAAATTTTAATCTGCTACAAACAATATACGGTTATACTATAAACATAAAACAAAAAAAATGAATTTGTTTCAGTAACTAGAAGTTGTGCTCATATAATATTTAATGGAAGTTAAAAATTAAATACAACTAATTATAAAACATCAAAATTACTATTAGGATTAAACTATTAAATAAACATAAAACTATTATTAGGATTTTGTACTAAAAAAACTCAAAATAAGCATTTTTGATCATATAAATATATATACATAGCTTACTTTCTTATAACATCAGCTGCATTAGCCCATGCTTCAAGTGCACCTTTATATCGTCCATTACGGTACAAGTAACCTCCAAGATATGTGTAAGGATACACATGCATGTTGGAATAGTAACTCTGTGCAGCCATAATGGACTCTCGAAAGAGTTCGATAGGAGGAGGACGTCCAGGACTTGGACAGATTTCTTCCAGATCTCCAAGATTTCCAAGAGCCATGGGATATGTCTTCAAATGGTTTAAATCATACAAAAGCCAAAGAAGTTGCTGAAAATAATTAAAATATTTCAGCAACATGATCAGAACAAATGATACTTCTTTAAAACATTATATGTATCATATTTAAATTGAGAAGATTTTTGTATAGAAAGGGTGAACACAGAAATACTAACAAATTAATAAAAATCCAAAGTCATGAACGAGTGTGTGTAGGCAAGAAAAAGAATACATTATTCACAAAATACTGAAAATAAACATCCACTATAGTCAGAAACAGATCAACTTGATAGAACGGGAAAGTTGTATGATACATCACAACACTCAGGAAATAAGTCCTAAATACGATCCCACTGTATTTAAAAATAACTTATACATTTGAAAGTTTAGTTTTAAATACTAGTAATGGATATTCTGTGTAATTTACTTTTATAATTAAAACAAAAGTTCTTAAATTTCTTGGATTTTTTTTAAATTTTCTTATTTACTATAATCTAAGATGAAAAGAAACATGAATTTCATCAGTCACTGATTATGTGGTTAGTTGTAGCTTTCACACCAACTTTAGTTGTCAATGTCTATAACTACTTTCATCTGTATAACTTTTTATGATCAAAACTTATCTTTTAAGGATATTCTTATTAATATAACTTATAAATAAAATGAGAAGATATATATAATTTAATAATTAACTATCATCTACTATTAAATTCATTCTTTGTTATTTAGATGACTATATAAACAACCACAGAATTTTAAAAAAAAATCTATCTGAGGAAAA
Organism: Araneus ventricosus; assembly: GCA_013235015.1. Classification (NCBI taxonomy): domain Eukaryota; kingdom Metazoa; phylum Arthropoda; class Arachnida; order Araneae; family Araneidae; genus Araneus; species Araneus ventricosus. Next base: position 220,295 of record BGPR01001349.1, on the reverse strand, counting down.
ATATTTAACTTTCCTTTAATGCACAGTAGTGCATTTAGTGCTGAAACATGAGTTTTCTATTAAATGTATATAAGATAGAACCAGTACTGCAAGCTTCCACAATTTTTCTCTCTCCAATAAAGTTCTAGTAAAGAACTTTACTGAAACTTCTTAACAAAATAACGGCTCAAGGCTTTTGGTAAATATTTTAAAAATTCACCTCTCCCAAACTTATGTTTGGTAACATTTATGAAAATATGACATGTACTTGAGTTATATGGCAGCAGTAATAGAGATGGATTTTTAAAAGACACAAATAACAAACCTGTTGTAGTCGTGCAAGCTCTATGCTATCAGAGACGGCATTAATTGAAGGATTTATGCCAGAGACAAGAGCAGCTACCTCCATCCGCCGTGTGCATTTAACAGGATAACCATTTAAATATAACCAAGATTTCTCAGTTACGCCAACATTCACAGGCTGACCTCTTTTGTCTTCATTACCTTTTCCTAAAACAATGGATATTTAACACAGATGGGCAAAATAAACAGAGTTAAATAACATAACATTAAAAGATTAAAATGCAACCACAAATGATATCACAATTTTTTACTCAGATCAATCAAATTTTTGGTTGAATTCTAGTTTAATGTACACACTGAGTTTATCGCCAAATGGTAACACAAACAATCTGGCCAACTAGTTATTGCTAGGAACCCTTCGGTTAGATTGTTTACAAAATCTTTGTGTTGTTGAGTGGTATACCTACTTCATGAATGTTAAAAGAAATGAAAAATGTTACGATTTCTTATAATTCAAGTTATTTTAGATCATGATAAAAACATTACGGCATTATTTTCAAAGTGAACGTAGACAGGAATGTTTTTATTTTCCATTCATTAGTGAATGATTTTTGGGTACTTTTCCGTTAGCCGGGCGCAAATGTCGCCAAGAGTGAAGCGATTTTCCGTTAGCTAGGCACAAATGTCGCCAATTGTGAACCAAACACGAACCAAGTCACCAAGAGAATGGTTGTAAGAAATTTGGCGGAATTCTACATTATTTGCCGATTTTTCGCTTGCGCCCGGCTAACGGAAAAGTACCGATTTTTGGAATCGGTCTGCTTAAAATTATGTGTTTATTTGTTTGATTAAAATCGACTGCTCAATCTTTCTGAAATCGTTTGGCCCTATTTCTCAATTCAATTAAAATTGTTAGTCATTCCAACAAAATCTTTTGCGATTCGTGTCATTCTTCTTTTTCCGAATTCTTCATTTGAGTAATTAAAAAACACAGATTCCTCACATTCAATGTACTAGCGAAGCTACTAGGTTCCGACTGTGGCCACTAGTGAAGCCGTAGGATGTTTTTAAGTTAAAAAAATCTGCCCGGTGCCCAACCAGATTATATACAAACAGGCGCAGCCGGATTGCAGAAAATTCGAATTTAGAATTCATAGCAGACTGACCAATCGGGCCCATAAATGTTCAAAAAGCAGAGTTCTTAAATAAAAATAACCTAACCTTAGATTAAAAAATAAATTCTCTAATAAAATTAAAAAATCTTTTAGAATTTAAGCAGTTAATCCTTAACTACAACAGCTTCATATCAATGTTTACCGTTGCAGCCATCTTGCTTGGCAGCCTTGGCGTAATGAAGTGTGTACATTAAAGTAGAATTTTACCAAATTGTTTACGATTTAAATGCATCCACACATAATAGTGCACTTTTTTTTTACTTTGTATAATCCTAATTTTAATAATTTAAAGTAACAAAATAACTCATATGAACCTATTCATTAAGCTAAAATATAAAAGACTGCACACATCAGAAATGTTAAAAAGTAATAAAGCTAAATTTTAAAATTTTGGAAATATTTTTATACTTTAAAAGAGAATGAAAAAAGAAATCTGAATTTCTAATAAATTAATTGAGACAGAAAATTGCTTCAAATCCATAAAAATACCTTAGAAAATGTGAATAACAATCTGAAAATTTTCAGAGAAGCACAGCTCAAGAAGTCTTAACACTATAGAAACTTTTATTATATACAATTCTTACTTTTCAATCTTGCACAGATTGCAGAAGTTTGATTTTGAAACTCCATATTTGATTAATGATCAATTATTTAAATAACCTCTTGATTACAAAGCTGCATTATAGACTAGCCGAGATGGACCAAAAAATACAATCTGATCCTGATGATTAAGAATAACTAGATATACCATTTAGGTGTGCATTCTATATGTTATAGTATGTATACTCTTCCCCATATTTCTATACCATTTAAGTGTTATGATATTTGGACATCTAATAATTTAATTGAGGAGTCAAAACATTATTACCATCTTATCTGGTCCCATGATCTACCTTTAGTTACAGGTTTACAGCATTACAGGTTTTTGGTACGAGTCTGGAGTAAAGATATACCAAGTGTTCAAGCACAGGTCTGTCAGTTCATATAAATTATCTGGCAGTAGACTGCTAGTTTGGAAAAGACATCCTATGACACCCCACAAATGTGCAATTAGATTAAGATCCAGAGAATTTGGTGGCCAGGATAGTAGATATTACTCTCAGTAATGCTCCGAAAATCATATGGATACAATCCTGGCTTTGTTGCAAGGACACTGTCTTATTGGAAAAGTCCATCACCATTCGGGAAAACAGACACCATGAATAAATGTAACTGGTCCACTATGACATTCATGTAATCCAAAGATTGCATGATGCTATGATACCCTAAGAATGACCATGTGAACATGGCCCACACCACTTTATTAGCTACCCCCCCCCCATCCGAAATTGAACGTGCTGCACTTGATCCAGAAGCTGCTCCACAGCCATCTGACAAATTCTCACCTAGCCATCTATATGATGAAAGAGAAATAAGATTTCATCTGACCAGACAATACTTTTCTACATAAACTTGACACCATCAGGCTACTCCTTAGATTCAAGAATAGGAGGTGGTTATAATGTTTTGGCTCTTCAGTGTATAGCTCTGGGAGGATCAAGATTCAAAGCTGCAATCCTCAAATCATAAAAGTTGAAAGTGATCCAGACATGCCACGATTAAAATAAATAGAATAAAGAAAAAAACTGTTAGCATCAATCTTACAACATATATAACTAAAGATTTATTAATGCTATCAAATGATTTTTCAGATTATGTATTACAAGAATTTGATGCTATATATACAATAAGAGAAAACTTGAAGATAACAGACTAAAAATAGAAATTAATTTACCATGCCATGTAACCTCAGCAGTATCTTCGGAGTCTTTACCATATGTTACCCAGGCATGATCTTCTGACAAAGCAAGATGAACATCCTTATACCCTAATACTTGAAATGCAGCTACGACAGCAAATGCAACACCAAAGCAATCCAACTTATTACCTTAAAAATTTAAAATCAAGTGAATACACAATTTTAAAATCATAAAAAAACAGGTACTTTTTTATAAAGTTGACAGCAGCAATCGCCAATCATAAGGATTAGTGCAAAATGTCACTTCTTTGATCAACAAAGGAGTCAATATGTGTGCAATAGTAAAATTCAATTAACCATCACCATTCAGACCAGGGAAGCGATACATAACTGAATAGACATACAACAGAAATTTCTTAATATATATGTAAAATAGCATATCACTGATGGCTTGGAATGAATATGATAATAAAATCCTTTAAAAGTGAATTCTTCCAAAACCACAAACCCGATATATATTAGTAACAGTTTCACCTTTCTTCAAATGTTTCATAATTTCAAGTTTCTGGTTAAAACCTAGCACAACATGTTTCCATTTTAAAACAATTTTACAGAACAATAAAATCAAAGAGGCTCGATAAAGAGAACCATAAAATCATTAGGCTTTAGTAATTTAGGCCTATAAACAGCAAAATTGAAACACAGCTGAAAAATATAGTACAGTAGCACTACATAATAATATGCTGAAAAAGTTAATCAAGACATTATGAAACAAACCATTCATTTGAACTAGCACACTACTCTGTCATGACTTAGGCCTGTAATACAATAGAGACTGGTTAGTGATGGGTTTGGCACATTAGGTCGAAACCAACTCCTCTGCCACTGATAATCAGTCATTTCCGCTTCTCTGCCACCGATGATCAGTCATTTCTGTCATCATACAGTACAGTCACTTCCAACTTTATACAGTAGGATATAGAAATAATCCTTGGACAATTTTAAAGTGTTAGTTCCCTGATATTACTTTTTTAGATGATGCTGGACAACAGATAGCAACAGTTAAACGAAAGATGGTTAATCAAAGTTCTACCATAATATCAAACACAGGAATACCTTAGCTTGGCAAAAAGAGTGGATTTTTATTGCAAACAGTTGTAAGTGGTGCATTTGTTGATCATTTCGGCTGCTGTCAACCTGATGGAAAAGTACCAAAAGCTATGTTTAAAATATTGCTTCAGGAACTTTTATAGAACAACACTTAATCAGAACAAGAGGATATATAAGAAAATATTTAATATTGAAAAACAGGTACTCGGATAATTCAACAATATATTTTCCTCAAGTTGATGTTTAAGAACAGATACACACAAAATTGTGAGCCAAAATTTGGCACTCCTGAAAAGTACGAGTCAACTATTTGGGAACAGTAACTTACATGTTTCTAACAGGTTCTTGAATACAAGTTAGAGAAAAAAAATTACCAAAATCTATTTCTATCAAAAACTTGTGTTTGGAGTTTTTTACTGTTCGTAAATGAAACTTCTGTCTTGGTATTAATGCCAATGAATGCTTGTCTTAAGAGAAAGCCATTAAGGGTTGCCAACCAATGAGTAGTTGTTGAATCGAGGGAAAGCTGTTAGTAAGACATGGGTCTTGCGGCTTTCCCTCAATTTAACAAGCATACATTAGTTGGCAACCGTGCTGACATTTGTTGCTGTCGTAACCATGACACATAGTTCACAAAGTTGCAACATGAATTTAATTTTGATGGAAGTACCAAATTCAAAACAAGTGTGCTCAATGGAGCTTTAACATATTATACAATCATGCAACATAGAAACCAACAGTTCTCAGTATCTGAGGAATCCACCAACTGAGAACAGGGGCAAAATCTAAGAAACTTCTCTCATGGTTTCAGGAAATATCTCATAACTTTTTATTAATCTCTTCACTGTCATACATAGGTAACATTCTCCTAAGTAATATCAGCAATAATTTCTTATTCATACTGTTTCTACTATATTATAACATGAGTTTATCATTATTAAAAATTAACATGATCCCTGTTTATGTTTATCACACCGGATTGATATTTTATGAAATAACCATTTTATATAGTAATTAAAATAGGTTATACGTAACAAAGGAAGGATATTCATAGTAAATACCATTAAACAGAAAAAAAAGATAAACAGTTCCTTATTACATTTCTATAGATGAAATAGGTAAATAATCTCGGTATTACTAAGACTGATCTGAAAAGCATGAACTGATTAATGAATACCAGGCAATACTAGGTGTATTTTGGGAAAGATCTCGCAATTTTTAACCATTGTCAGAAGACAAAAGAAAAGCATGAAAATCTATCTGCCAATAGTATCTCTTTATATATTATGCAACTATTAACTTACATGAAATGTCTTTTTAAAAAAAACTCTTATAAAATATTGTATAAATGGGAAATTATATAAGTTTCAACAGTAGAAATCTATATAAAAGAGCAATCGTTTTTAGTATATGTTTTTGTTCTTAATACATGCCCAGATTGTTTTACTTTACAAAGACCAAATTTAGCACAGTGATGGATTAGCAAATAAAGGAGCTAATGCCATAAAATTTTTAAAATTCAAAACAGAAATTTATTTTTATTTATTTAATTTTAAGTGGTAAATTCGACCACCTTTGCCTATTTTCTTTTTTTCTCAATTATTATTCACTCATTTCCGGAGTTTAATCTTATGAGCTCTCGCACTTTTTTTTTTTTTTTTTTTTATCTTCCTTCAAATATTATTCTTTTTGAGCTGGAAATAAGGAAGTTGATTTGAATAAAAGGTTTATTTTTTCCTTGCAAACAATTCTTTTTTATATAATTTTCAACCGCTTATTAATAAACATCGGAAAAATCGTTTATTGGCATTTTATCTGTTGGAGAAATATATGGATCTCGATTTTTTTTGTCTTTTAGCTTTTTTTTATTTTACAACATGTATTTTTATTGACAGTTTGTTTAGGATAATATTTTGAGGAATTTTTGTAAGATAATATTTTTTATAAACAATACCCAAAACACTCTGTACATATACAGTTAATTGTTTAAAATAAATGTTCTTTTCCCAATCTTCTCATGTTTTCTTACAAACCATAAAGGTAATACAAAGGCTAGATTTGAAAGGATATTAATGTTTGTTGGGGAAAGTTATTGACAATATTTGTAGAAAAAAAGAGAGGCGGGCATATGAAAAAATATGAAATCCGAGCAATGCCATCTTATCAGTTAATTTACACTATTTATGTATTTATTTTGTAAACAAATTTTTCCATTAAATATGAATATATATTTATACAAGCAATACAAATTTAAACACTATTTTTCAGGATATTAAATTACAAAAATTTATATTTGGATAAAAAATATCAAAAGCTCCAAGTTTAATAACAAAAACAATACAAATTAATAAGAAACTTATACAAAGATATTATTGTGAAAGAAATATAAGAAATTCCAGTTCAAACATATTAAATGCAGATAAGCACAACAATTAATTTATTAATCAAATATTTTAAGTGAATATGAAAAACTACTTCACAAAACTCAATTTTGAAACTATTTATGAAATTAACATTTTACAAAAACGTTCAAAGTAATGTTATGCAAGAATTCTGTTGATGTTATATCATGTTAACTAAAATAAGTATACAATAATTACAAATTTAATATACTGACAACCTGAGAACATTAAAAAAAAAATCTGTACTGGAAAAAAAAAGTCGTGTAAACTGAAAGAATTCTGAACTTTGGCATAGAAGTTATAATAGAACTTTTTTTAATATATGTATTGAGTTGAATACATCATATTAACTTTGAAAACTTCATAACATTAACTGCTTATGAAGATCAATTTCAAAACGGTAAGTTTTTTGGTCGAGGATTGTTTATAAACATGCGCCATGCACGCCAATGACAACCAACAAAATTGTACTTAAAAGATGGCCCGATTACATATTTTTTTCACTATCTACTAAAATCCAACTAAGTACTTCATATAAAAGCATCGACATACGATAGTACTCTTAAAACTATAGATCTGACACAACTTGCATTGTAAAACATCAATAACTTCAGTCAATCCACGACACCGGCATTTTGACAAACACGTGTTCCATTATCTAACAGAATACAGAAATAAAGCGAAAAATGTCGAAATTTTTATTATAAAAGACATAGAATGTGAATCTTAAATATGAAAACTATCCCCATATTTATTCCAACAAGCCTTACCTGTTAAATAACTGAATAGCGATTGTAAATGTGCACGATCTTTATAGTAACTCCTCGTTAAGGAACCCCAAATAATATCAGAAACTTTCTTAACTAATTCACGTGTAGCGTATCCTCTACTTCGAAATTGAGTCAGATCTACTGAACCTTTAACTTGACATTTGAACTTAGCATACAATGCTTCAATCGTAGAAATATCAACTATTGGAAACATAGGTTCAAGAGCACTTTCTACGTCACAATTTAAAGGTAACGATCTGTTACATGTCAACAAATTTTCTATGTAACCAACCACGATAGAAAGCAACGCCAAGTTGGGTTCATCATTATTCTGAATTTGTGACTGAAATAAAAGAACAACATCCTTAATGTTTTTAAGTGGAAAATGACGTTTCACACTCTCAGTTATACTCGCCATCTTGATACAATAAATTGATCTTCAGTGTATACGCAGTTACGAAACAGAGCGATAATTAGTTCCGTAGCCACCACCTGCTATACATCTTTGATATTTTGTATTACATAATAACAATTAAAATCGAAAACGGCAAATAAAAAATATAAAAAACAACACAAATGAATAAACTAAGTATCGAACTTCAAAAAGTTCAATTTTTTTTTAAGATTTTCTTATATGAGAATGCCTATCAGTTCTCAGATAAAATTTATTCAGAAAAGAGGAATTTTCAAAGAAAATATTTCATAATATGTGAAAAAAATTTTTTTTTTTAGTTGAAACGTGAACCAATCAAACACCAACTAAAAATTCTATTTTTTAAAATTCAACATAAAATTTTTAATTCCCATTAACTTTATAAGATTCTGAAAGGAAAAGATATGTACCATAATATTTAAAATACGGCGTAGACACACTGAAAAAGGATTGAAGCGCTGCTATTATAATACTCATTTTCAAATCCAATATTCCGTTTTACTTAGCTTAACAAGCTTTATACACCATGGAAACTAGTTGTTAATGATGGTCCAACTCAAATCTCGAGAGAAGAACTCGAAGTCTTCATTCTTGTTTTGAAATGAAGAGTTCTGTCCCGGATAGCATGCACACTTGCAACATGGATTGGGATAACAGCCTTTGTTGCTTCAAATCCCATAATTCCTTTAATTCAAGATTCACTTGCAGCAAGTGTGATTTTTCTTGATATTAGCTTGTCATGGCAAACTTGACGCGACGACTTTACAGCGAACTTTCTGCAAAGTAACAAAGCATAATTCCAGATAGCAATTTTAGTTTGCAGCAAGCTTGCCACAAATTTGTCATGACAAGAGTGCAAGCTTGCGGCAAGTTAACGAAAGCTTTGAACTCACCATGGGACGAACTTGCAGCAAGTTTGCCGCAATCTTGCATTGCAAACTATAGCAAAAACAGAGTACGAACACAACCCGGGATAGAACTCGCGACCTACCGCTTGGTAGCCTGAGGTCTAAACCACTCGACCAGCTTGGCTACGATAGATTTCGCTAATACATCGTTCGATTCGATTGGTATACGATTTATTTTAAACTTTTTTCTTGATTTCATTAATTCTCAAGAGTCAAGTTGAGAATATAATTTGAAGTCAAAGAGACAGCGATTTTCGCTAATAACTACGTTTTGCTAGTAGAATACATTATGAAATTAGAGTTCAAAAGTAATTACTTTAAAATGGGACAAAATGTCTAAGTTATTATTTTTCAACAAACATTGACTGTTTTTTCGGTTTAATTTTGTTTATAAACGTTAAAATTTCAACATTAAAAAAAGGCGATATAGTTTTCTTTAAAGTGCGAGTGTTATATTTAGTAAAAAGATTGTAAATGTTTCAATTATTTTTATAAAAAAGTTAGTTTTTTTACAAATTATCATTGATTTATTGAATTAATAAAAAGAAGGACGGTCTAGGAGATGCTATTAAAAATCGGATGTTTTTTTTTAAACAGAGACAAAGATAATTATCTCTTTGTGCTATCTTTGCATCAAGCTTGTTTTGCAAACTTGCAGCAAATTTGCATTGCAAGGAGGTGGCGCTAGTTGTCACGGCGAACTTGCTACAAGTTCGCTTCAAGCTTGACACGTCAAATTTGCGATGACAAGGTAATATCAAGTCAAAATCAAACTTGCTGCAAACTTACGTGCGATCTGGGCTGGAGAATTCAGATATTGATTCAATTTTACAAGAAACATCAGTCCCGAATTATTAAATTATGTATGTTACTTTTCATATCATCGACCGATCCTAAAGAGAATTGTAATATATGCACGCACGACTAAGAATTCAAAACAAAAGAATTGACATTGTAATATATTTTATTAAGAAATAAAACAATTTTCATTGCAACCTTAGTTTCATTTTATTTCGCCAATTTTCTATACATTAGTATTTCAGAGAAACAAAAGAGAATTGAGAGTAACGTCGAGAAACAAAAGAGAATCACGAGTAACTTCGAGAAGCAAGAGTATCGCGAGTAACTTCGAGAAACAAAAGAGAATCGCGAGTAACAGAGGGAATCCAAGAAGCTTCGAGAAGCAAAAGAGAGTCGCGAGTAACAAAGAGAAACCGAGAAACTTCGAGAAACAAAAGAGTCACGCGAGTAAAGTAGTCCTACGCCTTTAACATCAGTGGTTGTTTGAAAAAGACAGCCTCCCGTCATTTTTATTTTCTCGTATACGAAGTATACAAAGAAAAAGCATTGTAATCGTCAAAAAATTCGAACTCGAGATTTTGATGAATCTCCACGTTTTAGACCTCCCTGAGTCCGAAAAACACAATTTTGGAATTATGTCTGTGTGTCTGTCTGTGAACACGATAACTCGAAAACTATTAGAGCTACGGGGATGAAATTCGGTATGTGGTCTTTAAACATAATTTGTAGGTTTCTATCGAATTTTGGACAAAATCAGTCAACGGGAAGTCTGTCTGTCTGTATATGCGAAGTCATGCGAACGCTATAACTCAAAAACTTGAAAAGCCAGATGAATAAAATTTCATACACAGTTTTATCGTCATGAATGTAGGTCCGTATAAAATTTTTGGTCTGTTATGATTTTATATTCAATCTGTAATCGCACATCGCATAAACAACTCATCCATTTCCTGTTTCATTATTTAGTGTATGATGTAATGTAGTATATGATGTCATGCTCTATTTTTAGAAGCGCGCTCTTCTCTTATTGGTTAATATCTACCTTCAATGTACATATACCTCTGCTTTTGTAAATAATAAATTATTCTTTCTCTTGCTTCGGTCCACGGCTGGTGAATTTTACTTTAACAGCAGAGCGTGGTTTCCCTTTGGCCCAGTATCGTTTCGGAAATGGATGCCGAACTGAAATATTGCGTAGATCAGTTTGATGGGGCGAATTTTGCCGTTTGGGCGAAAAGAATCGAGTCGATTTTCGTAGCGAAAGACTTGGATAAGTTTTTGAGTTCAGAAGCTGATGAAACGAAAAAAAATGAAGTTTCGGCAAGTAAGAAGGCTTATGCCTTGATGTTATCGTTTCTTAGCGACAGAATTTTGGTGTCGCTATCGGATGAAAATACTTGCGCCAGCATTTTTCAGAAACTGAAATCCACGTATCTAAGGGATGGAGCTGTAAATCACATTTTAATAAGAAAACGTCTTGATATGCTGAAAAAAGAAGAAGGAAGTATCCATGCAAGAACATCTTAACGAAGTTCACGGACTTGTGAATCAGCTAAAATAGTGCGGTGTGAAAATTAGTGACATGGACATTATCGTTTATATTCTGATGTTGTTGCCTCCTGAATATGATTCTACGAAATCCGCTATTGAAAACCAACCTTCAGAACATGTTTCCCTTCAATCTGTTGTTAGCAGACTGTTAGATGCCGAAGCGTTGCTGAAAGACCGGCGGGTGTCGGAAACGAAAGCAACGAGAAGTGAATCGTCAAATGATATTGCATTTTCGACAAATCAACGAACTGTGGTCTGTTTCAAGTGTAATAAAAAGGGACATATAGCAAGATTTTGTGATAAGACTGTAGTCTGTTATCATTGTGGCAAGCTCGGACATAAGAAACGAAACTGTAGGTACTTGACTCGTAAGAAACCGCCATTTAAAGAAGAAGCAGCTGCAATCTCCTTTGTTGTTGTTGAAGAAGTTAAGAAATCCATTGTGGATTCGGGTGCTACTTCCCATATGTGTTCTCAACGCGAATGGTTTGAAGAATTAAAACCATCTTCCGGAACTGTGTCCTGTGCAGCTAAATCAAGCCTACTAGAAGTCTCATGTATAGGTGTAATACGTGGCAGGCTAAAGAATGGACAAGTGATTGTTCTGACAAACGTATTGTTTATTCCCGAACTTAATGGCAACCTGATTTCAATCAAACAAATACAGAAAGCTGGATATTCTGTACTTTTCAAGGACAATAAGGCCATTGTCAAAGGAAAGAACAAGACTTTTGTGTTGTGCGAGCTGAATTCCAAGGGACAATACGTTAGTGACTTTATTCCAACTGTTTCGAACACATTTGTGGCCGAAACGGAAGAAGCCGAACTTTGGCATCGTCGATTAGGACACTCAGGAAATCATGCATCGAGAAAACTCGAATTACAAACAAGCGATTCATTTTGTGAAAACTGTGTTCTCGCTAAGCAGTCAGCGGAACCTATTGGAAAAGGGAATCGCAGAAGGGAAAGTGCTCCTATGAGAATGATTCATTCAGATTTATGTGGACCTGTTGAACCAGCAACATTATCAGGTGAGCGCTACGTTCTTACTTTTGTTGATGATTATTCTCGTTTCTGCGAAGTGCGCTTGATTAAAAAGAAAAGTGATATTGCTGTAGAATTCAAGAAATTTCTAAAAGTAAATGATACTGTCAAAAGAATTCGATGTGACAATGCTAAAGAGTATGTGTCTGGGGAATTACGATAAGTTGCAAGAAATGCAGGTGTTGAAATTAATCCATGTCCAGCATATACTCCTCAGTTGAGTGGGGTTGCAGAAAGAATGAACAGAACTATTTTTGATAAAGCTCGTGTTATGTTGTACGATTCCAAATTACCAAAAAGTTGTTGGGGGATATCCAATTCAAGCTGCTGCTTTCTTGCACAACAGAATTCCATGCACTAGTATAAACGACTGTACTCCTTATGAACTGAAATATTCTACAAAGCCAGATTTAAGTAAAATCCGAATTTTTGGATGTGATGCCTATGTCAAAGTTGCAGATACTCAAAGGACAAAATTAGACCCAAAATCGAAAAAGATGATTTTCATTGGATATTCAAGCATGGGATATAGAGTCATGGATCCTGTGACAAGAAGAGTTACCGTGTCAAGAAACGTTCGTTTTGTTGAAAAGAAAATAATTTCTGATAAATTATCAGCAACTCCGAATATTGAAAATCAAGAAGACACTTCTGATTTAGGGGAAGAAAAAGAAATGGATATCAAACTAGAAGAAACTGAAAGAGCAATAGATGATAAGTATCCAGAATTCAGAAGATCTCAAAGAGAAAGAAAGCCTCCAGTCAGATATCCATTTAATGAAGCTCTATCTGCAACAAATGAAGAGTTAACTTTTGATGAAATTAAATTTCTCCCAGACGAAGAGAATCAAATTGGAAGAGTGCTATGGATGAAGAAATGCTTTCCATGGAAAAAATAAAGTTTGGGACTTGGTCGAGTTACCCGAAAAAGAAAAACAACCAATTACCTGCTAATGGATTTTTAAAAGAAAAAGAGATGGAAAATACAAGGCTCGTCTAGTGGCTCGTGGTTTTCTGCAGAAAGAGGGAGTTGACTACACAGAAACCTTTTCTCCAGTCATCAATATGCTATCATTAAGATTGGTGTTAGTCCTTATCCTTCAAGAAAATTTGCATTCTTACGTCATGGATGTGAAAGCAGCTTTCTTGAATGGAGATTTGAATGAAGTCGTGTGCATGAGTCAACCACAAGGCTATGATGATGGGACAAGGAAAGTGTGCAAACTGAACAAGAGTTTTTATGGTCTCAAACAAGCTCCAAAACAGTGGTTTCACAAATTTCAGCAGTTTATGAACAAAGTGAAATTCAAGCAGTCTACTTCTGATCCATGTATTTTCATTCGGAAAGAAAAAGGTAGAAAGATAATCATTTGTTTATACGTCGATGATTTATTGATAGCTGGGTCCGATCCAGATGAAGTGAAAACCGTAATCAATCTTTTGCAAAATGAATTCGAGATGTCTAAATCTGCGCCAGCTACAGAATTTCTAGGAATAAGACTAGTGTTTACGCCAACAGAATTGAAACTTGATCAAGAAGAATATATCGATAAAATGTTAAAAGATTTGAACATGTCTGACTGTAAACCCTGTTCTACACCACTGGAACCGAAATGTACTTCAACAGATTTTGCAAATAGTGAACTGTTTGAAGGACCTTTCCGTGAACTGAGAGGTTCTTTACTATACCTTGCTGTAACGACAAGACCAGACATTTTATCTTCAGTGAACTGTCTCAGCCAGCTTCAGGAGAAACCTACTGTTGCTGCCTGGACTGGACTCAAAAGGATCTTGAGGTATTTAAAAAGTACTAAGAATTTCAAATTAGTGTATAAAAAGCTGCATAATCCTAATTTTTTAATATTGATTTATATGTTGATGCTGATTGGGCTTCTGATTCTACTGATAGAAAATCTGTTTCAGGTTATATACTTATGTTTTGTAACTGTCCTATTTTATGGTGTTGTAAAAAGCAAAACTGCATATCTCTTTCTTCCACAGAAGCTGAAATAATTGCTTTAAGTAAATCACTGCAAGATCTCTTATATTATAAAAATGTTATAAATGAAATTTCTCTTATAAATAGTATATCTGTATATGAAGATAATCAATCTGCGATAAAAAGTGTAACTAATGAAAATGTGTGTGGAAGATTAAAACATTTAGATGTGAAACTGAAATTCATAAGAGAAACTTTAATTAATCATTGCATTAGTATGAAATATGTTTGTACTGAAAATCAAATTGCTGATCTATTCACGAAAAGCTTGTCTAAATGTAAACTGTATAAATTGCTACGTTTTTGTTCTGTATGCATGCGCGATTAAGGGGAAGTGTTATGATTTTATATTCAATCTGTAATCGCGCATCGCATCAATTACTCATCCATTTCCTGTTTCATTATTTAGTGTATGATGTAATGTAGTATATGGCCGCTATTAGCCGAGAGCAGCTAGTGGCGCCGCTGCCTGCTTACGCGAGTCGCCTGCCATTATATCCAATGGATCCTATTAGCCGACGGCGATCGGTGGCGCAGCAGAACAACATGTTGCCGCCTGTTGCCCTAGCCGGCCACAACATCGGCAACATTTGGTGGCCCTGATGTTTGACGGGGCATTGTAGTAAATGGAGCCTATTAGCCGAGGGCAACCGGTGGCGCTACTGATTATCCAGTGTAGCTGCGCGCGCATATGATACGTCATTTGGAAATCTGCTCTCAGCTCTATAGTACTTCATTTAGCTGTCTATTGCATTTGCTTTTTTGTGATATTTTTTTAAATGGCCAAGGAATCAGGAAAGCAACAAATGACAGACTTAATGAAATTGTTTGAAAACAAGATTAATACTGAAGACTTTATTCTTGAGGTAGATTCCTGATATATAATTGTGTGTGATTATTAATTTTGACAAAATTATTAAAATGTTAGAAATAAATTGTACACAAATGAAATTTGTGTCGCTGAAAAGCTAATTTTTTAACTTTAAATTAATTTTATTTATATTGAGATAATAATAATATACCTTTTCATGTTTAATCAATATTCATATACTTAGTTGTTTGTTTTTATACATACTTTATTTACTACTAGTTGCAAAAAACTCTCATTTTGAAAACAAAATATTTCACCGTTCACAGAACTACGAATAAACAAAGTAATAATAATTATAAAGAGAAAAAATAATTAAAAATTTCACAATATTTATAAAGAAGTAATTAGCTTTAACTAATAAATAGTATAGACCAATTTGACAGAATAAAACAATTGTACACTAAAACTTTAAAATGAATGATACAATTCACAACAAACGTGCTTTTTTTGCTACAAGTTTTTTGAAAAGACTTGAAGAATTTCATTCGCAAGAGCTAATTAGAAAAAAAAACAACTTTTTAACATTTTATTTTTGACTTCGAATTAACTAAAATAAATTAGAATTACAGACAACATTTTAACATTATGACAATAGGAAATTAAAGCAACCAAAGAAAAAATAATTGTGTCACCGACGACTTCACAATTGAACTATCAATTTTCACGTTTTTAGTTTGATAAATTTTTATATTTTTCTGTTTTCCAAATACTTAAAGGCAAAACATAAAACGCTACCGTCAACAGACAGCAATAGTCAAAGTTTTTAGTAATTAAAAAAATGAATTTTACTTTTGAACATCCACTAAGAGAGCTTCATCAACATAATGAAATGAATCCCGAACATGAGGCCTACGAGTTTAAAAGCCGTTTCGAGACTTAGACGTTATTTTTAAAAACTAATCTTAATGTTTTGCCGATTAAATTTATTTTAAATACATCTAAGCTATATATTATGTTAGCGTACAAACAAGTATCAAACTGTTTCATAAACAATGATTAACTAAGATACTAATTTGTCATGGAATGTATTAGTATGCGAAGATAACTGAAAAATTTACTGTCATAGATCGTCAAACAATGTATAATATAATCATGTAGTCAGTCGAGAAACAAACATGGGATGTTTTCGCATTTTCGTAACCTTTCGTTTTTTTCTTTTTTTAATAGAAGAGCAAGGAGATGAAGTTCTTCCTTGGACGCCATTCTCTCAAATGACTATTTCCCCTATTATTTCAAAGCTGCGCCACCATTTGCTGGGTTTTAAGATACTTCGGTAACTAGCGGCGCAGCCAATTTTACAGCCAGCTGCGCCACAAGTTGCTCTCGGCTAATAGCGCCCTATGATGTCATGTTCTATTTTTAGAAGCGCGTTCTTCTCTTATTGGTTAATATCTACCTTCAATGAACATATACCTCTGCTTTTGTAAACAATAAATTATTCATTCTCTTGCTTCGGTCCACGGCTGGTGAATTTTACTTTAACAGGGCCAAATCCGTCAACGGGCTGACTGTCTGTCGGTCTGTATAATCGCATACTTGTTTAACTCCATACGCATGCGTAGTGGTAGAAATGCCTGTACAAAGCATCGAGGATGGTGCAAAGAAGGGACACTCCGAAAACTTGGCAGTTTGCCAAAAACCAATTCTGGCGGCGAGATTTTGTAACGAAGCAAACATTTAGGGCGTCTCGTTTTACTGGCGTACTGGAAGCAATCGCTGCGCATGCGCAAGCTATTCTCCTGTTTTCTTCTCCGCACGTGGAACTTGCATTGCTAGAGTTTGATAAAAAAAAAATAAATATTGCGAAGTTTTAATACATACGCATCTTTTTGAATATGATTATTCGCCTCAATATTTTACTATCACTATAATCTGCAATGAAAAACCTTCTGATAGTCATTGCATTCTGGGTTACAGTTGGTTCGAACTTTTTATCAACGCAGGGAGAAGGGAAATGACAAATGTTTGAAAAGTATACGAGAAAGTTTAGGGGAGGTCACTTCCGCTGGTTTTTTTGGTCAAAGCTTTGAGGTGCCGCGGTGGGGGCTTGGGGTACACACCTTTGTTTGAAAGTATACGAGAAAGTTTATGGAAACCACTCCCGCTGTTTTTTTTATTATGATTACAATACTTTCTCTGTGTATACTTCGTTTAAGAGAAAGTAAAAATATATCGTGCGTCGGTTTTATATTCAACTGTAAATTACCATTCGAGAGTTTCTGACCCTCCAACAAGCAAAAGTAGTTTACCATTTGTATCTCTCTCATACAAATAAAACATTGACTAACATTATTCTATTTTGGCAATGATGCTATAAAAAACTGCTACCCAGAAACTTTTCTTGAGACCCAGAAAATAATGAATAATGCAAAATTGAAGAAGATAGAAGAAAAAAATTATGTGGATATTCTCAACGCCAAATAACAGTTTTGCATCATGGACGCTCAAGGAACTTGTAATACGCAGTGAACGATCTTGTACTAATGAATATAATAAGCACAAATTAACGAAAATGGATCATAAAAAACAAAAGTCTTTTGTCCATATGCAATTTAGAATGAGGCAGAAAAACAGCTGATAACAAATTCCGTATTAACTTTAGTGATAAAAATGCACCCGAAAATAGTTGGATTTCAAATAATAAAGATCCAACCTTTGTAATGGAAAAGAAACATTTCCTGAAGTATTGTTTAGGTTCTTTCATTATGAAATAAATAGTTTCTGTTTGATAAACATTTGTTTTCTAACGTTCGGTCTGAATAGTTATGAAAATAACAATATCTTATGGAACAGAAGATGTACGAGTTCTCTCCAATTTTATTACATTGAATATAAAGATATTTCCATTAGAATTCATTGTGTATAATTCTAATTTAACATTATTAGAAGTTTCTCAAGATAAGTCAAGTTTATATAAAAATCATCCATCTTCCTTTTTTTACTTTCTCGTATACGAAGTATAACCAGCGGGAGTAGTCTCCCTAAACTTTCTCGTGCACTTTCTAAGTGGTGATTCGTCAAAATCTCGAGTTCGAATTTTTTTTGACGATTAGAATACTTTCTCTTTGTATACTTCGTATACGAGAAAGTGAAACAAACAAACCAACCTGAAATCTAATATCTGTTGCCACGTTTCAAAAAAATATTACTTTGAAGCAGGTGCGATAAAATAGGCAATGCAATGAATACTAAAGCGAAAATTCTGCTTTGGAATTGAATTCTCAAGAAAACAATTTATACTGCCACAACCGTAACAATTGCAAAAGCGCGTAAATAAAAGATTTGCTGAAATAATGAGATCGGTTTGAATTTTATTTACATCAATAAAAAAATTGTTACAATTTATGTTTGAAAACATTATTTATTGTTGTAAAAAAATTTACAACAATAACAGATTGCTACCAGTACGCATGCGAATCGGATGAAAAGAAATTGAATATACAATTTGAACGCCACTTTTTGACGGATTTGTCCCAAAATTTTATACGGATCTACATTCATGACGATAAAACTGTGTACCAAATTTTATCCATCTAGCTATTCAAGTTTTTGAGTTATAGTGTTCACATGACCGCGGGCATACATATAGACAGACTTCCCGGTGACGGATTTTGTCCAAAATTTGACAGAAACCTACAAATTATGTTTAAAGACCACATAACAAATTTCATCCCCGTAGCTCTAATAGCTTTCGAGTTATCGTGTTCACAGACAGACAGACATGATTCCAAAATTGTGTTGTCGTCAAAAAATTCGAACTCGAGATTTTGACGAATCTCCACGTTTTAGACCTCCCTGAGTCCGAAAAACACAATTTTGTAATTATGTGTGTCTGTCTGTGAACACAATAACTCGAAAACTATTAGAGTTACGGGAATAAAATATGGTATGTGATCTTACACATAATTTGTAGGTTTCTATCAAATTTTGGACAAAATCCGTCTACGGGAAGTCTGCTTGTCTGTCTGTTCGCGGTCATGCGAACACTATAACTCAAAAACTTGAACAGCTAGATGGATAAAATTTGGTACATAGTTTTATCATCATGATTGTAGGTTCGTATAAAATTTTGGGCCAAATCTGACAAAGGGTTGAGTGCCTATAGGTCTGTATAATCACATACTTGTTTTACTCAAGTTAGTGTGGTTAGCGTTTGACGTTGACGGTTTACGAAGAAAATTGCAGCGAGCCGCAAACACGCGCTTCGGAAATTATGGCAATCCCCTGAATCGAAACTTCGTTCTGACATTCTCCAGATGGAAGGTATGGTGAAATCTTGCGTGATATCTGCAGTAAGATTTCTTTCTCAAAAACGTTAAATAAAGTTATGGTACCTCAGCGCGCGTAAAAATTGAGAGCATACACAATTCTTTTTGCAAAATATTAAGTTTCAGGAATTCATGAATTTGATGTCTCATTGTAAATCACCACTCATAATTTTTTTTTTCGTATGCGAGAAAGTTTCAGGGAGGTCACTCCCGCTGGTTTAAGAAAAGAAGCTAGTTTTATTATTGACATAGCGAAACTAAGTCGCGCCCGGGGACTAATATTATTTCTTTTTACTTTCTCGTATACGAAGTATACAAAGAGAAAGTATTGTATTCGTCAAAAAATTCGAACTCGATATTTTGACGGATCTCCACGTTTTAGACCTCCCCTAGTCCGAAAAATACAATTTTGGAATTTGCCTGTCTTTGTATCTGTCTGTGAACAAGATAACTAGAAAACTATTAGAGCTGCAGGAATGAAATTTGGTATGCGATCTTGACACATCATTTGTAGGTTTCTATCAAATTTTGGACAAAATCCGTCTACGGGAAATCCATCTGTCTACTTTCATGTGAACTCTATAACTCAAAGACTTGAATAGCTATATGGATGAAATTTGGTACACAGTTTTATCATCATGAATGTAGGTCCGGATAAAATTTTGGACGAAATCCTTGAAAGGGTTGACTGTCTGTCGGTCTGTATAATCGCAAACTTGTGAGCACAATAACTCTTTAAGATAATGACTTAGATATGTGAAATTTGTTATGTGGCCTTCTAACCTTAATCGCAGATTTGTGCCCAGTTTTCGTTTCAATCCTTTAAAAAAGTTGTTCAGATTGCAGATTTGGTTCAAAATGCACATTTGTTGGCGAGCGTTTCGCTTATTTTACTCAAGTTAGTATGGTTGGCTCCTGACCTTGGCGGTCTACGAAGGAAATTGTAGTGAGCGGCAAACGCGCTCTTCGGAAATTATGGCAACCCCTTAAAACGAAACTTCGTTCTGACATTCTCCAGATGGACGCCTGTGATTAACCAGAGGTATGGTGAAATCTTGTGTGATTTCTGTAGTAAGATTTCGGACTCGAAAACGTTAAATAAAGTTATGGTCCCTCAGCGCGAGTAAAAATTGCGAACATACGCATTTTTTTTTTTTTTTTGCAAAATATTAAGTTTTGGGGAATTCATAAATTTTATGTGTTTCATTGTAAATACCCCCAAAATATTTACCTACCCCACATTACTGGTCGTATGCCATAAAGTTTCGGGAGGCCACTCCCGCTGGGTTATCTTAGGCCCGGTGCACACTAGCCGATTTGTGTCGTTGAAGCTATAAAAATAACAACAGTAACCCACATGCCCCCTGTGGAGACACACGGGAGAATGGGGGTTATTTTTATAGCTTTAACGACATGAATCGGCTAGTGTGCACCGGGTCCTTGCTATTGATGACGACTAAGTAAGCATTTAATCTTCATCACGTGCTTGAAAAGAATAAATTGTCTAATATTCAACACGCATCTTTTATATCTCATTGACTACTAATAAAGAACTCATATTTCAGAGTTAGCACTTGTTATTCTGAGCGACGAATTCAAATTAAACCCCGATTAAACGAACTAAAGGGGCTGGGGAAGCCGTTTCGGATAACGATTTTTTCGGGTAATCCATGAACATCTTTTACTATTTTGTATCTAATTATAGTTTATAATTCTAAAATGTTTTGAGTGGGAAACGAATTCAAAACTCCCTTTGTAGGCTACACTTGTATGCATTATTAAAGTTAGCCCTCCGTCGGGCCCAATATTCGCACTGGCGAGCGAGCTCGGGCGCAAAGCGCCTAATTGACATAAGTAAACAATATCGTAGATAACATTGTTAATACCCATTAATTTTAATTTTAACTTTCCAAAATTAATCACTGACCTTCCGGGGGAGGCTAAAAAGAAAAAAAAAGAAATAAAAAAAGTTTATCGTTGGAAAAAGTCGCCCTCGCTATTCTTTTCGGGCAGTACGTGTTTTTTAACGTGAAAACGTCTTTCCGCTCGTTACAGTGATAGTCGGTCGAACTTTCTTGTGTGACAAAATACCGTCAGATTTGAATCACTAATAGCTATGAGACTAATAATGCGAAAAGAATGGTTGACCGCACAAAAGATAGATCGTATCTGCAAGAGTTTGTCTCATAGTATTTGTTTTGCCTGTGACATCATCGCACCAGTGTAGGCGCATGCGCGTGATTGTTATGAATTAGCTTTATGTAAGGTTATAAATAAGTGTAGCGTGGAAACGCGTTTTGCTAGGAGGTTGATTCTGGTGTCATTTTAAAGAGTTTAAGGAGTATTACTAGGACCTAAAATGAGACAATGAAAATATTTATAAGAATATAAGTAAAAATCGGTATTAAATTGAAAATTTCAAACTCCGCATGTTTGTTTGTTTTATTTTTAACATACAGAGTTTTCTTTCGAATTGTACGAAACTTACAGAATACTTGACAATACGTAAAAGAAACATTGTATTAAAATTTGAATTCAAAAAATTGAATATTACGGGAAATATGAGCATTTGTGGTAAATAATGTTTTACTGCGGACACGCGAAACGTAGTTTTATATGCTGCCAACAGATGGCGCCATCAAAAGCTACTCTAAATAAAGCATAAGAAAGGCGCAGTTCGGGTCCGCATCGTAGATTTTTCGTGAAAACGTCGGAATAAAATCATAAATCAAGTATTTTGTATTAATATATAATTTAATTATCATTCTCTTTAAAATAATATTTACACAGAGTAGTATAATGGTTACAAAATAAATAAATCACAAGTTTTTCCCATGTAGCAAGGGTCTGTGGTAACTTATGATACATCTATTCTGCAACCATTATTCTACTTCTGTGTGTAAATATTGTATTAAAGAGATTGATAATTAAATTACATATTGCTACAAAAATCGTTCTGTGGGTGTATGGTGGAAACAGTCAACACGCAGGATAATGGAGAATTAGGGTTTATTCACAAATATGCAGGAATACACGTAGCACAGATAATAGGAACATTAGATCTTGCACAGATGAGCAACGCAAGCAGACAACAATTCACTAGTAATAACAGTAACAGCACTTTCAGATTTAGCAACACAAACAGTCAGCAAATCACTAATAATGACAATAACAGCACTTTCAATAGCGCTCAGCTCCCCGGCTTTCTATTTAACTCTGAATGAGGAAACTCCAAAGTCGTTCCAGTCGATCAACACACCCTGTGATCCAAGCGCGGTCATATACTATCCCTATCGGGGATAGTATAAAAGAATACATAGAATTTTCAGGAAAAACCTGGATCTCGGTCACCTAATAGAAATATCTAGGAAGCAATAGCATTTTCGGATATCTTCGATTTTTCGCCAAAGTCGTCAAGTTTGCCGTTAAGGTCAGAGGTCCAGGCCTGGCCGCTGCCCTTGGATTCATGCTTACCCCTGGAAAACTCCCTCCCCAACTATAAGACTAGCGAGGCCGCAAAGCGACATTACATCCTTTTAACACTGCTCCCCTATTTAAAGACTGCACGTCCCGGCAGTCTCATAACATAGAGCTATGATCACTAGCCCTGTAATGTGAATGACGTTTTCCCTGGCATTAGGCGACCTCTGAACTCTGTAGATAACATCGTTCAGTCTCTTTACGATATTATAAGGTCCTTCCCTGTTCTGCTGCAGTTTCGGGCTCAGACCCCCTCCGTCGCTTCGGATTATACATCCAGACTTGATCTCCCTCCTTAAAATGATGGTGTATTGCTCCGGAGTCGTAGCGAGTCTTCATTCGTTCACTGGCCAATTTAATCCGCTCTCTGGCAAACGCATGTACGCTTTCCAAATGTGCCTCTAAATTATTCAGGTATTCATTTGATGAGGAAGGCGTATCACTCGGTCGTCCAAAGCGTATATCACAGGGCAATCGCAATGTTCGATCAAAAAGCATATCTGCTGGAGTGAATCTGGTCACTTCATGTTCCGCGCTCCTATAGGCGAAGAGAAAGAGTGGTAAATGCGTATCCCAGTCAGTCTGATTCTTCGATACAAATAAAGATGGATGTTTTAAAATCTTTCGATTAAACCTCTCGACCATGCCATCGGACTCAGGATGTAACGCCGTCGTTCGAGTCTTCAGAATTCCTAAAAGTTTGCAAAGCTCAGAAAAGAGTTAGAAATTAAAATTTGTACCTTGATCCGAATATAATATCATAGGTACGCCATAACGCGAAATCCAGGTTTGAACAAGTTCTTCAGCCACAGTCTAGACTCCCTGATCTGGAATGGGAATTGCTTCTGGACATTTAGTAAAATAGTCCATCAATACCAGGACATACCGATTGCCCTTTGTCGTTACAGGAGAAGGTCCTAAAATATCCAAAGCCATTCTTTCGAAAGGTTTTCTCACATTATAGCGCTGTAAGCGACCTTTAGTTCTTTTTTGGGGTCCTTTTCGGGCTCCGCAAGCATAGCATTCTCTGCGCCATTTTTCGATGTCGGCGCGAAGTCGATCCCAATAAAATCTGTCTCGGATTTTGGTCAAAGTTTTCATGACTCCAAAATGGCCTCCACTTGCGCCGTCATGAGTCTCTCGCAGAACTTCTTGAATTCTGCTTTTCGGGAGAATTAGTTGCCAACGACAAAAGCTTCCATCATCACTCTCCCACTTACGATATAAAACACCATCCTTAAGGCGTAAGGAGTCCCAAAAAGCCCAATATCGTTTTGTTGCAGGACTCTCCGGAGCTATTTCTTGCCAAGATAGTTCGATCTTCCGACTTTAGTTTCTTCTCCAGAATTGGCCTAATAGCAGGATCTTCTGGCTGTGCCTTTTTGACCTCACTTGAAAACCAGGGATAATCAATTGTTGTTAAAATTTTCACGAAAATGTCTGTTTCAATTTCGAACTTTTTTTCGGCATTTGTGCACTGTTTACATTTCTCTATACAGGGTCTTCTAGAGAGGGCATCTGCATTTCCGTGAGAGGTTCCTTTGCGATGCTGGATTTCGAAGTTAAATTCTTGAAGTCTTTGGATCCAGCGAGCTATCTGGCCTTCAGGTTCCCTAAAATTCAAAAGCCATCTCAGGGAAGCATAATCAGTCCTGAGAAGAAATTTCCGTCTATAGAGGAAGTGATGGAAATGCTCTATAGATTTCACAATGGCTAGTAATTCTTTACGCATGACACAATAATTCCTTTCTGGCTTACCCAAGCTCTTGCTGAAGTAAACGATCACACACTCTTCGTTTCGAATTTTCTGAAGAAGCACGGCTCCTATTCCTTCATTACCAGCATCCGTATCCAAGATAAATTCCTTGTCGGCCCGGAGATAGGTCAAGACAGGGGAAGTTATCAAAGCCTACTTTAGAATATTGAAAGATTTAGTGTGTCCAGAGAAAGTGTACTTTCTCTGGAAATCAACTACTGCCTTAATCTTTTTTGGGGCGGTTTTAATTCCGTCTGCTGAAATTATGTGTCCAAGATAAGAAACCTCCTTTTGGAAGAATCTGTATTTCTTTGGACTTAGCTTGAGGTTAGATTTTGCAGTCTCTGGAATACTTTACGAATATTATTCAGATGCTCTTCAAATGTTCGTCCTACTATTACAATGTCATCAAGATACACTAAGCAGGCTTCAGACGTGAGTCCACGCAATACTGTCTCCATTAATCTTCCAAATGTAGCAGGGGCGTTACAAAGTCCAAAATGCATTACCTTAAATTGCCAGGGTCCTTGTCGGGGGTGAAGGCTGTCTTTTCTTTTTCGTCAGGTTGGATCTCGACTTTCCAGTATCCACTTTCAAATCCAATGTCGAGAACCATTGTCTTCCGTTCAAAGCATCCAGGGTGTCGTCTATCCGTGGTAGAGGATAACTGTCCTTTATCGTAATCTCATTTAACTTCCTGCAGTGAATACAGAAACGTGTCGATCCATCTTTCTTCTTAACAAGAACAATAGACGAAGCCCAAGGTCCTGACGATTCTACTATTATTCCATTATCCACCATCTCTTTAACTAGGCGCACCACTTCCTCTTTCTTTGCAAGAGGCAAACGGCTTGGATATTGCTTGAATGATGGATGATTACCTGTATCAATTCTATGTTGAGTCAAATTGCAGCGGTCGACATCAGAGTCACTAGTAGGAAACAAGTTCTGAAATTCTTGAATCAATTCCCTCACTGCTGATCGCTGTTCTTCATTAAGGCCTTCAAGATTCTCCAAGATTGACGGAAGACTTAGTCATTCGGAAAATTCTTGAGGACGAGCTACGATATCCACCACTGGCTCACACTTCGCAATAACAGCTCCTTTGTCCACGGTCTTGGGTTTATTGTCCAGATTCAGAACTCGAACAGGGATGGTTCTCTTTTTAAATCAACAAGTGTGGCCGCCGCAAGGACACCTTTCAGCGAAATTTGGCTTGGAAAGTCCGTTACGGTGAATCTGAATTGTACAGAAATTTCTGGAACTCCCTGAATAATACATTCCGATCTTGCTGGTATAATAGTTTTTTCTCTGGCCAATACAGAGCATAATTTTGAATGCTCTGCACTGGCTGAAAACAAAGGAATTTCCTCTCCTTCTGTCCGTTTTTCGTTCTTCTCCAGGTCTACCGTGAAATGAATTTTTTGTAGAAAATCCAGGCCGATAATACAGGTATTGGTGATGTCAGCTACGTAGATTCTGTGTTGGAATTTTCTGGATCCACATTCAATAGCTGCATCCAGTTTCCCGTGTATCTCCGCCTTTTCAACAGTAGCGGTCTAAAAAGAGATATTAGGAGCCATGTAAGTAAATGTCTCTTTCAAGTTCTGTGCCAAGTCTGTTCTTACGAGAGTAACATTGGCACCGGTATCCACTAACATCAAACGAGGGATACCGCAAATAGATTCTTCCAAGTAGAGTACATTTCTTCCTCCGCAAAGTGGGGAAACTTTCATTCCTTCTTCTGGGGCTTTATTGAGAAAAGGCAGCCTTCGCCCCATAAGACGGCCATACATTAGTTTTCCTGGTTGGGCGAAATCGCCTGGCTCTCTCTATCTCTCTGTACGTGCCCCTTTTTGTTATACTTTCAGCAGGTCACGTTCGGATTTCGTAGAGGAGTGTTCTTCTTCCCAGCAACATGACTGTTTAATAATTTGTTTCCAACGTTTTCAGTAAACTTTCAAATTTTTCGTCTTTTTCTGCCCCAGTGTCATCCTCTATCTCTATTGATCTTACATTTCAGAATATCATGGAAACAGTTTTCGCAGCCTCATACTTCATGCTATATGTAAAAGCTGATTTCAAGTCTTTGGCATCCATCAACCTTGTTGCAAGCTGAATATCTTCATCTCTGATAGCGTCGACAGAGTACTGGGCTGCCAGGCTGTCCCGAACATCCTGAGGGCACTCGGCGTAGGCCAAGCTCATTAGTCGCTACACATCGGCGGCTATTACCTAAAGGCTTTCTCCTTGCTTCTGCCGTCTCGTCTTCATTTCCTCTTGTCCTTTCTTCATTGCCTCCTTCCTTGCTCCATAGATTTCTTCATCTTGGCTAGCAGAGCAAAAAGATCAGCGTTCTCAGCCATTTTCGCCTGAGATCTCATATTCACCATACACAACTACCCCTCTTCTGACACCAGCGTTACAAAAATCGCAGGAACAACACGCAGGATAATGGAGAATTAAGGTTTACTCACAAATATGCAGGAAAACACGTAGCATAGGTAACAGGGACTTGTACAGATTAGCAAGGCAAACAGACAATAATTTACTGGTAATAACAGTTCAGCATTTTCAGATTTAGCAACACAAACACTCAGCAAATCACTAATAATGACAATAACAGCACTTTCAATAGCGCTCAGCTCCCCGGCTTTCTATTTAACTCTGAATGAGGAAACTCCAAAGTCGTTCCAGTCGATCAACACACCCTGTGATCCAAGCGCGGTCATATACTATCCCTATCGGGGATAGTATAAAAGAATACATAGAATTTCAGGAAAAACCTGGATCTCGGCCCTTAATAGAAATATCGAGAAAGTAATAGCATTTTCGGGTATCTTCGGTTTGTCGCCAAAGTCGCTAAGTTGTCAAAATTGTCGCCAAAGTCAGGGGTTCAGGCCTGGCCGCTGCCCTTGGTAAAACTCCCTCCCCAACTATAAGACTAAAGAGGCAGGAAAGCGACATTACATCCTTGTAACAATATTAATACGAAACACTTGTTTTATGATTTTATCCCGACATTTTCCGAAAAATCTACGGCTCGGACCCGAACTGCGACTTTCTTATGTTTATTTGCGTTTTTTTGGATTTGCAATTTCAGAGGCATTTCGGATAATCGGTTATCCCGAGTTTGGTTAACCTGGGTTTTAAAGTAAAATTTAAATGCTGTATGGAAAGCAAAGATTTTCAAGAAAGCGAAGATTATAAGACTTTATTCGCCTAATCTTCGTTGTTCTTTATTTGTTCCCTCCTGTTGATCTTTATTTGTAAGGTTTCATTTTTTCCAACCCTTATAAAAATAATATCCTTCAAATTAAATATTTAATCATAAATAAGTATTCCAAGAAGAAACTATCGAAAAAGTGAATGCGATGGGGTTGATAAAAGTATCGAGACGTTTGTGGAAACTGATAAAGGTTTATTTGTTCCATTACTTATCGTCAAGTTCGGTTTCGTTATTTGAGCCGCTAGTCTGGCTCAGACAGCGAAATTTGAACCTGCCTATTTAAATTGGACTATATAAACAATACTAACTTTCTTTTATCCTGGGTATTTTTCCTCGATAATACTCTATGCATAAAAAAATCTCTTTGAGTGGGAAATAGCTAAATATTACAAGTTTTTTGAGTACAGGTGTTCTTGGCTCTTCTGGTAAATTTGCAAAACAATAATACGGATTATCACGAAAAAAATGTTACCACACTTTGGGGTCTATTCTGGTACCCCCGGTTGGGTTGGGTTCGCACGGTGTAGCTGGAACCTTGTCAAGAATGAACTGCTGACTCAACTAGTGCAACTGGTGCATTTTTTTTTTGTTGAGACTTACTAGTTGAGAAATAATGGCCCAATCCAGATTAAGTTTCGAAGAAAGGAAATTTGTGTGTAAATGTCACGCTGCGGAAGTGCTAAAACGATTTCAGAGACAATTTCACACTGATCAACCTAGTACTCACCTCACCATAAAGCAGATTAAAGATAGATTTGAAGCAGATGGAACCGTTCAAAATGCTCAGAGACAACGATCCGAAAGGTCAAAATCATCGAGTGACGCGGACTCGCAAGAAAGGGCGTTGAATATGTATCTACAACCAAGAACATCGCTTCTCAAGGCTGCTTGTGAAGTAAGAATTCTAGAGAAAACTGACCATTGCATTTTTAAGCGATTTAAGTGGAAAAGTTACTACACGGTGGCGGATTTTGAAAACATGAGGTCACAACGGCAAAATTTTTTTGAAACCCCTCCCTTCCCGAATCAATGCGATAAATTCGCCTTCGACTTAGCACTGCGATGTGCGTCAAATAGATTTTGAGGTTCCAAGGGTCTCGAGGCACGAGGCTACAGCCTCTAGAGACTGTGTGAAAAACCGCTTCTGTCCCGACATTAGTGCATTCTCTCAATGAAGGTGATCCAGATGGCAGAATTGAGTTTTGTGGCTGGTAATTGACAAAATGTGAAGAAGACAGCGACTTTCAAGGATTATTAACTCGTAGTGATGAGGCTACATTTACATTAAATGTTACAATTACCTGCCATAATTAGTTTCGGAAAGTTGTCACGAACATTGGAAACAATTTCATCAGCTTCAGACTTATTTCTAATTCGTCTTATGGTGAGTCTACAAAGCGTGCCAGTGTGAGATTCTTTCCAAAATCATCTCCTGTCGGAAAGTCTACCGGGCTTTCGCACTTCCAGTAGCACTTTAACATAAACATTCTTTCTTCAAAATTTAATCTGGACTAGCTGTGTGGCCCGGCGTTGCACGGGCTATCACGAATAATAGGATATTCCCGGGCGGAGAGAAGTGAGGTCACGTGAGACCTTGGGATGCATATATTTTCAAATGCCCCGCCTCCGTTTTTCTCTACAATCAACAAATATTGTCACTTACTTTCCCTAACAAACGTTACGAAGTTAAACACTTTAATACAAAACAAGTAATATAAATTTTTTTTTTAAGTCAATTCCTACTTAGGTCAACAAAGAAAAATTTTAATTTAGAAATTTTTTTCTCCCATATAAAACTAAAATTAATTAAATTTAATTAATGAATTAATATTTGAAAAAACTGTATTAACATCAAGTGTCATCCACTACAAGTTTTAAAAAAATGTATTTGAACTTGAGTGGATGAATAAAAAGTATTTTATTAACGATTGAATCTTGAAAATTCCCTTTGTCGCCAAAGTCGGCAACTTTGCCGCCAAGTCGCCAAATCTGTAAAGTTAACAGTTTTCGTGATATAATGAAAAACGTACTGCGCATGCGCAAAGATATGGCTAAAATATGAGGGTGCTTCGATGATCCCATGGGCCATCGATATACCCAAGAACCAAGTCTGTAATGTTAATAGTTTTCGAGATATAATTAAAAACGTATTGCGCATGCGTCATACAAAATATGAAATAACAGACAAACGGACAAACATACAGACAAGAAAGCGAATTAATATTGCATTGTCATCTAGTTCTGAGCTATGTTTAAAGTTTCAACTCTCCAGCTCATCGGGAAGTTAGTTTAAAATCGATTGCAAAATTTGAACAAGATATATATATAAATATATATAGGGAGAGTGTAAACTAATAGTAGGAATTGAAAAAAAGAAAAAAATGCATGAAAACGATTTTTTCCATTGTTAATAAATCCAGACACAGAAGCTCGCTCAAAAAGAAATATGAACTTCCGTTAAATAAATAAAAAAATGCAACACCGGATGCGAAAACTAATAATAGGGGAAAAAGAATCCGCCGTGTATGAATTCACCTTGCTGCCAATAGATGGCAGCACGTCAATTCATTCATTTTGAAGTTTTTAATTAATATCCTTTAAACTAATTACAATTTCGGAATTTAAATAGTCGAAATGGATTCCTTGGATTATTTTCCATCTTTTGATACTTACGGCCAGTTTCAGGGTTCAGTGGTTCGTGAAAAGATAGAAGGACATAGATACATATGTTTGTTTACCTTCGATTTTAATAGGATAGATTGGGCAACTATTTCTCAACAGTTAAATCTGCAACATAAATAAAATTCAGAATTTTGCCAGCTAATATGATGAAATATCTTTTTTTGTGACACCCTGTATTGATGAGATTGCACTGCCAACAAAATGCATATGTTGGAGAAAAATTGATCCGTTTTAATATGAATTTTAACTCAATTGGGAAGCTCAAACGAGTGAAGCATAATTTGATAAAATTAATATAAAATCTTAAAGGGTTTATACTTTTATATATATCCTCTCATAAGAGAGATTTATTTTTCTATTCATATTTGAAATTTCTACTTCCTCGTATACGAAGTATACAAAGAGAAAGTATTGTAATCGTCAAAAAAATTCGAACTCGAGATTTTGATTAATCTTCACGTTTTATACCTCTCTGAGTCAGAAAAACACAATTTTGGAATTATGTCTGTCTGTGAACACGATAACTCAAAAACGGTTGGAGTTAGAGGGATGAAATTTGGTATGTGATCTTTACACATAATTTGTAGGTTTCTATCAAATCTTGGACCAAATCTGTCCATGGGAAGTCTGTCTGTCTATCCGTTTTCATATGAACACGATAACTCAAAAACTTAAAAAACTAGATGGATAAAATTTTGTGCACAGTTTTATCATCAAGAATGTAGATTTATGTCACATTTTGGACCAAATCCGTTAAAAGGTTGATTGTCTATCGGTCTGCATAATCGCATACTTGTGAACATGATAACTCCTAAACCCTATGACTTAGATGAATGAAAATTGTTATAACGTTTGACAACATTAATTGTAGTTTCGTGCCCACTTTCCGTTTTAATCGGTTGAAGAAAAGACGTTCAAATTGCATATTCAATATTCTTTCTATTACGCAGGGCCATATTGCATGTTGGCGAGTACCCGCCTTTCGTCTTGGCGCGCCAAGAGAAACTCGTGAGTATGCCGTTTTGTTTATTTTTTTCTCCACCTGTGTTAGGAAAGCTTGGTACGTTTTACTGCCGTTTGCCTTATTTTTTCTCCACATGTGTAAAGGACACACACAGCCATGAGAATTAAACGAGGCGCATGGCCTCAGGGAGCTCCATCCTCGAGCCCGATGAAATAGCATCGTTGAGCCTGGCAAAAAGATGATGTAGACCTGAATGTGGGATCATATGATCCATGCCTGATGATAAACTCCTCCACCTGACGAAGGTGACAGACTGCGTGATGTTCGCCTCATGCCTGGTAAGCTGAAAGAAGCACGTGTAAGAGAGTATACGAGAAAGTTTAGGGGAGATCAGTCCCGTTTGTTTTTTTCTTTTGTAGTTTTGCATGTTTTATTACATTTCATTTTTCTAACAGTATAATAATAAAAGTAAAAAAAGATGTCATAAAACTGTTTTTTAATGTACTAATAGTGTTTTTATTTATCAGTGTTTAGTGCTTTTATTTTGTTAGTGTACTCAAAAGTAGAAATAAGTTTTTATTAAAAATATGGACTTCAAAATAAAATATTAAAAGTGTTAGAAACTAATATTAATACTCTAAGTTAATTGGAATTTTATTAATAGTATGTTTTAATTTTGAATGTATATTTCAAAATTTTCTTTCTTATGATATTGTGACTTATTTTCTTTAGTTCTGTTTCCAGCGCCTCACGATTCTGCCATTTTATTACGATGTCGGTATTTATGATAAAATAGTTATTTTCTACTTCTTAGTACACATATAAAATCATGTTTTAAAAACATTTTATTTTATAATTGTCTCCTTTTTAATCTTTAATATATATCATAATTTATCATTATAAATATTTTGGAATCTAAAAATCATTTTTTTTTTCGAAATTGACGAACAGATCGCTTCACTCATAAGGATATCATAAATCAAAGTTAATCGAGTAGCTGATAATGAGGTTTTTAAAATGTTAAAATACTGTATTTTCATCGCAAACACACTACTGTACAAAATTTCAGAATTCTAGTACTTCAGGAAGCGAGAGAAAAATCGATTACAAAATTCCATCAGTGTAAACATGAAACAACTCAAGCTGTAGAAAAGGTAGGTTAAACCACTATCGCTGCGAACATATGAGAATTAATGCTTTCATTAATTTTCAAGGTTTTGAAATTTGTTTCTCTTAACCACCATTAAGACTATTTAACGATAACGATGCAAATTCGAATTATAAATAGCTTCCATTATAAACTGGTTTTATGCTACTTGAAATACACATAGAATAGAAACGTAGAAATAACATGTGTTCTGGAACTTGTTTCAAAAGTTCGGAAAAACGATAAGAAACTGAAATGATCATTTTTTCATTCTTTGACCTTTCTATCTCCATCTGCTTGAACGCTAGATTGAAAAACTAGTGACAAGTGTGCGCACTTTTATATTTCCACCGTCATCTTTTTCTTTCTTATTCAAGAAGAATTCGTTTTCGCTGGAAAAATAATTAATGAAGACACCATCTTCGAATTATGAGACTGAATCAATATCAAACTACTCCATACAAACGTAGAAAAATTGCTCCAGCGCAAGATTCTAAAGGGACTAGATTCAAAATCACAGTTTCTCAAAATAAAAAGGTCTTTTTCATGATAAAGCCTTAAATAATTGAGTAGCTTCTAATTAATTTGAAAATAGTGAATAAATAAGATGATTTTCAGTAAGTCTGCTTTATAATTCAGAGAAAATATTTTTACCAGGTAAATCAATCAATAACTGCGGTGTATCAAAGACATGGACATGATTTATTTTTTACTTTCTAGTATACGAAGTATACAACGAGAACGTATTGTAATCATCAAAAAATTCGATTTCCAGATTTTGTTGAATCTCCTCGTTTAAAAATCT